>CM062818.1:1431169549-1431625583 GCA_031772625.1 Pinus tabuliformis
CTGACATTCCTATTGTCTGTTCAGAACTTCAGAGTTTTCCCCTTGCTGTTCAGAACTTCATATACGCGTTTTCTCCTGTATAAAACGCGTAATGTACGCGGATATTCTTTCTGCAACAAGCGTCCAGCATACACGCGACTTTCCCACCATGAATCCGCGTGTATACGCTAATATTACTTCCGTAACCTGCGTATACCAACTTTTTCTGTAGAACAAACAAATTTCAAAACAGGATGAAGCATTAACTATCCCACTCCCAGCTTTTGTCTGAGATATTCAAAAGTTTCCCTGGGCAGTGGTTTTTGTGAGAATATCAGCAACTTGCTCCTTAGAAGGAACATACTCCAACTTGACCTTCTGTTCAAGCACTTGTTCCCGAAGAAAATGGTACTTGATTTGTATGTGCTTGGTCTTTGAGTGCATGACTGGATTCTTTGAAATGCTGATTGCACTTGTATTATCACATAAGATAGAGACAGGTGGAGTGCAAGTGATTTGAAAGTCCTGCAAGGTCTGCATCATCCAAAGAAGTTGTGTACAACAAGATGCTGCAGCTACACATATTCTGCTTCAGCTGTAGATAAGGCAATCAAACTTTGTTTCTTGCTGAACCAAGATACTAATCTGGAACCCATGAAGAAAGCACCTCACTTGTGCTTTTCCTATCATCCACACTTCCAGCCCAATCTGCATCTGTGTAAGCATGAAGAGTGAGATCAGTATTTCTAGGATACCATAAGCCATAGTTTTGGGTCCCTTGAAGATATTTGAAGATTCTTTTGACTGCCTGAATGAGTTTCCTTTGGGTTGGCTTGAAATCTTCCAACCATTCCTACTGCATGTGTAATATCTGGTCGAGTACCTGTCAAATAAAGCAAACTCCCAATCATGGATCTATAAGTGGGTTGGTGGACTGCTGCTGATTCATCATTTGCACTGAGGCTGCATCCCTGTAACCATGGGTGTACATACTGGTTTTGACTTTCCATGCCATACTTCTTCAAGATCTGCTTGAGGTATTTGGTTTGAGACAAGAAGATACCTCCTTCATTTTGTTGGATTTGCAATCCAAGAAAATATGTCCATTCTCCAAGAAGTGACATTCGAATTCTTTCTGCATAACTAAGGCAAAGTTTTGACTCATAGTCTCTTCATTGCTGCCAAAAATAATATCATCTACATAAACAACAAGAATTAGCAATTTGTTATTTTCAACTTTTATATAGAGATTGCTATCTGCTGATCCTTTTGAAAAGCCTTGTTGGTGAAGATATTTGTCCAACGATAGTACCAAGCCCTTGGAGCTTGTTTGAGCCCATAGAGAGCCTTTTTCAATCTGCTTACAAGGTTTGGATCATTCCCAAGAATGAACCCATCTGGCTGCTCAATATATACTTCTTCTTCTAAGTCTCCATTCAGGAAGGCTGATTTCACGTCCATTTGAAATACCTTGAAGTTTTGAAAGCTTGAGAGAGCAAGGAACATTCGGATGGCCTCTAGTCTTGCCACAGGAGCAAAGGTCTCTTCAAAATCTATTCCTTCTTGCTGTGCATACCCTTTACAAACAAGTCTGGCCTTGTTTCTAATTACTTCTCCATTTTCATTTAACTTATTCTTGAAGACCCATTTTGTTCCTATTACATTCTTATCTTTAGGTCTAGGAACCAATTCCCCAAGTGTTGTTCCTTTCAGATTTGCTCAAGTTCTTCATCATTGCTTTGACCCAACATTCATCTTTGCATGCTTCTTTCACATTTTGTGGTTCAATGGAGGAGAGTAGAGCCAAGTAGCTTGAAGCTTCTGCAAGTGTCCTTCTTGTTTGTACTCCTGCTTCTTTCTGCCCCACAATCTGAGTTTCTGGATGATTCTTTTGGACATTTCTGGATGGAGTCTTTTCTTCTATTCTTGTCTGCTCCTCTGGTTCTTCTTGAGATTCTTCTTCTTCTTGAGGTTCTTCTTCTTCATCATTTCGCCTTTGAGAGTAACCTTCATCTTCTTCATGATGAACTTGCCTAGGAATATATCCCTTCTCATCAACCACTATATCAATACTGTCAACAATTCTGCCAAGTCTTTTATTGTAGCACTTGTATGCTTTGCTATGTGGAGAATAACCAAGAAGAATGCCCTCATCTGCTCTAGGTTCAAGTTTGCCAAGTTGCTCATCAGTGTTCTTAATATAACATTTGCTCCCAAAGATTTTGAAATGCTTTACGGAAGGAGTTTTACCACTCCAAAGCTCATGAGGTGTTTGAGTGCTGTTTACTCGGACATTTGTTTTGTTAAGAATGATAACAGCAGCATGTGCGGCTTCTCCCCAGAAGGTTGCAGGAGTACCTGATTCATCGAGCATAGCACGAGCCATTTGTTGGATAGTTCTGTTCATTCTTTCCACAACCCCATTTTGCTGAGGAGTTCTAGCTGTAGAGAATTCTCTTCTTATCCCATGTTCATCGCAGAAATCAAAAAATTCATTTGATGTGAACTCCCCACCTCTGTCAGATCTGAGGCACTTGATTTGTGTCCTGATTCATTTTCGGCCAATGCTTTGAAGGATTTGAATTTTTCGAATGCTTCATCTTTGTGCTTCATAAGCCCTAACCAAACAAACCTTGAGAAATCATCAATGAATAATATCAGATATTCTTCTCCTCGAGGTGACCTTTTTCTAAATGGACCACATACATCTGTATGGACTAGCTCAAGAGGCAAGCTAGCTGACCCTTCCTCTCTGGAAAGTTAGTTCTGGTCTGCTTTCCAAACTGACAAGATTTGCATATGGTGTTGTCTGGAATTTTGATATCTGGAAGATCGCGAACTGCCTGATATTTGCATGCTTTCCTTATTTGTGAGAAGCTTAGATGTCCCAACCTTCGATGCCATAACCAGTGCTCTTCATCCTTGCTAAGATAGCATTGTTGTTGTTCTTCTTCAAATATGTACAGATTATTTGGAGTTCTTTTGCCTTTGAGAACTGTTTTACCTGTATCAAGATCACGAACAAGACATCCATTCGATCTGAAAAATACCTCTGTTTTTTGATCACACATCTGGCTGACACTTAGAAGATTATGTTTCAATCCATCAACATACAAACATTTCCAGCCTTGACCTTTTCTTTTAAGGGAGCAATACCTTTTCCTTTTATAGTAGCAGGAGTATCATTTCCAAAAGAGACTTTCTTTCCCTTTTCTAAAGTAGAATAAGATTCAAGTTTTTCTTTATCACCTGTCATATGTTTCGAACATCCACTGTCAATGTACCATAGATTTTCCTGTCCTTCTGCATAAAATGCTATCCCACATCTTTCTGTTTGAGGTTCCTTTATTCTCCATGTTTTGGTGCTTGTGGCTTGTTCCTTTTTCTCCTGAAACCTGCTCCTGCATTCAGAGTCTTTATGACCAAAATTATTGCAAATAGAACATTCAACTTCATTTTCAAGCACCGAAAAGTTGCCCTGTCATACTTCTTTGTTTTTGAGCTTCCCTAGTCATGATTGTTTTATATGCAACACATTGAGCTGCTCTGTGACCAAAGTTGTGGCAAGAAAAGCATTGTCCATTGAAGAAGCTTCTGCGGTTATTGAATCTACCAGCCAACTGATTGTAATTTCTATTTTCATCTATTCTTGAGCCAAACTGAGAAGATTTTACCTGTGGTTGGTTGTAGCTTTTGTTCATCCTCAAGGAGGATTGTCCCTGATAGTTTCTGTTTGTAACTCGTCCTTGCTTTACCTGATTATCTTCATTGTTCTTCCGCTCATTTCCTCTTGCTGCATCAAGATAACTTTTTGAGGTGGATGCTTGAGAGGTTTCTCCATTATAGCCCAAACCTGTTTTGTTTAGAGGAGACCGCTGCACACTAATAATCTCATCCAAGGTTTCAGATCCTTTGACAAATTTAAGATTAATAGTTTTTGTTTTCTCAATTTCTTTTCTGAGACCAACAATTTCACCTTCTAGTTTTTCAAGATGTTTTTCCTTTTCATCAATTTGAAATTGCAAAGTATCAATAATCACATTCCTTTCTTCTATGCTTCTCTTGAGTCTAGTGATTTCATTATAGAGATTATCCACATCTATAGCATCCTCATAATCATCATCTTCAAATGCCATTAACAGCTTATATTTATTACCTTGTTCATCTTCATCACTGTTTGATAAGCCATCACTATCTTCATGGGTGTAGTAGCTTTTCCTATTTGCACTTTGTTTCTTGTTCCATCTAGCAGGTTCTTTTCCTTTATCCTTATAAGGACATTTTGCAGCATAATGACCTACTTTCCCACAAGCAAAACATTTGAAAGGTAGCTTACCTCTGAACCTTCCAGAACCCCTTTGAAGATTTCTGACAAAGTTTGATTCTTCTTCCTCTTCTTCTGGAACATGGCTTGCTTCATAGTAATCTTCTTTTCCTGATGCCTTAAAAGCAGCTTCCCTTCTGTCAGATGGACCTCCCTTTCTCATTTCATAAGCGGTTAGAATTCCATGTAGCTGAGACATAGTGAGAACACGGAGATTTTCTTTTTCTTCTATTGCAGATACTTTAGATTCAAACTTGGGGGATAAAGATCTTAGAACCTTTTGAACTACTATAGTTTCTCTTATTTCTTCACCCAAGTTTTTCATACAATTAACAATCTCATCTACCCGGAGAAAATAATTAGCCACACTTTCATCATTATACATCCTGAGAGTCTCATATTGAATCCTGAGTGTTTGAAGTTTAGCTTCCTTTACCTGTTCATCTCCTTCATAGCTAGTGATCATTTTGTCCCATATTTCTTTTGCTGATTTGAAGTGCATGACCTTCATGAATTCTGTTTGAGATATACTTCCTAATAGGGTAGCGACTGCTTTTGCATTTGTTTCATATGCCTTTTTTTCATCTGGATCTGTAGGAGTAGCTGAAGGAAAAGCATAGCCTTTTTCTACAATGTCCCAAACTTCTGTACCAAGAGATTGAAGATATGCAGTAACTCTTACCTTCCAATAATTGAAATTTGTTCCATCAAAAAACGGTGGCCTGATTGATGCTTCTTTCTCGTAGTTGCTCATGATGAATGATCTTCCTTCAAGCGATCAAGCTTCTCTGAAGGACCTGCTCTGATACCAATTGTTGGAAATAATACTGAGAGGGGGGGTGAATCAGTATTATCAGATTAATCAAACTTTTCAAATGCCCAAAACATATACGCTACTTCAGTTAAGTGAACCAGCGTGTACACGCTACTGTGACGAAGTAAAACAGCGTATAAGCAGAAAACTCACAATTTAGTTGGCTTATTCTTCAATTAAGTGCATCAGGACATTATTCATCATATTAACAGTAAACATGTGCAGTATAACAGAACAGATAAAAAGCCACACACATGAACACCAAGATATAAGGTGGAAACCCAATGTGGGTGAAAACCACCTGCTGCAAGTTGTCTCTATCTTTCTTAATATGAAACTTCAGTTTACAATCTTTTGTACTGGTGCAGCCTTATACCAGTACGCAGGCTACAACCTGCAGAAGGCTTCAACCTTCTCTCGTTCTCCAAACTTCCTTGGAAGGGAGCTCCAACCCCCTTTTGCTTTTGTACTAGCCAAGATACTAGTACG
The DNA here is from genome assembly GCA_031772625.1 of Pinus tabuliformis. NCBI lineage: Eukaryota > Viridiplantae > Streptophyta > Pinopsida > Pinales > Pinaceae > Pinus > Pinus tabuliformis. Next base: position 1,431,175,156 of record CM062818.1, read on the forward strand.
TAGGTGCTGACCTACAATCTTCCTTCTTCCAGGTATCACTTTTCATACATTTTCAGACTTGGATATTCCTGAAGCACAACATTACAATCTGAAGACCACAATTCATTCAATTTTCACAACAGATCATTGAAGCATAAAACAACCAACTTTGAATCACTGAACCACTGAACCCTGTCAATCACCAGTTACCAGAACACAGAGCAGACTACAGAACTCTGTAATAACAGTCAGATCCCACTGTAAACCCAAATCAAGCTTCAAAAGATATACGCTACTTTAATGAGCAGAAACCGCGTATACACGCGCTTTTACCGAAGCCAACCTGCGTACAGATCTAAAAATAAACTTTCTCAACTTGCAGCTGTACCAGATATTAGTTAGACTCAGAACGTAACATTGCGACAATATGCAGATCTAGAAATACGCATAATCAACCATAACATGATAGTGCATTTCAAACCATTTGATCCCGATCTCTCCTTAGATCTAGTTCTCCATCAACCGATGAGATCTCTCCTTAGCTCAGATCAACCAACTCAGAACCTGCATATCAGATCTCTTTCTCTCTTAGATATTCATGCCTTGTCGAAAGATGATCTTTGCCTAATGATCTTCTTCTCCTTATATAGCCTTAGGCCTTTCTCAATACCAAGAGCCAAAACCATAGTAACACAATACCATCAACTTTAAAACTAGGGATCGACACGCCCGTCGAGACATAATGGTCCGAAATCATAGGCACAACTTCCAAGGTCTAACCACCATGAACCAAAGGAACCTTTCCACATACACGCGCTTTTTCTGAATCTAACTTGCGTGTACACGCGACTTGGGCTTAACGAAAGAGCGTGTATGAGCTTTCTTGCCATGCTGTACTGAGATCTGTCTTCTGATTGAGTTGCCATCACCTGTACTAACCTTTGAGCACCTGTACCATCCACTGAGTGAGTTGCCATCAAGGACAACACTTGAACCATAATGCCAACAATCTCCCAAGTCACTCTCCCCCTTTGACATCAAGGGCAAAGGGAGGACCAAGATATTCTCTTCCTTGGTAATCCTTCTGCTGTCCATACTGCTGTCCATACTCCCCCTGAGTACATGCTGAAATCTCCAAGTGTGAATGCCAAAGAGTACCAATCTATCCATCCTGCTCACCAAGTGCTGTTCATGCTCCCCTTGACTGTAGGCAAGATCTGCAAAAGATGTTCTTCAAGAAGAACATGACTCTATACATCATAAAAGACCTTCCTATCACCAAAGACTCATACATACATCCATTTCTCAACTAAGTGAGGATATACAAAAAAATGACTCATCCACCCAACCAAGTGGGGATACATCAATATTGACTCATCCACCTAACCATGATAATACATGAACATTTCATCATTCATCCCAGGCATAGTGGGGAAACCAACAAAGGCCGTTACATGACCTTGACACCATAAAAGAGACAAGAGAGATACATGACATAGAGACAACAGATCTAGACCAAGACTTAGGAAAGACATCAGCAGCATCTGATAAACATCTTGTTAGATCAGCAACTAGAATTTCTTTCTGAGCTCCTTCTCCTGAAACCAACAACCAAAAACATCTGAATGCCAACAATGCTTTATGAGACTTTTGAGCTGCTCCCCCTGAACCTGTGCCTGTTGCACTCCCTGAAACTGTGCCTGAATAATTCTGACATTCCTATTGCTGTTCAGAACTTCAGAGTTTTCCCTTGCTGTTCAGAACTTCATATACGCGTTTTCTCCTGTATAAAACAGCGTATGTACGCGGATATTCTTTCTGCAACAAGCGTCCAGCATACACGCGACTTTCCCACCATGAATCCGCGTGTATACGCTAATATTACTTCCGTAACCTGCGTATACCAACTTTTCTGTAGAACAAACAAATTTCAACAACAGGATGAAGCATTAACTACTCCCAGCTTTTGTCTGAGATATTCAAAAGTTTCCCTGGGCAGTGGTTTTGTGAGAATATCAGCAACTTGCTCCTTAGAAGGAACATACTCCAACTTGACCTTCTGTTCAAGCACTTGTTCCCGAAGAAAATGGTACTTGATTGGTATGTGCTTGGTCTTTGAGTGCATGACTGGATTCTTTGAAATGCTGATTGCACTTGTATTATCACATAAGATAGAGACAGGTGGAGTGCAAGTGATTTGAAAGTCCTGCAAGGTCTGCATCATCCAAAGAAGTTGTGTACAACAAGATGCTGCAGCTACATATTCTGCTTCAGCTGTAGATAAGGCAATCGAACTTTGTTTCTTGCTGAACCAAGATACTAATCTGGAACCCATGAAGAAAGCACCTCCACTTGTGCTTTTCCTATCATCCACACTTCCAGCCCAATCTGCATCTGTGTAAGCATGAAGAGTGAGATCAGTATTTCTAGGATACCATAAGCCATAGTTTTGGGTCCCTTGAAGATATTTGAAGATTCTTTTGACTGCCTGAATATGAGTTTCCTTTGGGTTGGCTTGAAATCTTCCAACCATTCCTACTGCATGTGTAATATCTGGTCGAGTACCTGTCAAATAAAGCAAACTCCCAATCATGGATCTATAAGTGGGTTGGTGGACTGCTGCTGATTCATCATTTGCACTGAGGCTGCATCCTGTAACCATGGGTGTACATACTGGTTTTGACTCTTCCATGCCATACTTCTTCAAGATCTGCTTGAGGTATTTGGTTTGAGACAAGAAGATACCTCCTTCATTTTGTTGGATTTGCAATCCAAGAAAATATGTCAATTCTCCAAGAAGTGACATTTCGAATTCTTTCTGCATAACTAAGGCAAAGTTTTGACTCATAGTCTCTTCATTGCTGCCAAAAATAATATCATCTACATAAACAACAAGAATTAGCAATTTGTTATTTTCAACTTTTATATAGAGATTGCTATCTGCTGATCCTTTTGAAAAGCCTTGTTGGTGAAGATATTTGTCCAACCGATAGTACCAAGCCCTTGGAGCTTGTTTGAGCCCATAGAGAGCCTTTTTCAATCTGCATACAAGGTTTGGATCATTCCCAAGAATGAACCCATCTGGCTGCTCAATATATACTTCTTCTTCTAAGTCTCCATTCAGGAAGGCTGATTTCACGTCCATTTGAAATACCTTGAAGTTTTGAAAGCTTGAGAGAGCAAGGAACATTCGGATGGCCTCTAGTCTTGCCACAGGAGCAAAGGTCTCTTCAAAATCTATTCCTTCTTGCTGTGCATACCCTTTACAAACAAGTCTGGCCTTGTTTCTAATTACTTCTCCATTTTCATTTAACTTATTCTTGAAGACCCATTTTGTTCCTATTACATTCTTATCTTTAGGTCTAGGAACCAATTCCCAAGTGTTGTTCCTTTCGATTTGCTCAAGTTCTTCATCCATTGCTTTGACCCAACATTCATCTTTGCATGCTTCTTTCACATTTTGTGGTTCAATGGAGGAGAGTAGAGCCAAGTAGCTTGAAGCTTCTGCAAGTGTCCTTCTTGTTTGTACTCCTGCTTCTTTCTGCCCCACAATCTGAGTTTCTGGATGATTCTTTTGGACATATCTGGATGGAGTCTTTTCTTCTATTCTTGTCTGCTCCTCTGGTTCTTCTTGAGATTCTTCTTCTTCTTGAGGTTCTTCTTCTTCATCATTTCGCCTTTGAGAGTAACCTTCATCTTCTTCATGATGAACTTGCCTAGGAATATATCCCTTCTCATCAACCACTATATCAATACTGTCAACAATTCTGCCAAGTCTTTTATTGTAGCACTTGTATGCTTTGCTATGTGGAGAATAACCAAGAAGAATGCCCTCATCTGCTCTAGGTTCAAGTTTGCCAAGTTGCTCATCAGTGTTCTTAATATAACATTTGCTCCCAAAGATTTTGAAATGCTTTACGGAAGGAGTTTTACCACTCCAAAGCTCATGAGGTGTTTGAGTGCTGTTTACTCGGACATTTGTTTTGTTAAGAATGATAACAGCAGCATGTGCGGCTTCTCCCCAGAAGGTTGCAGGAGTACCTGATTCATCGAGCATAGCACGAGCCATTTGTTGGATAGTTCTGTTCATTCTTTCCACAACCCCATTTTGCTGAGGAGTTCTAGCTGTAGAGAATTCTCTTCTTATCCCATGTTCATCGCAGAAATCAAAAAATTCATTTGATGTGAACTCCCCACCTCTGTCAGATCTGAGGCACTTGATTTTGTGTCCTGATTCATTTTCGGCCAATGCTTTGAAGGATTTGAATTTTTCGAATGCTTCATCTTTGTGCTTCATAAGCCCTAACCAAACAAACCTTGAGAAATCATCAATGAATAATATCAGATATTCTTCTCCTCGAGGTGACCTTTTTCTAAATGGACCACATACATCTGTATGGACTAGCTCAAGAGGCAAGCTAGCTGACCCTTCCTTCTCTGGAAAGTTAGTTCTGGTCTGCTTTCCAAACTGACAAGATTTGCATATGGTGTTGTCTGGAATTTTGATATCTGGAAGATCGCGAACTGCCTGATATTTGCATGCTTTCCTTATTTGTGAGAAGCTTAGATGTCCCAACCTTCGATGCCATAACCAGTGCTCTTCATCCTTGCTAAGATAGCATTGTTGTTGTTCTTCTTCAAATATGTACAGATTATTTGGAGTTCTTTTGCCTTTGAGAACTGTTTTACCTGTATCAAGATCACGAACAAGACATCCATTCGATCTGAAAATAACCTCTGTTTTTTGATCACACATCTGGCTGACACTTAGAAGATTATGTTTCAATCCATCAACATACAAAACATTTCCAGCCTTGACCTTTTCTTTTAAAGGAGCAATACCTTTTCCTTTTATAGTAGCAGGAGTATCATTTCCAAAAGAGACTTTCTTTCCCTTTTCTAAAGTAGAATAAGATTCAAGTTTTTCTTTATCACCTGTCATATGTTTCGAACATCCACTGTCAATGTACCATAGATTTTCCTGTCCTTCTGCATAAAATGCTATCCCACATCTTTCTGTTTGAGGTTCCTTTATTCTCCATGTTTTGGTGCTTGTGGCTTGTTCCTTTTTCTCCTGAAACCTGCTCCTGCATTCAGAGTCTTTATGACCAAAATTATTGCAAATAGAACATTCAACTTCATTTTCAAGCACCGAAAAGTTGTTATAGGTCCTTTTTGTAATCCCTGTCATACTTCTTTGTTTTTGAGCTTCCCTAGTCATGATTGTTTTATATGCAACACATTGAGCTGCTCTGTGACCAAAGTTGTGGCAAGAAAAGCATTGTCCATTGAAGAAGCTTCTGCGGTTATTGAATCTACCAGCCAACTGATTGTAATTTCTATTTTCATCTATTCTTGAGCCAAACTGAGAAGATTTTACCTGTGGTTGGTTGTAGCTTTTGTTCATCCTCAAGGAGGATTGTCCCTGATAGTTTCTGTTTGTAACTCGTCCTTGCTTTACCTGATTATCTTCATTGTTCTTCCGCTCATTTCCTCTTGCTGCATCAAGATAACTTTTTGAGGTGGATGCTTGAGAGGTTTCTCCATTATAGCCCAAACCTGTTTTGTTTAGAGGAGACCGCTGCACACTAATAATCTCATCCAAGGTTTCAGATCCTTTGACAAATTTAAGATTAATAGTTTTTGTTTTCTCAATTTCTTTTCTGAGACCAACAATTTCACCTTCTAGTTTTTCAAGATGTTTTTCCTTTTCATCAATTTGAAATTGCAAAGTATCAATAATCACATTCCTTTCTTCTATGCTTCTCTTGAGTCTAGTGATTTCATTATAGAGATTATCCACATCTATAGCATCCTCATAATCATCATCTTCAAATGCCATTAACAGCTTATATTTATTACCTTGTTCATCTTCATCACTGTTTGATAAGCCATCACTATCTTCATGGGTGTAGTAGCTTTTCCTATTTGCACTTTGTTTCTTGTTCCATCTAGCAGGTTCTTTTCCTTTATCCTTATAAGGACATTTTGCAGCATAATGACCTACTTTCCCACAAGCAAAACATTTGAAAGGTAGCTTACCTCTGAACCTTCCAGAACCCCTTTGAAGATTTCTGACAAAGTTTGATTCTTCTTCCTCTTCTTCTGGAACATGGCTTGCTTCATAGTAATCTTCTTTTCCTGATGCCTTAAAAGCAGCTTCCCTTCTGTCAGATGGACCTCCCTTTCTCATTTCATAAGCGGTTAGAATTCCATGTAGCTGAGACATAGTGAGAACACGGAGATTTTCTTTTTCTTCTATTGCAGATACTTTAGATTCAAACTTGGGGGATAAAGATCTTAGAACCTTTTGAACTACTATAGTTTCTCTTATTTCTTCACCCAAGTTTTTCATACAATTAACAATCTCATCTACCCGGAGAAAATAATTAGCCACACTTTCATCATTATACATCCTGAGAGTCTCATATTGAATCCTGAGTGTTTGAAGTTTAGCTTCCTTTACCTGTTCATCTCCTTCATAGCTAGTGATCATTTTGTCCCATATTTCTTTTGCTGATTTGAAGTGCATGACCTTCATGAATTCTGTTTGAGATATACTTCCTAATAGGGTAGCGACTGCTTTTGCATTTGTTTCATATGCCTTTTTTTCATCTGGATCTGTAGGAGTAGCTGAAGGAAAAGCATAGCCTTTTTCTACAATGTCCCAAACTTCTGTACCAAGAGATTGAAGATATGCAGTAACTCTTACCTTCCAATAATTGAAATTTGTTCCATCAAAAACCGGTGGCCTGATTGATGCTTCTTTCTCGTAGTTGCTCATGATGAATGATCTTCCTTCAAGCGATCAAGCTTCTCTGAAGGACCTGCTCTGATACCAATTGTTGGAAATAATACTGAGAGGGGGGGTGAATCAGTATTATCAGATTAATCAAACTTTTCAAATGCCCAAAACATATACGCTACTTCAGTTAAGTGAACCAGCGTGTACACGCTACTGTGACGAAGTAAAACAGCGTATAAGCAGAAAACTCACAATTTAGTTGGCTTATTCTTCAATTAAGTGCATCAGGACATTATTCATCATATTAACAGTAAACATGTGCAGTATAACAGAACAGATAAAAAGCCACACACATGAACACCAAGATATAAGGTGGAAACCCAATGTGGGTGAAAACCACCTGCTGCAAGTTGTCTCTATCTTTCTTAATATGAAACTTCAGTTTACAATCTTTTGTACTGGTGCAGCCTTATACCAGTACGCAGGCTACAACCTGCAGAAGGCTTCAACCTTCTCTCGTTCTCCAAACTTCCTTGGAAGGGAGCTCCAACCCCCTTTTGCTTTTGTACTAGCCAAGATACTAGTACGTAGGTGCTGACCTACAATCTTCCTTCTTCCAGGTATCACTTTTCATACATTTTCAGACTTGGATATTCCTGAAGCACAACATTACAATCTGAAGACCACAATTCATTCAATTTTCACAACAGATCATTGAAGCATAAAACAACCAACTTTGAATCACTGAACCACTGAACCCTGTCAATCACCAGTTACCAGAACACAGAGCAGACTACAGAACTCTGTAATAACAGTCAGATCCCACTGTAAACCCAAATCAAGCTTCAAAAGATATACGCTACTTTAATGAGCAGAAACCGCGTATACACGCGCTTTTACCGAAGCCAACCTGCGTACAGATCTAAAAATAAACTTTCTCAACTTGCAGCTGTACCAGATATTAGTTAGACTCAGAACGTAACATTGCGACAATATGCAGATCTAGAAATACGCATAATCAACCATAACATGATAGTGCATTTCAAACCATTTGATCCCGATCTCTCCTTAGATCTAGTTCTCCATCAACCGATGAGATCTCTCCTTAGCTCAGATCAACCAACTCAGAACCTGCATATCAGATCTCTTTCTCTCTTAGATATTCATGCCTTGTCGAAAGATGATCTTTGCCTAATGATCTTCTTCTCCTTATATAGCCTTAGGCCTTTCTCAATACCAAGAGCCAAAACCATAGTAACACAATACCATCAACTTTAAAACTAGGGATCGACACGCCCGTCGAGACATAATGGTCCGAAATCATAGGCACAACTTCCAAGGTCTAACCACCATGAACCAAAGGAACCTTTCCACATACACGCGCTTTTTCTGAATCTAACTTGCGTGTACACGCGACTTGGGCTTAACGAAAGAGCGTGTATGAGCTTTCTTGCCATGCTGTACTGAGATCTGTCTTCTGATTGAGTTGCCATCACCTGTACTAACCTTTGAGCACCTGTACCATCCACTGAGTGAGTTGCCATCAAGGACAACACTTGAACCATAATGCCAACAATCTCCCCCTTTGGACTTGATGGCAACCACCACACCAAGTCACTCTCCCCCTTTGACATCAAGGGCAAAGGGAGGACCAAGATATTCTCTTCCTTGGTAATCCTTCTGCTGTCCATACTGCTGTCCATACTCCCCCTGAGTACATGCTGAAATCTCCAAGTGTGCTCCCCCTTTGTGAATGCCAAAGAGTACCAATCTATCCATCCTGCTCACCAAGTGCTGTTCATGCTCCCCTTGACTGTAGGCAAGATCTGCAAAAGATGTTCTTCAAGAAGAACATGACTCTATACATCATAAAAGACCTTCCTATCACCAAAAACTCATACATACATCCATTTCTCAACTAAGTGAGGATATACAAAAAAAATGACTCATCCACCCAACCAAGTGGGGATACATCAATATTGACTCATCCACCTAACCATGATAATACATGAACATTTCATCATTCATCCCAGGCATAGTGGGGAAACCAACAAAGGCCGTTACATGACCTTGACACCATAAAAGAGACAAGAGAGATACATGACATAGAGACAACAGATCTAGACCAAGACTTAGGAAAGACATCAGCAGCATCTGATAAACATCTTGTTAGATCAGCAACTAGAATTTCTTTCTGAGCTCCTTCTCCTGAAACCAACAACCAAAAACATCTGAATGCCAACAATGCTTTATGAGACTTTTGAGCTGCTCCCCCTGAACCTGTGCCTGTTGCACTCCCTGAAACTGTGCCTGAATAATTCTGACATTCCTATTGCTGTTCAGAACTTCAGAGTTTTCCCTTGCTGTTCAGAACTTCATATACGCGTTTTCTCCTGTATAAAACAGCGTATGTACGCGGATATTCTTTCTGCAACAAGCGTCCAGCATACACGCGACTTTCCCACCATGAATCCGCGTGTATACGCTAATATTACTTCCGTAACCTGCGTATACCAACTTTTCTGTAGAACAAACAAATTTCAACAACAGGATGAAGCATTAACTACTCCCAGCTTTTGTCTGAGATATTCAAAAGTTTCCCTGGGCAGTGGTTTTGTGAGAATATCAGCAACTTGCTCCTTAGAAGGAACATACTCCAACTTGACCTTCTGTTCAAGCACTTGTTCCCGAAGAAAATGGTACTTGATTGGTATGTGCTTGGTCTTTGAGTGCATGACTGGATTCTTTGAAATGCTGATTGCACTTGTATTATCACATAAGATAGAGACAGGTGGAGTGCAAGTGATTTGAAAGTCCTGCAAGGTCTGCATCATCCAAAGAAGTTGTGTGCAACAAGATGCTGCAGCTACATATTCTGCTTCAGCTGTAGATAAGGCAATCGAACTTTGTTTCTTGCTGAACCAAGATACTAATCTGGAACCCATGAAGAAAGCACCTCCACTTGTGCTTTTCCTATCATCCACACTTCCAGCCCAATCTGCATCTGTGTAAGCATGAAGAGTGAGATCAGTATTTCTAGGATACCATAAGCCATAGTTTTGGGTCCCTTGAAGATATTTGAAGATTCTTTTGACTGCCTGAAGATGAGTTTCCTTTGGGTTGGCTTGAAATCTTCCAACCATTCCTACTGCATGTGTAATATCTGGTCGAGTACCTGTCAAATAAAGCAAACTCCCAATCATGGATCTATAAGTGGGTTGGTGGACTGCTGCTGATTCATCATTTGCACTGAGGCTGCATCCTGTAACCATGGGTGTACATACTGGTTTTGACTCTTCCATGCCATACTTCTTCAAGATCTGCTTGAGGTATTTGGTTTGAGACAAGAAGATACCTCCTTCATTTTGTTGGATTTGCAATCCAAGAAAATATGTCAATTCTCCAAGAAGTGACATTTCGAATTCTTTCTGCATAACCAAGGCAAAGTTTTGACTCATAGTCTCTTCATTGCTGCCAAAAATAATATCATCTACATAAACAACAAGAATTAGCAATTTGTTATTTTCAACTTTTATATAGAGATTGCTATCTGCTGATCCTTTTGAAAAGCCTTGTTGGTGAAGATATTTGTCCAACCGATAGTACCAAGCCCTTGGAGCTTGTTTGAGCCCATAGAGAGCCTTTTTCAATCTGCATACAAGGTTTGGATCATTCCCAAGAATGAACCCATCTGGCTGCTCAATATATACTTCTTCTTCTAAGTCTCCATTCAGGAAGGCTGATTTCACGTCCATTTGAAATACCTTGAAGTTTTGAAAGCTTGAGAGAGCAAGGAACATTCGGATGGCCTCTAGTCTTGCCACAGGAGCAAAGGTCTCTTCAAAATCTATTCCTTCTTGCTGTGCATACCCTTTACAAACAAGTCTGGCCTTGTTTCTAATTACTTCTCCATTTTCATTTAACTTATTCTTGAAGACCCATTTTGTTCCTATTACATTCTTATCTTTTGGTCTAGGAACCAATTCCCAAGTGTTGTTCCTTTCGATTTGCTCAAGTTCTTCATCCATTGCTTTGACCCAACATTCATCTTTGCATGCTTCTTTCACATTTTGTGGTTCAATGGAGGAGAGTAGAGCCAAGTAGCTTGAAGCTTCTGCAAGTGTCCTTCTTGTTTGTACTCCTGCTTCTTTCTGCCCCACAATCTGAGTTTCTGGATGATTCTTTTGGACATATCTGGATGGAGTCTTTTCTTCTATTCTTGTCTGCTCCTCTGGTTCTTCTTGAGATTCTTCTTCTTCTTGAGGTTCTTCTTCTTCATCATTTCGCCTTTGAGAGTAACCTTCATCTTCTTCATGATGAACTTGCCTAGGAATATATCCCTTCTCATCAACCACTATATCAATACTGTCAACAATTCTGCCAAGTCTTTTATTGTAGCACTTGTATGCTTTGCTATGTGGAGAATAACCAAGAAGAATGCCCTCATCTGCTCTAGGTTCAAGTTTGCCAAGTTGCTCATCAGTGTTCTTAATATAACATTTGCTCCCAAAGATTTTGAAATGCTTCACGGAAGGAGTTTTACCACTCCAAAGCTCATGAGGTGTTTGAGTGCTGTTTACTCGGACATTTGTTTTGTTAAGAATGATAACAGCAGCATGTGCGGCTTCTCCCCAGAAGGTTGCAGGAGTACCTGATTCATCGAGCATAGCACGAGCCATTTGTTGGATAGTTCTGTTCATTCTTTCCACAACCCCATTTTGCTGAGGAGTTCTAGCTGTAGAGAATTCTCTTCTTATCCCATGTTCATCGCAGAAATCAAAAAATTCATTTGATGTGAACTCCCCACCTCTGTCAGATCTGAGGCACTTGATTTTGTGTCCTGATTCATTTTCGGCCAATGCTTTGAAGGATTTGAATTTTTCGAATGCTTCATCTTTGTGCTTCATAAGCCCTAACCAAACAAACCTTGAGAAATCATCAATGAATAATATCAGATATTCTTCTCCTCGAGGTGACCTTTTTCTAAATGGACCACATACATCTGTATGGACTAGCTCAAGAGGCAAGCTAGCTGACCCTTCCTTCTCTGGAAAGTTAGTTCTGGTCTGCTTTCCAAACTGACAAGATTTGCATATGGTGTTGTCTGGAATTTTGATATCTGGAAGATCGCGAACTGCCTGATATTTGCATGCTTTCCTTATTTGTGAGAAGCTTAGATGTCCCAACCTTCGATGCCATAACCAGTGCTCTTCATCCTTGCTAAGATAGCATTGTTGTTGTTCTTCTTCAAATATGTACAGATTATTTGGAGTTCTTTTGCCTTTGAGAACTGTTTTACCTGTATCAAGATCACGAACAAGACATCCATTCGATCTGAAAATAACCTCTGTTTTTTGATCACACATCTGGCTGACACTTAGAAGATTATGTTTCAATCCATCAACATACAAAACATTTCCAGCCTTGACCTTTTCTTTTAAAGGAGCAATACCTTTTCCTTTTATAGTAGCAGGAGTATCATTTCCAAAAGAGACTTTCTTTCCCTTTTCTAAAGTAGAATAAGATTCAAGTTTTTCTTTATCACCTGTCATATGTTTCGAACATCCACTGTCAATGTACCATAGATTTTCCTGTCCTTCTGCATAAAATCCTATCCCACATCTTTCTGTTTGAGGTTCCTTTATTCTCCATGTTTTGGTGCTTGTGGCTTGTTCCTTTTTCTCCTGAAACCTGCTCCTGCATTCAGAGTCTTTATGACCAAAATTATTGCAAATAGAACATTCAACTTCATTTTCAAGCACCGAAAAGTTGTTATAGGTCCTTTTTGTAATCCCTGTCATACTTCTTTGTTTTTGAGCTTCCCTAGTCATGATTGTTTTATATGCAACACATTGAGCTGCTCTGTGACCAAAGTTGTGGCAAGAAAAGCATTGTCCATTGAAGAAGCTTCTGCGGTTATTGAATCTACCAGCCAACTGATTGTAATTTCTATTTTCATCTATTCTTGAGCCAAACTGAGAAGATTTTACCTGTGGTTGGTTGTAGCTTTTGTTCATCCTCAAGGAGGATTGTCCCTGATAGTTTCTGTTTGTAACTCGTCCTTGCTTTACCTGATTATCTTCATTGTTCTTCCGCTCATTTCCTCTTGCTGCATCAAGATAACTTTTTGAGGTGGATGCTTGAGAGGTTTCTCCATTATAGCCCAAACCTGTTTTGTTTAGAGGAGACCGCTGCACACTAATAATCTCATCCAAGGTTTCAGATCCTTTGACAAATTTAAGATTAATAGTTTTTGTTTTCTCAATTTCTTTTCTGAGACCAACAATTTCACCTTCTAGTTTTTCAAGATGTTTTTCCTTTTCATCAATTTGAAATTGCAAAGTATCAATAATCACATTCCTTTCTTCTATGCTTCTCTTGAGTCTAGTGATTTCATTATAGAGATTATCCACATCTATAGCATCCTCATAATCATCATCTTCAAATGCCATTAACAGCTTATATTTATTACCTTGTTCATCTTCATCACTGTTTGATAAGCCATCACTATCTTCATGGGTGTAGTAGCTTTTCCTATTTGCACTTTGTTTCTTGTTCCATCTAGCAGGTTCTTTTCCTTTATCCTTATAAGGACATTTTGCAGCATAATGACCTACTTTCCCACAAGCAAAACATTTGAAAGGTAGCTTACCTCTGAACCTTCCAGAACCCCTTTGAAGATTTCTGACAAAGTTTGATTCTTCTTCCTCTTCTTCTGGAACATGGCTTGCTTCATAGTAATCTTCTTTTCCTGATGCCTTAAAAGCAGCTTCCCTTCTGTCAGATGGACCTCCCTTTCTCATTTCATAAGCGGTTAGAATTCCATGTAGCTGAGACATAGTGAGAACACGGAGATTTTCTTTTTCTTCTATTGCAGATACTTTAGATTCAAACTTGGGGGATAAAGATCTTAGAACCTTTTGAACTACTATAGTTTCTCTTATTTCTTCACCCAAGTTTTTCATACAATTAACAATCTCATCTACCCGGAGAAAATAATTAGCCACACTTTCATCATTATACATCCTGAGAGTCTCATATTGAATCCTGAGTGTTTGAAGTTTAGCTTCCTTTACCTGTTCATCTCCTTCATAGCTAGTGATCATTTTGTCCCATATTTCTTTTGCTGATTTGAAGTGCATGACCTTCATGAATTCTGTTTGAGATATACTTCCTAATAGGGTAGCGACTGCTTTTGCATTTGTTTCATATGCCTTTTTTTCATCTGGATCTGTAGGAGTAGCTGAAGGAAAAGCATAGCCTTTTTCTACAATGTCCCAAACTTCTGTACCAAGAGATTGAAGATATGCAGTAACTCTTACCTTCCAATAATTGAAATTTGTTCCATCAAAAACCGGTGGCCTGATTGATGCTTCTTTCTCGTAGTTGCTCATGATGAATGATCTTCCTTCAAGCGATCAAGCTTCTCTGAAGGACCTGCTCTGATACCAATTGTTGGAAATAATACTGAGAGGGGGGTGAATCAGTATTATCAGATTAATCAAACTTTTCAAATGCCCAAAACATATACGCTACTTCAGTTAAGTGAACCAGCGTGTACACGCTACTGTGACGAAGTAAAACAGCGTATAAGCAGAAAACTCACAATTTAGTTGGCTTATTCTTCAATTAAGTGCATCAGGACATTATTCATCATATTAACAGTAAACATGTGCAGTATAACAGAACAGATAAAAAGCCACACACATGAACACCAAGATATAAGGTGGAAACCCAATGTGGGTGAAAACCACCTGCTGCAAGTTGTCTCTATCTTTCTTAATATGAAACTTCAGTTTACAATCTTTTGTACTGGTGCAGCCTTATACCAGTACGCAGGCTACAACCTGCAGAAGGCTTCAACCTTCTCTCGTTCTCCAAACTTCCTTGGAAGGGAGCTCCAACCCCCTTTTGCTTTTGTACTAGCCAAGATACTAGTACGTAGGTGCTGACCTACAATCTTCCTTCTTCCAGGTATCACTTTTCATACATTTTCAGACTTGGATATTCCTGAAGCACAACATTACAATCTGAAGACCACAATTCATTCAATTTTCACAACAGATCATTGAAGCATAAAACAACCAACTTTGAATCACTGAACCACTGAACCCTGTCAATCACCAGTTACCAGAACACAGAGCAGACTACAGAACTCTGTAATAACAGTCAGATCCCACTGTAAACCCAAATCAAGCTTCAAAAGATATACGCTACTTTAATGAGCAGAAACCGCGTATACACGCGCTTTTACCGAAGCCAACCTGCGTACAGATCTAAAAATAAACTTTCTCAACTTGCAGCTGTACCAGATATTAGTTAGACTCAGAACGTAACATTGCGACAATATGCAGATCTAGAAATACGCATAATCAACCATAACATGATAGTGCATTTCAAACCATTTGATCCCGATCTCTCCTTAGATCTAGTTCTCCATCAACCGATGAGATCTCTCCTTAGCTCAGATCAACCAACTCAGAACCTGCATATCAGATCTCTTTCTCTCTTAGATATTCATGCCTTGTCGAAAGATGATCTTTGCCTAATGATCTTCTTCTCCTTATATAGCCTTAGGCCTTTCTCAATACCAAGAGCCAAAACCATAGTAACACAATACCATCAACTTTAAAACTAGGGATCGACACGCCCGTCGAGACATAATGGTCCGAAATCATAGGCACAACTTCCAAGGTCTAACCACCATGAACCAAAGGAACCTTTCCACATACACGCGCTTTTTCTGAATCTAACTTGCGTGTACACGCGACTTGGGCTTAACGAAAGAGCGTGTATGAGCTTTCTTGCCATGCTGTACTGAGATCTGTCTTCTGATTGAGTTGCCATCACCTGTACTAACCTTTGAGCACCTGTACCATCCACTGAGTGAGTTGCCATCAAGGACAACACTTGAACCATAATGCCAACATACAGAATACCACATGTACACAGTACCACACACATGACGACACCACATGTACACAATGCCATATGCATGACATGTACATAGCACCACATGCACACAACACCACTTGCAATATGTACACAACACCACACGCACACGACACCACTTGTACAATCATGAACACCACACCATATGTACATAGTACTAATGTACCACATGCACACAACACTACTTGTACATAGCATTGCATATCCAACACTACATATCATCATCTGTACACAACACTACATATCCAACATGCGCATAGAACCATATGCACACAACAATACATATTCATCATCCACACAGTACAATATGTGCACAATACCACATATCAAGCATGTACATAGAACCATATGCACACACATTGCATATACGTAATGAAGATAGTACAATATGTATACAACACCCCATATGCAATATTCGCACAACCCTATTTGTACCATCATGTACATAACTTTGCATAAATAACATGTACACATGCTATGTATACACAACACCACAAGTTCACACATCATAGACACA
The DNA here is from genome assembly GCA_031772625.1 of Pinus tabuliformis. Taxonomy (NCBI): domain Eukaryota; kingdom Viridiplantae; phylum Streptophyta; class Pinopsida; order Pinales; family Pinaceae; genus Pinus; species Pinus tabuliformis. The sequence goes on from CM062818.1 coordinate 1,431,191,349, forward strand.
ACATGTACAACATATAGAACATATGCATAACAATAGTACTACACATCCAAAACCACACTGTCCTTACCAAGAACCTTGCTTCCGGTATCTCATCCATGCTTATCCTAGCATGCTGCAAACAACACTGCTTTCACTTTGCTGATGTATCCTTCAACATTACCTGTTATAACATAGACATAGGCATAATACAAGTATACAATACCAAATGATATCCACATGATACTGACCTCATATATTTGTCATGACTATTATTCCCAATTGATTCCTTGTAAGACCAGGAACCTCTTCATGTCATTCTCCTACATAAGCCATCATTCCTCCACAAGAATGATCCCTGGAAACCCTGTCAGACAGTAACATAGATACATGGATACATACATACATATATAAATGTTAGCATAAAACAATCATGATCCTGTCAAACAATGACATACATATATACATATATAAACATAACAAAATCATGATTATAACATAATTAATAGATAAAATAAGGTCTAGGTTAAGAGAACTTCCATATTTATGCAACACATGGACAACATTGAGAACAAAAATTCCCAACATAGCCAAGGCATATGACACCTCAAATCCATTTACTTTACCTTTTCATGTCACCTTCTCATGATTATACTAATACCAACCATTTACCACAATGGACCGAGCCAATCCAACTAACTGTCATAGTCTTACCTTCCGCTACACTTACTCGTGCATAGAGCTTCATCTAGGTCTTATATCATCGGTTGGGTTCCACACAGCTCTCACAATTTCCATCAACTTTCCTCTTTGCCAACCAATTCTCAGGACTCAAAATAATAAAAAAGAAGACAAGAAAAAACCAAGAAGAAGAACACGAAAGCCCATAAAAATATGAAACTACAACAAAGTGGCAAGGCCTTGCACTGGACATAAACAAAACTGCAAATCAAGCTCAACAACTCATAAAAGACCAAAAGTAAAAGACTAAAAACAAACACCATGACTCAATCCCCAGGGTTCCTAGTGCATCCAAGGGAAAGATCAACTTGAGACTTCTTCACAATTCATGGCAATCTCTCTTTCCATGCAACTCCCTGCATCATGCTCACAAATTTCAACTACATGTTCCAAGTATCAAGACAATCATATTTATCAATTTGAATTCAAATTTTACAAACAATCATGTCATAATCCATAGTCATTAGACATAATGCTACAACTATCAACTACATTCAAGTACATACCAACTGTCTCAACACATACATGTTAGTACAATCATCTTAAAACAAAATCATTTGAACACATAATCATATTAAGAAATTTATCAATCATTCAACCACTTGCAAACATACGATGTTAAATAAATCAATTAGGTGACATAATAGGCACCAAACACTCAAATATCAAAATAGACAACATAATCAACTATGAAACACCAAGTATAATACATAAGCAAACTCACCTTAGTGTATCTTAGGGGAGGCTATCTTTTCTACATAATCAATCTAGTTAGCGAGATATAACTTTAGAACATGTGAACTCAAGAGGTTATAAGATCATGATATCCATAACAATATCTAACTAACATGTTCACATTTCAAGCTCATAAGCATCTATCATTCATGCATAATAATCACATATGTATGATCAGTCTAAATTAGTACGACACCACATCACAAATATGTCATCTCATACCTGAGTATCGCAACCATAAACATCTGCATAGGTCAAACCAAGTTAACATAATAGATATAACATCAAGATCTTCAATGCAATGAACATAACCATCACACATATGACCAATCCAAATTATAACATCAATGTCTCAATGAAATGACCCTAATCATCAAGTTAATAACATATAACAACAATAAGCTATATATCATTCTCATGAACAATATAAAACTGAATCATCAAGATAACTGTCATATAACAATCAACAATTTAACCTATAACATACTCATCAGCAACATATAACATAATCATCATGTTATCTAATATAGAACAACAATAGAAATGCATACAAATACAAGTTACTATCATTCTTGACTATCAGACACATGTGCATATAACTACACTAATCGACCATCATCTATCATGAATGTAACCATAACATCAAAATACATGTACATAAACCTAATGTATATAAACCTAATGCATATAAAATCCTTAACTTACATACCTGCATGTCGAACATACAATACCTGTATGACGATCTTCTTTTACCCCAAAGTCCAATGTTGCAACCTCACTATAATGGTTTGTATCTCTTGCTCTATCTCATCCAACAAATTAGCATCATAACATCCAATAGCACCATGATGACCTAAATTTCATACAATTTCACAAGGCATGTTTGACCTACTATACATGCATAACCATAGCCATGACCATACATGCATAACAACAACCATTACTCCGTTGTACACATTGCCACATGCAACCAACAATATGCATAAGCAATTCCAAATGAACTACACCTACACATAAACGCATGTAGTTGAACATAAGCTATCAATCCTTGTAATCAACCTACAATACTGATATATGCAATCAAAATATTAGAAAATGTAACCTAACATACAAGGATGTAAGTAGGTATCCTGAAATCAACATGTGAGCGACATATAATTCATACACAGTCAGTCACATGTTCCAAAAATCAAGACATCATGTCTATTAATTTGAAATCAATATTCACGATTGCTAACCACCTATAAGCATACCCCCTTACTATCCATGTTTCACACTAGGGTATAAGGAGGAAGCTACTATAATGGTCTGATATCTAATGTCCAATTATGGAAATGGGATTTCCAAATCTCTATGAATTTTAACCATACTTGAAAAGAAATTGATTTTTATTTCTCATACATTTGTATGAGATTAATTCAAAACATTGCACTTATTCCACTTGTAACATAATAATTAAGAACATGTCACTTTTCCATTTCCTTACATGCAACTTTTCAAATTCCTTGCATGCAACCTTTTAAATGCCCTACAACAACTCTTCAAATTCATTACATGCAACAGGAATAGATCAGCTACATCCATATTATCATACTACATTACTATCCCATCCATAAAAAATAACATTTTCTTCAAACAATTACCATACTTTTACATTTGTCTTCAAAAAACTACTATACTATTACATTTGCATGTAAGAATTTCTTCAAACACTTTACATGCAAACTAATATAGAAAACTATTTGCGTAAAAGTAAGCACATAACACTACAAAAATATTGTTACACATTGGGGCATTTTATCAAATAGTTTGTATGCAATTGATCATTGAACCATTTAAGCATTTTATCAAACACTTGCGTGCAAACTAATATAGTGAATGATTCAATTCATATATCCTAAAATGTAGTTGTACAAGTTATGAAACTGAACCATATGATCAGTGGTATGTTCCCTCATTATGGTTCAAGTTTCAACTTCTGAGATTTCATAGATGAGAAGTTATAACAAAAATACCAATACAATCCTATTTGGTGCACAATTCTAGGAGTATCCAGAAAGCTCGACTTCCACTGGTCATATCTCCTAAAATGTAGTGAATAAATGTCTGAAATTTGTATCACAATATTAATGGGATTTCCCCTCATTGTAGGAAACATTTCAGCTCCTCAGAGTTCCCAGAATAAAATTTATAACAAAAATGTCAGCGTGACCTGTTTGTGACCCAATATCTGAAATTTCTACCACATAATCATTGGTATTTCCACTCAATGTGGACGTTTTTTCAGCTTCTGAAAGCTTACAAAAGAAAATTTATTATAGAAATTCCAACGTGACCTATTTAAAGGTGCGTTCAGGAAGGTCATCTTCCTTAGATCATAATTCCTAAAGTATTGTGAACCAGTATCTGAAATTTTAACCACATTATTAGTGGGATCTACCTTAAATATGGACAAATTTTCAACTTCTAATATGCCACAGAATAAAAGTTATAACAAATATGACAAAAAGGTCTAAAATTTAACCTTTGTTCTTCATTTTACTTATGACAGAGCCTATCCAGTCCAAGTTTTTGAACCATGCTCTGATACCACTTATAACACCCTTTGAGGTAAAGGTGCATATAAACAACATAATAGGAATAGAAATACAATAAACATATCAGCCATCAAAATCCATATATATATCAGTACATTTTCACATGAAAATCAAGGGAATGAATTTTTCATTAATAAATGCAATGAACCAGCTGGTGATGGGACTACCACATTCCACACGACCATAGATTGGCTGAGCCAAGTCTCTCTTTAGCCAATCACCCCTGTTCCATATTCCAATCATGAATGTGGGACTCATAGAACACATCAAAAATCACCAATCAATGTGGATGCCACTACAGTTCTCCACCTACACCGTGAGGAATTTGAGTGCCTCCTAGTCTCTCAGGCTTTACCATGCATCCGCATTCTAATCTAGGGATCACTAGGCCTTACACTGAGACATACTCTCCAGGATTTACGGTGCATTCCATACCGGAATTACTAGGCCCAACGGAGAGAAAATCAACCTCTTAGCTTTACCTTATATCCCGCCATTCACCGGAAAGGATTCCTAGGTCCACCAAGGCACACAATCTGGCTTTAAAGCAACCCACAGTCTGGTTCAAGGGTCACTAGGTCAGTGGCTTCGTGCATGCTTAGTTTGGTTTAGGGACCAGTACCACCATGTGTTTGTCAATTCAGAAATCCACCCCACTCAACTTCGAATCCAATCTGGCTATCCCCCACAAAATGCAAGAGAGAACCCATCTCATCAAAGCTATTAGCAAATGGCAAGGCTAGGCTGAAAATACTATCACACCTAGAAAAACCCATGCCATGGTAGAAAATAAACACATGCAATCCCATGCATGCTAAATCTAGCAAGTAAAATACACATGCAAGTTGATACCTGCAATGAAGCCTGTTGTAGATGCTTGATCCTACCTTTCCCTACTTGATCTTTGCTTCCTCTTGCCTTCTTTACCTTTCTTGTTCCAATGCCAAAGTGCTCCAATAAAACTCTAAGTGACCAAGAGTGAGAGAGAGAGAGAGAATAATGAGAGAGCTCCAAAGCTAAACTAACCAAGTCTTGCCCATTGATCCTCAAAAGCCTTCTTATTAATGAGGCCTCTATTTTCTTCATTTTCCATTAGTTTCCTTCATTTTCCTTTTCACATGCAACCTATGACCTTTCACCTCCTTTATTTCCTAATTTCCATTATTTTCCTTCATTTTCCTCCTCACATGCAACCTGTGACCTTTTACCTTTCTTTTCTCCTAATTTCCATTATTTTTATAAATAAATGTGCCAAAATACCTCTTTGCCTCTTTAATGCCTTAGCCATTGCCTTTGTCAATTTCCATAGCCATAAACAACCAAATGAACACCCCCTAGGATGTCTTTCCTGCCATTCAACTTGGAATACATGTCCCATCATCCGTGGTATTTATATATTTTTACATGGAAATTTTCACTAGTGCTATTACACTTGGTAGCCTTTTTTGATGCATTTTGCTAATTGGGAGGCTGTTACAGGTCTTACATGCAAAGGTTTTTGAATACTTTGAATTTCCTGCCTTTCTCCTTTCTCATCCCGGTAATTAATGGTTTTGGTCGTACAGTTAATAAGGGACCAATTTTTTTCCAACTAGTCCATACCTATAAGATGTCGTAGGACCCGAGGGGTAGTGCATTAAGGACTACCATAATAGACTAGTTAGCTAAACTTAGAGGGCAATTACTGACCTTGGACAAAAATCTTATTTTTGCTCCTCTGGCTAGTTGTACTAACCATGGATTTTTAAATTTGACAGATTGCAGTTTATATTGTTCTACTATTTTGGGGCTAATATAGCTTAGGGTAGTCCTGAGATCGATTAAAATAGATATAGTTCTGTCTAAAACTTTACTTTCAAACTAAACCATGGTTGGCTGAAATTATGCCTGATGGTATTCAAGGGCGGCATTAATTTTAGGAATGGTCCTTGCCACCTCTCCCATTGTAGATGCTTCTTGTATCTGCGAAATCTGATCAACTCCTCTACATTGTGGGTAGTTTTTGACATAATGCGGGCCTTCGCACCCCCAACACTGTACAGGTGGTCTTTTATTTAATTCTACGTCAGATCTGCCAGCTTGCTCATTCGTCTTGGTTTCACCTGGTACCTTAAATCTGGGCTGATTTCCATTCATTTTCTGGTTAATTTGACTTTTAAACAATCCTCTACTGCCTCTACCCTTGTTCCCTTTATGGATAGGAAAAAATTTAGTTCCCTTTTTGTCAGCCCACCTCTTGCTCATATTTATTTTGCTGGTAACAAATCCGTGCCTTATGAATAACTTCGTCCATGGTTTTTGGGTTGTCAAACTCTAGCCGTTCTTTCATGAACAGTGGAAGACAACTGATAAACCATTGCACCTTAGCTTTTTCTTCGCGTATGTAAGGGACATACTGAAGTAATGACATGAACTTGGTTATGAACTCATCCATGGTTATTTGACACAATTGAAGATCATGAAAGTCCTTTGGTTTTTCATCATAAAAATTTTCTGTTAGATATTTTCCTTAAAATATCTCTGAAAAGTTTCTGAGGTTATGCTTTGTTCATTAACTCCGCGGATTTTTTTTACTTCCTCCCATAATAATGTATCTTTTTCCTTGTAGTTGAAAAATGGCTAGACAAGCCTTTAGATTATGGTCATACCCGTATGATTGAAAATACTTGTTCATGTTGATGGGCCATGCCTCTGTCACCTCTTCCTATTGACCATCACAGAGGAGGTTTTATTTTTCGAAAATCTCCTTGAAGTTCTTAATTCTGCCTTTTCTGTGTCTTCTGATTTGGAAAATTACCTAATTCTTCTTCATGATTTTCTTCCCCTCCTTTAGTTTCCATATTCTTAGTTTGATACTCTTGTTCCCATGTCATATTTCCATGTTCAGGGCTAGGGGCTAGTGGCCGATGGTTCTGTCTATCAGATGGAATTTTCATAATTTTCTCTTGCCCCTGCATTAGTCTTTCGTTATTTTTCCATAGCTAGGCCATCTTGTCCTTTAGTTCTTGTATAGTTTCAAGGACAGTTGTGTTGGTATTTTGTTGCTCATCTCCTAACTGCACCCATACTTTAGGATTACCTTATTGAAATGATGCTAGTCCTGTTCCCATTACTCACAGGTTTGGTGGATTCCAGCTATCATCATGCTAACTGCTCCATGTTTCCTACATGCACACCACCAATGATGTTATTTCTTTATTCCAGAGGTCTTAGTTTACCAACTTGAGTGCTCTAATACCATATGTCACACATCCACTAGTTAATTTACATATATCAAAAAAAATTACTCTTATCTCCTATGATAACCATAGAACTTCTATTTAACTTATGATTATTGTCATGCCAATGTAATTCGTTGCATACAGTTTAATGTGTATTGACTTTTATTATGATTATGTACAAATATACAGAGAATAATAATCTTTTCAGATCTTAGTCTAAATACCATACATAGGAAGTTGAGAGCTAAGACGAGGCCACTTGTCCGTCTCTCGTGGTGGCTCAACTTACAAAGTCCACTTGTCTTTTTGAATTTTTTTTTTGGAATAATGAACCTTATGCTATGTATTAATTCCGTCATTTATGGAAGTCTGAATTTACATCCTGCATTTACTAGTTACCCCTTGGCCCTCCATTACGCATTAATTTGGATGACTATTTTTTGGCCTAGGAGGTGGTACTTCACTGTAGACTGTACTATAGTACCTCATTCATTGTATCTTCAGGATCCACTCCAGATCGACTGCCTTAGTTCATCAATTGAATCAAACAGAGGGGAGGAACCCTCGGGTTTCTAACCTTTGAGTTGGTGTGCTTGCCATTTCATTTTCCCTCTTCTAGTTGTGGTCTTTGGCATCTCATAAGGAGGTTTTTCTCCAGTTCAGGTATACATTGCTAGATGATTACAATGCTCTGAGTCTTCATGCTACACGGTGGTCGATGTTATCTGAACAATTGGATTTAACTGGACAGCAATTGGGGTCTTCTGGTATTCATGGCATGGATTTGTCACCAACTAGATTGTCCATTCAAGTTAACCAGGTATATTTTGCATAAGGTTATTGTTATGGCTTTCCTCTATCATCATAGTTTTCTAGTAATGCTATTAACCTCTATTTTCCAACCCCACTAGGGTGGAGAGTTTTGTAGAGACAGAGCATCGAGAGAAGGAATTAGTCAAGACCGTTGTTCAGCTCCCTAAACGTATTGAAAACCAACTCATATACATTTCAAGTATTTACAATATGCTGTTGGCATTGTGATGTATGTGTTGTACTTGATGGCAACCCACTTGTAGCAAAACAACTCACTTGTATATGGTAACTAGATGAATCTACGGAAGAGATATCAGATGTGACATAATGCATGATAGTAGTGTTTACATATGTGATGAAATGTAAGGCAGCTTCAACGAATTAGTTCAGATGGAAACTCACTCAGATGAAAGATCATAGTATAGCAGGTAAACAACGAAGAACTACAGATCAGTCTTCGCAAAATGAAGAAAGAGATGTATATGTAGGTTCACCATTGACCAGGCTGCGTATACAAGCAGGTTCACTGTTTACAAGTCGCGTATATGTACACATGCACTTTCATAGAAGGAAAAGCATGTATACCTTAGAAAACTAAATTTTTGGTCCGAAGTATTTGGTCCATGGTATTTTGATCCATGGTGTTGGTCCAAGGTATCTGGTCCAAGATATTGACCCTAGGTATTTGGTCCAAGGTATTGGTCCTAAGTGGTTTTGGTCCATGGTATTGAGAAAGGTCTACAACTATAAAAGGAGGAGAAGATCATTAGGCGAAGGTGTACAAGTATCGAATATCTTATGAAGTGTGAGAACTAGTATGCAGGTTATTGGGTTATGGTGCATTGTTGGATCTGAACCAAGGATGAACCTTAGCTGACGATGAGGGATCAGATCTAATGATAGATCGAGATCTTAAGGCAAAAAATGAATTATCATTAGGTGTTTTTGCTCATGTATACTCTAGATCTGAATTCTGGACGCATATATTATTCTGCAAATGATATGGTCTGGGTATAACTAAAGTCTAGAATAGCTACATAATTTTGAATTTATATTTACAGATATATTCACTGGTTGGCTTTGAGGAAAGCGCGTATATATCAGCTAGTACAAGAGATAGGGGGTTGTAGCTCCCTTCAAGTAGAAGCTGGAGAACGAGAGAGGGTTGTAGCATTCTGCAGGTAGAAGCCTGCAAACTGGTATAAGACTACACTAGTACAAAAATTGTAAACATAATTTTCTTATTATTAAAAAAAGGCAGAGACGATAGTAGCAGGTGGTTTTCACCCACATTGGGTTTCCACCTTATATCTTGGTGTTCATGTGTGTTGCTTATGTGTGATGCTTTATTTTTCTTTTACTGCACTGTCTAATGAATTCCTGATATACTGATTAAATTTCAATACATGATAATTTGGGTAAATCAAAGAACTCTACATATACACTGGTTTCATTAAGTACAGTTGTGTATACACACTAGTTCATTGAGTTGAAGTAGCGTATACAAATCAGTTTTAAAAATTAATTTATTGATATGATAATACTGATTCACCCCCCCTCAGTAATATTTCCAACAATTGGTATCAGAGAAGGCCCTTCAGAAGAAGCTTGATTGCTTGAAGGAATATCCATCATCATGAGTAATCAAGAAAGTGCGGGATCCATCAGACCGCCAATCTTTGATTGGAGCAACTTTGTTTATTGGAAGGTAAGAACCAAAATCTATCTTAAATCTCTTGGAACATATGTCTGGTAAATCGTGGATGGAGGATATACATTTCCATCAACAATTCCTACAGATACAACAGATAAAAAGTAATATGAGACCAATGCCAAGGCTGTCGATACATTAATGGGAAGTCTGTAACAATTAGAGTTTTTCAAAGTTATGCAGCTAAAATCCACCAAAGAAATATGGGATAAAATAGTTTTAAGCTACGAAGGAGACTCTCAGGTAAAACGTGCTAAACTACAAACTCTCAGAATTCAATATGAAACTCTCAAGATGCATAATGATGAAAGTATAGCTAGTTACTTCTTACGTATAGATGAGATTTTTAATTGCATGAAGAATCTAGGTGAAGAGATAAAGGAAGTTAGCTTAGTTGAAAAAGTTTTAAGATCCTTATCTGCTAAATTTGAATCAAAAGTATCTGCCATAGAAGAAAAGTAGGATCTACAGACTATTACTATGACACAACTTCACGGAATCTTAACTGATTTTGAGATGAGAAAAGGAGGTCCATCAGATATGAGAGAAGCTGCATTTAAAGCATCAGCAGAAGGACAATAAGAACTCAATGAATCAGGACATATTTAAGAAGAAGAAGAAGAGGAAGCAAACTTTGGTAAGAAGCTTCAACGGGGTTCCAGAAGATTCAGAGGTAAACTACCTTTCAAATGTTTTGCCTGTGGTAGAGACAGTCATTATGCTGCCAAATATCCTCATAAAGATAAATATGATAAAGGGAAGGAATATGCAAAATGGAATAGAAAACAAAGTGTAAGTAAAAAGAGCTAATATACCCATGAAGATAGTGATGGTTTATCAAATAATGATGAAGATGAAAATAGTAATGATTATAGACTTATGATGTCTTATGAAGATGATGATTTTTTGGATTCTTTAGATGGAGATGACCTTTATGAAGAAATCTTTAAACTCAAAATCTGTTTAGAAGAAAAGAATGTGATTATAGATACATTGACATAACAACTTGCTAAAAGAGAAAAACACAATGAAAAACTAGAATGTGAAGTTGTGGGTCTAAGAAAGGATCTTGAGAAAACAAATGCTCTCAATCTTAGATTTGCTAAAGGATCAAAAACCTTAAATGAAATTATCAAAGTGCAGCGTTCTCCTCTAATAAAGAAAGGTCTTGGATATACTGAAAAAGCATCTCAATCACAGAAGCCGTCAACCTCCACTAAAAGCTATCTTGATGCAGCAAAGAGAAGTGAACAATTTGACAATCATCAACAAAGGCATAAAGTAGATCACCAGGTAAATTAGGCTCAATTTGCTTCAAGGATGAACAGAAGCCACAATCAACCTCAGGTAAATTGTACTCAATTTACTTCAAAGATAAATATCAATAGAAACTTCAATCACTAGGTTAGTAGATTCGATAATCGTAGGAACTTCTTTAATGGTCAATGTTTCTCATGTCATAATTTTGGACACAAAGCTACTCAATGTGTTGCTTACAAAACCATCATGACTAGAGAAGCATGAAATCAAAGGAATGTGATAGGGATCAAAAAAAGCTCCTATAATAACTTTTCTCTTCTTGAAAATGAAATAGAATGCTCAATCTATATCAACTTTGGCCATGAAGAATCTGAATGCAGGAGTAAATTTCGGCAAATATCTCAAAAGGAGCAGACTCCATTAAATCCAAAAATATGGAGAAAGAAAGAACCACAAACGGAAAGATGTGGTATGGCCTTGTATGTAGAAGGACAAGAAAACCAGTGGTACATCGAAAGTGGATGCTTAAAGCACATGATAGGTGACAAAGAAAAACTACACTCATATAATGCCTTAGAAAAGGAAAAGAGTGTCTCATTTGGAAATGAAACTCCTGCTATCATAAAAGGTAAAGGCTCTATTTTCTTGAAATAAAAGGATAAAGTTGGGAATATTATGTATGTTGATGGATTAAATCATAACCTGTTGAGTGTGATTCAAATGTGTGATCAAGGAAATGAAGTAGTGTTTCGATCAAATGGATGTGTTGTTTGTGAGCTTGATATAGGAGAAACCATGATCAAAGGTACAAGAACTCCAAACAACCTATACATACTCAAGTGAGGACAACAATAGTGCTATCTAAGAAAAAATGATGAAAAATAGCTATGGCATAGAAGATTGGGACATCTAAGCTTTTGTCAAATAAGAAAAGCATGCAGATTCCAGGCTGTTTGGGATCTTCCAGATATCAACATTCCTGAAAATACTATATGCAAATCATGTCAATTCGGTAAGCAAACCAGATCTCACTTCATCGAAAAGGAAGGGTCAGCTAGTAAGCCTCTTGAACTTAGTCATACTGATTTATGTGGACCATCAAGGAAAAAGTCACCTCGTGGAGAAGAATACTTTATATTGTTGATTGATGATTTTTCCATAATGTGTTGGAGAGGTCTTCTAAAGCATAAATATGAAGCATTTGAAAATTTCAAAGCCTTCAAAGCTTTGGTTGAAAATGAATCAGATCGCAAAATCAAATGCCTCAAATCTGATTGAGGAGGGGAATTTACCTCGGATGAATTCTTTGACTTTTGTGAACAACATGGAATAAAAAGGTAGTTCTCCACCGCAAGGACTCTTAACAAAATGGAGTGGTAGAACGGTTGAATAGAAATATTCAACAAATGGCTCGTGCTATGCTAGATGAATCTGGAACTCTTGCAACCTTCTGAGGTGAAGTTGCATTTGCCATCGTCACTATTCTCAACCAAGCAAATGTTTGGGTAAACAGCACTCAAACTCCACATGAACTTTGGTATGGTAAGACTCCTACTATAAAATACTTAAAAGTTTTTGGAAGCAAATGTTACATCAAAAGGACTGATGAAAAACTTGGTACAAGTTTGAACCCAAAGCATATGAAGGTATTCTTCTTGGCTACTCTTCCCAAAGTAAAGGATATAAATGTTATAATAAAATGCTTGGGAAAATTATTGAAAGTATTGATTTTGTGGTTGATGAAGTATGCAAAAATCCAAAACAGATAAAAACCAAAGATTATGACAATGAAGAAAATGAGGATCATTTTCCCACATCAAATCACACTGACTCTGAAGAAGAAACCATTGAAGCACCAGAAGAAGAGATAAGGATAGAAGAAAAGACTCCGTCTACGTATGTTCAGAAAAATCATCTAGAAACTCAAAATTTAGGGGACAAAGGGGTAGGTGTGCAGACAAGAAGAACCATTGCTGAAGTCTCAAGCTATATAGCATTACTATCTTCCACTAAGCCTCAAAATGTAAATGAAACATGCAAAGATGAACGTTGGGTCAAGGCCATAAATGAAGAACTTGAGAAAATTGAAAAGAATAATACTTGGGAATTAGTTCCTAGATCTCTTGATAAGAATATCATAGGAACCAAATGGATATTCAAAAACAAGCTGAACGAAAATGGAGAAGTTATAAAAAACAAGGCCAGACACATTTGCAGAGGATATGCTCAACAAGAAGGTATAGATTTTGAAGAACTTTTGCACCTGTTACTAGACTTGAAGCCATAAGAATGTTTCTTGCTCTTTCTAGTTTTCAGAAATTCAAAGTATACCAAATGGATGTAAAATCTACCTTTCTTAATGGAGACTTAGAAGAAGAAGTCTATATTGAACAACCAGAAGGATTCATTCTTGGAAATGATGCAAAACTTGTATGCAAACTTAGAAAGGCTCTATGGTCTAAAACAGGCTCCAAGGACCTGGTATTACCGTCTTGACAAATATCTCCACCAATTGGGCTTTTCAAAGGGGTCAACAGATAGCAATCTATATACAAAGATGGACACTGATAAATTGCTAATAATTGTTGTGTATGTTGATGATATCATTTTTGATAGTGTTAGGGTCCCACCCTAACCCCCTTATTTATGTCATGGGATCACGTCATAGTCAAGAGTCAATAAAGCCCATATTAATATTTGTAAGTGGTTAACTCACAATTAATGACGGGACCACAGTTAGTTGCAAATGGGCGGTAGTATTAGATAGATGGTAAATGGGCGGTAGTATTAGATAGATGGTATTAATAAAACCCACGATATTGGCCCATGGTATTGCATGTATGAGTCATATATAAAGGATAGAGACTCCCTACGACGAGCATCGTGTCTTGTTTTGTAATCGAGCTCTGCTCTATTGGAGGTTGCCCCCTCGAAGAGGCCTGTGAACATTTCTCTCTAAATAATAAAATCATTGCTATTCTGTGTTCTGGGTATATTTTATTCGCATATTCTGTGTTCTTGGTATCTTTTCTTGGCTTGGATATTGCTTTGCAGGTTAAGAGCATAACAAGTGGTATCAGAGCACTTTCCAGGGCTCGGCGGGATCTCCAAATTTTAGCAAATTTTTTTTGGCTAGATACGTGTTCTGGTGTCTTTAAACCACGGGATCTGTCGTTAAGCACATAAACCTGCGGATTTGGGGAGGCATGCACGCAGGAAATACAAGAGGTGGTCACGTCTATTGGACTCCCTTGTAACCCCTGTGGGTACCCCTTCGAGTAGTAGCGCATTAGACAGAACCGTGCACGGACTGTCTTCCACGTACCCTCTGGGTATATAGGAAGCCCCCTAGCTCCCTTGAAACCTCGCCATAGATAAACCTTTGGCTGTCTTGTGGCTACAGTACACCGAGAACAGCACTCGGAGAGATTACTCACCCGTACGATAGGGTAGTCGGGTTGTACGGCTAAGGGTACGGTCGATCCTCCTTAGTTATAGCCCTGAAACATTGGGCCGAGTACTACTATCAGACCCTTATGTATATTGCGATCTGTAGCACCTGACACTCCCCAAGACCATAGTTCCCTTTCTATCGGGGGATCACACATCATCTATTCCAGATCAGCAGCAGCAGTTGTTCCACCATTAATATCTCTCAGATCCACCAGATCAGATATTCCAGATCAGCAACAGCAGTTGTTCAACCATTCAGATCTCTCAGATCCACCAGATCGGAGTAGTTGTGAAGGGTTCCTGTACCTGGATATAATTTTCGCAGGACTTTTGGCGGCATTGACATTTTGAGGATTTGGCGACTACAGTATTGATCAGGAAGGAGTAAAACATCAGGAAGGAGTAAAACTCCGTTAGGAGTTTTCCAAAAAAAAAAGAGTCTGAGATCTTCCGGGGCGCTTATTGGTGACCTAGCCCATCAGTATCAGGACGACGAGCTGAGCAAGGTGGTACCATTCAATTTCTTAGTAAAAATTTTTAGGTGGTCCCAATTTTTCATCAGGTTGGTGTATGGTAGAAACTCACGCTCAAGCGATGGCCAATGAAAGGATCGACCAAATTGAAAACCATGTGCACTCCCTCCAAACTGCGGTGAACAAGATCGAACTTGAGCTTCAAGGAATGAGTAACCACATAGAACTTGAGCTTAAAGGAATAAGTAACCAGTTACAGGAGGCATTCCCAAAGGGCAAGAAGCCAGCCCACGAGGAGGTGTATAATGGCCATGAATACCATGAGGGTGAGTCTAGCCAGTCTCCTCACATTTGGCACTCCCATCCACCACCCAGTCAGCGACCTCCCAAGTTGGATATGCAGAAATTTGACGGTTCTCACACGTCCGCATGGCTAGCACAAATGGAGCAGTATTTCCAATTGAATCATATCACAGATGAGGGGACTAAGCTTATGGTGGGCACCATGTACTTGGACAATGAACGATGGCAATGGAAGGGATGGCATCAGCATTGCAATGGACATTTTCAGAATTGGGCCCAATTTGCCAAAACTCTTCGCAGTCGCTTTGAACTGGAAGACTCTTTTTTGGGGCGTCTCACTAAGCTCCGACAGACGGGTACAGTGGAGGAATATATTACTGCTTTTGAAGCCTTAGCCTTCCGCACTAAGGGTCTCACAGAAGATTTCTACATGGAATGCTTTATCAGCGGTCTTAAAGAAGCCATCAAAGTTCAGGTTCTACTCCACCACCCTCCCACATGGACAGAGGCTTGACAGGTAGCCCGTAAGGTGGAACGTGCATTAACAGCCCAATCCAGCCGCCCCAACTTCCCCCTAAAGGTCGTCCCTCACAGGCTCCCAATATGACTCAGACACTTAAGATTCAAAAGGTGTCACCTGCGGAAATGGCCGAAAGAAGGAAGCAAGGACTATGTTACTACTATGATGAAAAATATTCCCCAGGTCATAAATGCAAAGAGCACAAGTTTTTTCAAATAGATGCCACTGACTACAGCTCCACCGAGGAAGATCCACCACTTGAGGAACCGGAGGCGATCGAAGAAGATAACCAACAGGAGATTGTATCTGATGAACCAATTATTTCGCTAAATGCATTGGCAGGAATTTCTTCCCCTCAAACTCTCAAAATCAGGGGTTTCCTTAAACATCGCCCAGTAGTAGTCTTGATTGATCGTGGAAGTACCCATAATTTCATCCACCAAAAGACCGCTGAAGCAGCACATTGTTTCGTCTGGGCAGTTTCTAACTTCCAAGTCCAGATTGCAGATGGGGGCACAATGAAATGTGAAGGTCGCTGTGAAAATGTCAAAATTCAAATGGGGGATTATCAATTGAAAACCCACATGTTTGCAATACACATGGGGGGTTGCGACATTGTCCTCGGCGTGGAATGGCTCCGCACTCTTGGGCCAATCGCAATGGATTTCCAGGAGTTATATATGAGTTTTAAGCAGAACAACTCCACACATACCCTCCGTGGACTATAGGCGGGAGCCCCCTCTATCATCAGCTCGCATAGGATGGAAAAATTGTTAAAAAAGGGCCATCATGGAGTGGTAGCTCAATTTAATTCCATCCAGGTAGTAGACACCATGTCTCAGCCAATTCATCCTGAGATGCAACAGATTTTAAATAAACATCGGATGGTCTTTGACAAGCCTCATGAGCTTCCACCCTCGCGAGGGGAACATGATCATAGCATCACATTGGTTCCAGGGGCCCAACCCCCAAATGTGCGGCAATACAGATATCCATTCACCCAAAAGAATGAAATAGAAAAAATCATCAAGGAATTGTTGGAAGCAGGTGTCATTCGTCCCAGCATTAGTCCTTATTCATCTCCAGTGGTCATGGTCCTCAAGAAAGATGGGGAGTGGCGGATGTGTCCAGACTTCAGGGCCCTCAATAAGTTAACAATCAAAGATAAATTTCCCATCCCAGTGGTTGACGATTTGCTGGACGAACTCAATGGGGCTCAATTCTTCACTAAGTTGGATCTTCGCTCAGGCTACCACCAAATTCGCATGAAGGAAGTCGATATTCCCAAGACAACTTTCAGAACTCATGAAGGCCATTATGAGTTCCTGGTCATGCCATTTGGTCTCTGTAATGCCCCCTCTACTTTTCAGAGCCTTATGAATCACCTCCTCAAACCATATCTCAGAAAATTTGTCCTTGTCTTCTTCGATGACATCCTCATCTATAGTGGCACTTGGGTGGCACATCTTCAGCATGTAGATCTACTCTTGCAACTGCTCCGCACGCATAAATTATTTGTCAAGATGTCTAAGTTTTCGTTTGGCATGGAAGAAGTTGAGTATTTGGGCCACATTGTGGGGCGTGAAGGTGTCAAGGTGGACCCAAAAAAAGATCCAGGCAATGCAAGAATGGCCTCAACCTAAGACCTTGAAAAGCTTGAGAGGATTTTTGGGTCTCATAGGCTATTATCGTAAATTTGTCCGCAACTATGGCCGCATAGCAAAGCCCCTAATGTAACTCCTAAAGAAAAATTCCTTCTTCTGGAACGAAGAAGCACAACAGGCATTTACAGCTCTCAAAACCGCCATGTGTTCCACTCCTGTCTTAGCACTACCGGACTTCACCAAATCATTTTTCATTGAATCTGATGCTTTGGGAACAGGTATTGGAGTGGTCTTAATGCAGGAAGGGCGACCATTGGTCTTCACCAGCCAACAACTAAGTGGTTGGAATCTGGGCCAATCTACCTACGACAAGGAAATGATGGCCATCTTACATGCAGTCGAGACCTGGCGAACTTACTTGTTGGGGCGACGTTTCCAAATACGCACAGATCATCACAGTCTTAAATATTTTTTGGAGCAACGCCTATCTTCCCCACAACAAAATAAATGGTTAGCCAAAATGCTGGGATATGATTATGAGATCATTTACAAGAAAGGGAAAGACAACAGGGTAGCAGATGCATTGTCGCGCCAATTTGAGGAGGAAAGTACTCTGCTCGCAATTTCCCTCCCCATTCCAGACTGGATTGAAGAGGCTCGCAGGGAATGGTTTTCACATCCCGGGCTCTCTCAACTCATTTCTCAATTGCAGGTAGATCCTAATTCCAGCAAGGGCTACTCGTGGCAGAATGATATTCTTCGCTACAAGGACAGAGTCGTAATATCACCAACATCCACCCTCAAAAGTCGCATTTTGGTAGAATTGCACTCATCTCCCATTGCACGACATTCAGGCTTTCAGAAGACATATGCTCGCACTAGAAGATCATTTTTTTGGGTCGGCATGAAACAGGACATCCTTACTTTCGTAGCAGAATGTGACGTCTGTCAACGCCACAAAGGGGAAACCGTCAACACACCAGGCACATTACAACCATTGTCCATTCCGGCGTCAATTTGGACGGAGGTCTCCATGGATTTCATTACAGGTCTTCCAAAGTCTGGGAACAAGTCAGTCATCATGGTGGTTGTGGACCGACTGTCGAAGTATGCTCATTTCTGCACCCTACCCCGACCATTCACACCCACTTTGGTTGCTCAAACTTTCATGGATCAGATCTTCAAATTGCATGGCATGCCCACTTCTATTTTGTCCGACCATGACCCAATCTTCACCAGTAATTTTTGGCAGGAGCTCTTCAGAATACAAGGCACTCAACTCAAACTCAGTACGTCATATCATCCGCAAACAGATGGTCAAACCGGAGCCGTCAACAAATGTCTAGAAACCTACCTTAGGTGTTTCACTTCAGAAAAACAACACCTTTGGGTACAATGGTTACCTCTGGCGGAATGGTGGTATAACACCAACTATCATGCCACCACCAAAATGACTCCCTATGAAGCAGTCTATGGACAACTTCCGCCTTCCCCTACTTCTTATCTCACAGGGTGCTCCAAAGTACAAGTCGTGGATCAACTCCTACAACACCGCGCAACCATGCTTGCCCATCTGCGCGAGAATCTTCATCAAGCTCAGAATCGTATGAAGCAACAGGCTGACCAACATCGCTCAGAGCGCCAATTTCAAGAAGGGGATCAGGTCTTTTTGAGGTTGCAACCATATAAGCAAACATCAGTCAAAGACAAGGGTTGTCAAAAGCTCCCTCCAAAATTCTATGGACCATACCAAGTACTTCAACGCATTGGAGAAGTGGCTTACAAGTTGGCTTTGCCACCTACAGCAAAAATCCACCCAGTTTTCCATGTATCGTGCCTCAAGAAAGTGATTGGGAACAATTGCCGAGTTCAAACCAGTCTACCTGAATTGGACGAAGAAGGGTCAATCTTGCTTCAACCTGAACAGGTTCTAGACACACGAGACAAGCACCTGCGCGGCCGCATGCTTAAGGAGGTCCTCGTCAAATGGAAAGACACCTCTCCGGAAGATGCAACTTGGGAACCAGCCACTATTCTTCAACAGTTTCCGCAGCTTCAGCCTTGAGGACAAGGCTAGTCTTAAGGGGGAGGGCATGTTAGGGTCCCACCCTAACCCCCTTATTTATGTCATGGGATCACGTCATAGTCAAGAGTCAATAAAGCCCATATTAATATTTGTAAGTGGTTAACTCGCAATTAATGACGGGACCACAGTTAGTTGCAAATGGGCGGTAGTATTAGATAGATGGTAAATGGGCGGTAGTATTAGATAGATGGTATTAATAAAACCCACGATATTGGCCCGTGGTATTGCATGTATGAGTCATATATAAAGGATAGAGACTCCCTGCGAGGAGCATCATGTCTTGTTTTGTAATCGAGCTCTGCTCTATTGGAGGTTGCCCCCTCGAAGAGGCCTGTGAACATTTCTCTCTGAATAATAAAATCATTGCTATTCTGTGTTCTAGGTATATTTTCTTCGCATATTCTGTGTTCTCGGTATCTTTTCTTCCCTTGGGTATTGCTTTGCAGGTTAAGAGCATAACAGATAGCAATGAAGAATCCATGAGTCAGAATTTTGCCTCGGTAATGTAGCAAGAATTTGAAATTTCCTTGCTTGGTGAGCTTACCTATTTTCTTGTTCCACAAGTTCAACAAAATAAAGATGGTATTTTTCTCTCACAAACCAAATATCTCAAACAGATCCTGAAAAAGTATGGCATGGAAGATTCTAAACTAGTATGTACCCCAATGGCAACAGGATGCAGTCTTAGCTGAAATGATGAATCAACAGCAATACATCAACCAACTTATAGATCCATGATTGCCAGTCTGCTTTATCTAATAGGTATCCGAATGGACATCATGCATGCAGTGGGAATAGTTGGAAGATTCCAAGCAACTCCAAAGGAATCACACCTTCAAGCAGTCAAAAGGATTTTCAAATATCTTCAAGGAACATAGAACTTTGGTTTATGGTATCCTAGAGATATGGATCTTACACTTCATGCATATATAGATGTATATTGGGCAGGAGGTGTTGATGACAGAAAAAACACTAGTGGTGGTGCATTCTATATGGGTTCTAGGTTAGTGTCATGGTTTAGCAAGAAACAAAGTTCAATTGCATTATCTACAGCTAAAGCAAAATACGTGGCTGCTACATCTTGCTGCACACAACTACTTTGGATGATGCAAACCTTGCAAGACATTCAGATTACATATACTCCACCCATCTCCATTCTATGTGATAATACAAGTGCCATCAATATTTCAAAGAATCCAGTCATGCACTCCAAGCCAAAGCACATACCCATCAAATATCATTTCTACGTGAACAAGTGCTTAAGAAAAAGGTCAAATTGGAGTATGTTCCCTCCAAAGAATAGGTTACTGATATATTCACTAAACCACTGCCCAAAGACACATTGAATATCTTAGGCAAAAGCTGGGAGTAGTTACTGAATCATCCTATTGTTAAAACATATTTTATTAAGAGAAAAGTGGTTATATGTGAGTTTCATAAAGCGGAGTCGCGTAGATATGTGGGTTTCTGTGGGCACAATTGTGTATATGTTGGTTTAAAGAAAAGCAGTGGGCTAGACTCAGGAAAAAAAGGGGTCTGCTATGGTTCTATCAATTATCTGCTCTATTTGATGATGGTTTTAATCTGCTGATAACATATGGAAATATATTGGTACTCATAAAGTTGTTGATAACTTGATGTATATTTGATTGATGATGATGCTTTGATATCTCTTACTAACATAAGCAATGATCAGATCTGACAGTGAATAGGTGGAACAGGTTCAGGGGGAGAACATGGTTGATGATATTTTGGGAATTAATAATGGACATATACAGCTTGTTGGTCTGGATGCTATTGACGGATGTTGCTGATGGTGTAGATCATATGATAGTTGCTGATGATTATCATGGTCTTGTTTAAGATATTTGGTCTCTGTTATATATGTCATGTATACCTTTTAATATAACGGTCATGAAAAGACCTAATTTGTAACCCCACTAGGCATGGGATGGATGATGTAATGTTTCTTGTTTTTTACATGTATAAACATTTGGTATATCCCCACTTGGTTGGGAGATGGATGTATGTATGAGTCATTGATGATAGGAAGGTCATTTGTGATGTATGTATAGAGTCGTGTTCTTCTTTTAGAACATCTTTTTGCAGACGTTGCTTATTCTAGGGGGAGCATGGACTTGATCATGGGAGCTCAATCATCACACTTCAGGATATCAGAGAATTCATCATGCATTTAGGGGGAGCATGAACCTTTTCCCTTAATGTCAAAGGGGGAGAGTGACTTGGTGTGGTTGTTACCATCAAGTCCAAAGGGGGAGATTGTTGGCATTATGATGTATGTGTTTTAATTGATGGCAACCCACTTGTAGCAGAACAACTCACTTGTATATGTTAACTAGATGAATCTATAGAAGAGATATTAGACGTGACATAATTCATGATAGTAGTGTTTACAGATGTGATGAAATGCAAGGCAGCTTCAAGGAACCAGTTCAGAAGGCAACTCACTCAGATGAAAGATCACAGTATAGTAGGTAAACAACAAAGAATTACAGATCAATCTTCATAGAATAAAGAAAGAGAGGTATACATATGTTCACCATTGACCAAGCTGCGTATACAAGCAGGTTCATTGTTTGCAAGTCACAGAAGGAAAAGCACGTATACCTTGGAAAACTAAATTTTTGGTCTGAAGTATTTAGTCCATGGTATTTTGATCCATGGAATTGGTCCAAGGTATCTTGTCTGAGGTATTGACCCTAGGTATTTGGTCCAAGGTATTGGTCCTAAGTGGTTTTGGTCCATGGTATTGAGAAAGGCCTAAAACTATAAAAGGAGGAGAAGATCATTAGGCCAAGTTATACAAGTATCGAATATCTTGTGAAGTGTAAGATCTAGTATGCAGGTTATTGGGTTATGGTGTATTGCTGGATCTGAACGAAGGATGAACCTTAGCTGATGATGAGGGAGTAGATCTAATGATAGATCAGGATCTTAAGGTGAAAAATGAATTATCATTAGGTTTTTTTGCTCATGTATACTCTAGATCTAAATTCTAACGCATATATTATTCTGTAAATGATATGATATGGGTATAACTAAAGTCTGGAATAGCTGCAGAATTCTAAATTTATATTTAGAGATATATACGCTAGTTGGCTTTGAGGAAGGCACTTATACACACAGGTTCGACACATGGAAGTATCGTATACCTTCTAAAATATGTTTTAGTTTCTTTTGTTTGCTGTTGTCATGTTCTGGGTTCTGGATTGGGTTCTAGTTACTGTATTCTTGTGACAACATTCTGAATGATTAGATTAATGGGTTATCAAAGTGATTGATTGATTTGGTTGTGGTTGGTTCAAAAGGAGATTGGTTGATGCAGATATATTTGATGATTGAATGATGTTGTTGATGGATCCAGTTTGAAAATTTATGAAACGACGTCCTTGAAGGAACAAAGAAGGTCGTAGCCTTCTGTGGGTCGGCACCTACATACTACCAAACATATCAGCTAGTACAAGAGCTAGGGGGTTGTAGCTCCCTTCTAGTAGAAGATGGAGAACGAGAGAAGGTTGTAGCATTTTGCAGGTAGAAGCTTGCGTACTGGTATAAGACTGCACCAGTACAAAAATTGTAAACATAATTTTCTTATTATTAAAAGAAGACAGAGATGACAGTAGCAGGTGGTTTTCACCCACATTGGGTTTCCACCTTATATCTTGGTGTTCATGTGTGTTTCTTACGTGTGATTCTTTATTTTTGTTTTACTGCATTGTCTAATGAATTCTTGATATACTGATTAAAGTTTAATACATGATAATTTTGGCAAATCAAAAGATCTCTGCATATATGCTGGTTTCATTAAGTACAGTTGCGTATACACGCTAGTTCACTGAGCTGAAGTAGCGTATACAAATCAGTTTTCAAAATTAAATTATTGATCTGATAATACTGATTCACCCCTCACTTTCAGTATTATTTCCAACATATGCAAGCTCTTTTTCTTGGTTCATGTGGTTAGGGCTTCAGCTTTGTAGGGAGTTTGTTATTTACTTTCTTGAAATTGTAGTATCAAAATACTTGCTTAAGTCTTCTTGCAATTGTAAACTTTGAATTAGTTTAAGTCATCTATGTGGCCTTCTGGCCTTGTAAATTTTCCAAGGTTATACTGACATGTCGATCAAGGTTTTTCCATTTGTATATATTTATCACTGAGGGTGGAGAATCTTGAACCTTGGCTGGAATGGCTACATTATGGTTTTAAAGATTGTTAAATAAATTATATTTCTGTTTACGGCTATTTGTAGTATTTGAATGCAATATTTGTCATCGTTATTTATTTTTTAGGGTTTATCATTGCAGTATTTCTTCGTGGGTTTCACTAGCTTCCTACTTGCGTTCCATGGTCAAATGATGTTGCATTTCTTCTTTACATTTTAACTGTTTAGAGCATTATGCATGCCCTGTCGCCTCCAATAGTAGGGGTTTGAAGTTTGAAAGGAGAATTCGTCAGATTTTATTTTCGTAATGTAACTTAATTATTTTTAAAAATAATTGAGGGTTTATTATTTTGTATCTCATTTATACTGATTTAATTCATGGAATTTAGTCCAGATATTTGGTTTCACTCTCGACTGGGAGTTCTTACTATATTTCTTCCCTTACTCGTTTAACTGGTTGCCATGTTCCTTAAATTGAGAATGCAATTCTCTCTTTCCAAACACTTATTATGAGTTAAGGTTCTGTTTATATCCATGGTCTTGGATATTACCCTCTTTCTCTGTGTTTTTTGGAATTCTTACTTAGTTGTATATCTTTTAAGAAATACATATTATAATAGATTTCTTTGCTATGAAAATCTCCTTGTCGTTTTCTTGACAGAGAGGTTTGGTATTCTAATCTAGTATAAAGGTAATTCTATCGAGAATTTCTAACAGATAAGGATTTGTTTTCTAGCCAAAATAATTATATTTCAGATTCATAACTATGTTTGTCTTATTGCATATCTCATTGAGTTTCTATGAATACTGTAAGTTTGGCTATTATTAAATATTATCTATTCTGTCCTTTACATGAATTTATTTGTTCACATACTATCATAACATTTACCATAGTTAATCAAACTATCTCATTCCTAATCACTGGGAATGATCATTGTACTTACACCATAAACAGGATGAAATCTAACTAATAAGCAACCAGAACTTTCACTTAGCTGGATCGCTGACTAGCTCGAATTATTCTGGTTTCAATCTACAACCAAACCTTATTTTCTGTGTCTTTGCCTACCAAGCTTGGGACTACCTTAGTTGTCTCCCGCCGAGCTGTTCCTGAATACAGGAACTCTTTTTTTTTGAGGACTTATAGTCTCACTGTACTCTGGTCCAAACTAGACATGGCCTCATAAAACTGCCCGCCATTTCAGCAGAGCATTTACCTTTGTATTTCTTATTCTCCTTGATCTTAGATACCTCTATTCTCTTGATCTTCTTGAATAAATCCTCAAGAAATCAGTTAGGAGCAGGTAATTTTCTCTCTATCTAATTGATAAGTAAAATAATATTTACTAATAACTGTTGCCTTATTTCCAAAAATAATTAAATTCCAAAATAGTATTTTTTTAATTAAGAAAATAAATAGTTTGTTCAAACTGCAGTAATTAAAATATTGACATGGTCTGGGGATATCACAATTTCACTAAAATTTATAGCGTAAGGAAAAGATGACTTATGTCACTAAAACCCTAATTTTGTAGAAGTAAATGACATTGTGAGAGTTGGCGAGAAGCTACACAAAAAGCTTTTGGCCCTATGCATATGGATAAGGGTAACAATGATCTTATGTTCTTTGTGCTCTGCATTCATCAACTCTATCTAATAATTGATTTATTAATAAGTGTTCTCAAATGAACTAATTGAACTAGGACCAAATAAACTAATTCAAATCCCTAATCCCTAGACGTACACTATAAAATAACATTTGAATGGAATGCACAGAAGGAATGTTATGTAAAAATAAAACCTCTGGTTTGTACAGGTTAGGGTTGTGAGGCTTTATCTATCCCTTGGTTTTATAATGGTGAACCAATGTTCTCCATTATTCGCCATAGATTTAATATCAATCCTCTAATTATATATATTTTTTAACTCAATGTCCTCTAATCCCTTGAGGTTGAAATATGAAGCCTTCTACAAGATAGTTTAATTAGTTTATTAAAAGATTTCTTTAATATAATTATTTATTATACTAAATATAACATGTGGCTAACGGGAGCATAGAGAAGTATGTAGGAATTTATAGGGTAAGTTCCTCAGACAGAACACCAAAAGGACACCACTCACAACCAGATCGCAGATCAATACACCAGTATTTTGACGTGGTTAAAACCCTCAAAGAGGGAAACAGTCCACGGCCTGAGCCAACGCGGCCACTTCAGGCAATTTATTAATAGAAGAATGAAAATTTACATATGTTTCTCTCATGCACGGATTACCCTACAAATGACCCTCCATGCCCTTTAAATAGAATTCATGGACCAATCGGGTGTCAAGCCACGAATCAAGTGTCGGTAATACCGAGGAGAGAATGAACCGTTGGATCACTACATATCGTGACTGTCGGATTGTAAGTTACAAAATGTACAACGGTAAAGAAACACACTTTACCTAAGTCAATACCTAACTCTACACTAGACCAAGTTGTACTTAACTATTTCCTATGTGTCGGAATATCGTAACATCCCCACTTAAGAACAACTTGGGATAGGATTGAAGGATTTACAAATATGACACAATAGGAGAAGGAAGGAGGCA
Organism: Pinus tabuliformis; assembly: GCA_031772625.1. NCBI lineage: Eukaryota > Viridiplantae > Streptophyta > Pinopsida > Pinales > Pinaceae > Pinus > Pinus tabuliformis. Next base: position 1,431,217,618 of record CM062818.1, read on the forward strand.
CTAGAGCCTATCCCCCCTTAGTGACAACTTCCTGAACTCCAACCATAAATCGAAGTTTAGTGAACTTCGCCTCTGTGAGAGCCTTTGTGAAGATGTCTGCAACTTGATCATCTGTTGAACAATATTACACTTCAAGGACATGGTTGTGAATGAGCTTTCTGATGAAGTGCATGTGCAGTTCAATGTGTTTGCTGCGCTGATGTTGGACTGGATCTTTGCATAGCTGAATGGCACTTTGATTATCACACCAAAGTGTAGTCGGATGCTGCTGCTCAAAGCCAAACTCTGACAGGATCTGACGAAGCCACAAGGCTTCCTTACTAGCTTCTACGGCACCACGATACTCTGATTCTGGTGACGAAAGAGAAATGGCACCCTATTTCTTGCAAGCCCATGTAATAGGTCCTGAACCAAGAGTGAACACATAATCGACAGTAGACTTCCGATCATCAGGGTCACCAGCCCAATCGGAATTAGTGAAACCAACCAATAGAGGAGATCCTTCGGCACTGTAATGAATCCCAAACTGAACTGTACCTCGAACATAACGAAGTATTCTTTTATATGCTTTCCAATGACTTTCACGGGGGTTTTGCATGAACCGAGCAACAAGGCCAACAACAAAGGAAAGGTCAGGACAAGTATGGGTTAGATACAAAATTTTTCCTACAAGTTGACGGTATAAGGTAGCATCAACTTCAAGAGAACTACAAGTGACTGAGAGTTTGAGTCCAGACTGAAAGGGAGAAGGTGCTGGCTTACAGTCTTCCATGTGAAAATGACGTAGAACATCACAAGCATATTTGGATTGGGAAAGGGAAATACCCTCCTTGGATTGCAAGACTTGAAGACCGAGAAAATAATGTAAGTGTCCTAAGTCTGTCATTTCAAATTTCCTTTTAAGGCTAGACTTCACATGGTTTATAAGGTTGGGATCACTACCAGTAAGGATAAGATCATCAACATAAAGAACAAGGATGATAAGAGAGTTTCCCACTTTCTTGGTGTAGACAGTATTGTCAGAATGACACCTAGAGAAGCCAGATTCTAAAAGAAAGCTATCCATTTTGGCATACCAAGCCTGAGGAGCTTGCTTGAGACCATAAAGGGATTTCTTAAGTCGACAAACAAGGCTGGAGTCTGTTTGTATGAAGCCAATGGGTTGTTCCATATAGATTTCTTCATGCAAGTCCCCATGCAAGAAGGTAGATTTAACATCCATCTGATGGACTTCCCATTTGAAAGAGGCAGCAAGGGAAAGAACAAGGCAGATAGAGTTCATTTTGGCAATAGGGGAGAAGGTTTCAGTGTAGTCAATGCCTTCAACCTGTGAAAAGCCCTTAGCAACAAGACGAGCTTTATGTTTATCAACTTTCCCATCTAGTCCATACTTGGTTCTGTAAACCCATTTGCATCTAACAAGTTTTCGTCCCTTTGGTAAAGGAACAAGATCCCATGTATCATTTGCCAATAATGAATGATATTCTTCATTCATAGCTGCTTCCCAATCTGGATGGCCTGAAGCTTCTGCAAAGGTGTCAAGATCATAATTTACTGGAGCTTGAGCCAGTAAAGAAGAGGCTCTCTCGAACTGAGAACGTGTGCGTCGCTGATCTGTAGGATCACCGGCAAGATCACCTGCTGCATCTCGAGTAGCACGAACCCATTTTGGAAGCTCAGGAGCTGAAGGAGGATCCTGAGATGGTGGGGGAGGATTGTCATCCTCACTTTCATCATCTGAAGAAGAAATGTTTTCAAAGGTAGAAGAGATAGGGAGAGGTGGCACATCCGCCGGACTAGGCTCACAGGCCGATATATTTTCATCAAATTTTACATCTCTTCTAATGATAACATTTTTGGACTTAAATGGAATAAGTCTATAGCCTTTGACATCTTCAGAATATCCAAAAAAAGTACATTTTTCACTCTTAGGTTCTAAAGCTTTATGCTTTTCATCTGGAATATGGGCCCACGCTTCACTTCCAAAAACACGAAAGTGACTTACATCTGGTTTGATTGAGCTCCATGCTTCTTCTGGAGTGATATTCTTTAAAGCCTTAGTAGGAGTGCGATTTATTATGTAATTTGCACAGTTAATTGCTTCTGCCCAAAAACTAAGACCAAGTCCTTTAGATTGTAGCATAAAATTAGCCATTTCCTTTAAGGTGCGATTCTTCCTTTCAGCTACACCATTTTGTTGTGGAGTATATGGAATAGTATGTTGCATTTGAATTCCATTTTCAGTGCAATAGTTGATGAATGTGTTTTTAACATATTCTTCGCCATTATCAGATCTTAACTTAAGAATTTGATGTCCAGATTGTTTTTCAACAAAGGCATTGAAGGCCAAAAAAGTGTTAAATACTTCACTCTTGAGTTTTAAGAAGTATACCCAAGTGCGTCTGGAGAAATCATCAATGAAAGTTAAGAAATACTTGCAGCCAGAGAATGACACAACTGGAAGTGGACCACATAAATCACTATGCACAAGCTGTAAAGGGGCTGAGGCGTGCCAAGAGGCATGTTTTTCAAAACTGTCCCGATGATGTTTTCCAAGTACACATCCGGAACAAACACCATCTCTGCAAGATACCATAGGAAGACCTGTCACCATATTTTCTTTACATAGATGCTGAAGGGAGAGATAGTTTAAGTGACCAAATTGCTCATGCCAAAGTTTGCTCACTTCATCGTTATGAGCAACAAATACTGAGGGAAGATTTGATGACCCAAAGTTGTGAAACTTATACAACCTTGTAGAATCATCAGCAATGCCAATAGCCAAAATCTGTTTAGGATCTCTTAAGTCCTTGATTACAACATCATGAGGTGAAAATTCAACGATTTTACCTTCACCTGAATGAGTTATCTGATATACAAATAGAAGGTTGCAGGATAAGGTTGGAACACATAATACATCATTAAACTGACCATTGTCTAGATGAACAGTTCCAGTCCCTACAACATTAAGAGATCTATCATCACCAACATATATATTTTTGGTGCTACAATCATTTAAAGAAGAAAACATGGCTTTGTTTTTGGCCATGTGATAAGAAGCTCCAGAATCAATGAGCCACTCATGAGAATGAGAAGAAGAAGATACATTTAATGCATGGCCAGACCGAGATGCTTGACAACCACATGCAGAAAGTGCCATTCCTGAAGATGAAGTTGAAGTTGAAGATTGCCCCAAATGGATGTTATGCTTCTTCATTGCTGCTTCCAATGCTTCCATCTTCTTAAAGCATTTTGATTCTAAGTGGCCATCTCGATTACAAAAATTGCAATGCCTATCAGTCTTCTTCCCTTTGTTTTTATTTGTCTTATCATTTTGTTGAAATGATTTTTCATTTTGGGGCTGAAATTGCTTAGGACCCTTGTTTGGTTTACGACCATTCTTTTTAGGATATGACTTCTTAGGATTCTTTGAATTTGGTTGCTGCTGGGCGGCTAACGCTTTCTTGGAAGAGTTTCCAAGATTAAGAAGACCAAGGTATAAGAGTTTTTCTTGTTCTCTTATTAAAGAATCACAAAAAGAGTCAAAGGAAGGGGGCTTGTAGTCTGTTCCTTGAGAAATGAAGGCTTCTCTTGTAGAATGGAAGGTGGAAACAAACACAGAGTAGGCTGGTCCCAACTTTGTAAGAATGGAATAGATAAGGTTACTATCTTCTTTCTTAACTTTAACACCTTCCAAAAGATATCTAAGGGTCTTGAACTTGGACAAGAAATCTTCAATGCAAGAAAAATTATTAGGGTCCAATGTAAGCCACTCATTTTCAAGTTGATGGGCTCTAATTTCATTTTTAATCCCAAAAACTTTATTGATTTGTTTCATTGCTTCATCAGGAGCATCAATTTCTGCAATATGGAATCTAAGATCTAGAGAAATAGACATCCCTATCAATCCACGTGCTTGATCTTGCCCATTTTCCCATTTAGCAGCCTTATCTTCATCCTTTGGTTTCTTTTCTTGGCCTGAGGCTATTCTGTAGAGACCTTTACTTCTAAGTAAATCCTCAATGTAAGCCAACCATTGGAAGTAGTTGGTGCTGTCAAGGGTAACTTGGTATTGACTTTCCATTTTAATGGAAACTAAAGCTAAAGAGGCTGAAAATAAATGTTCCAATGGATAGATGTCGAAAAATTAGGCTGGTTTGAAAAAAAGGATTTGAAAACGGCTTCCGGATGAAGAAGTTATGGCTTTTTGAAAAAAAGTTGTTGAAGTTGCCGACGAAGTGCGGGAATGTGCGGAAATGAAAAAGTCCGCCCCCACAAAATGGAGACTTGAACCCAAGACCTCTACTCTCTTAAAATAGCTTTGAACCAATTGATCTATACAAAAAATTTAAGAGAGAGAGAGAGAGAGAGAGAGAGAGAGAGAGAAGGTGGTGGAGAAGGTGTGGGAGAGAGAGGGCGAGGGGATGGGCATGGGAGAGAGAGAGAGGCCTAGTTGAAGTAAGAACTTCCAAGGCCTCAAAATTACGGACCAATCAATTGTTAGGTAGTTGTTCCTGTATGCGAGATAGACCTATATGTGAGATGTACCAAAACCAAGGCCTCAAAATAAGTGCGTTGTGTAAAAATACCTACCAATATTATTATATAAACATTATTATATTAAATATGACTAATATCATAGATATATATATATATATATATATATATACATACATACATACATACATACATACATACATACATACATACATACATACATATATATATATATATATATATATATATATATATATATATATATATATATATTATGTTGAGAGACTTTACAATTTATTATGGGAGATGTGGTCCCATAATATTACATTTAAGAAATAATAAAATAATATTTTTATTAACAAATTAATTTTTTAATAAAAATAAAATTTATTACTGTGGGTCATTAAATCAACTTTACTTCTAATTATACCAGGTAAGCATCTCTATTTTGGAATATAGCTTCCATTGATTATAATTGTGGAATATTATTAATAGTATTCACAAATAAAAGTCTCCATAGTAAAGTGGAGGATGCATATATGTTTAAATTGTGTATTAATTATTTTTTGAATTAATAATAATAATTTAAAATAAAATTATAATGTAGTTAATCTTTATGATTTCTTTTAATCTTAACAATGTCGCATGTATCATGAAATAATTGTTTTGATGCTTATAATGGATTGACATCTATTGACATTTAACAACCATTTAATTTTTATGGTTGCACTGTATAATTTCTTTATACTTTTCAGTATGAGAGAGGTGTAATTCCTTTTGGGTTATGTGCCATCTAAAAAGAATCCTGGCATTTTAATAGAGTATGAACAAGCTATGAAATTCATTTTGTGTTCTCTTATCTATTTTAAATAATATAATATTATATCAAAGTTTATATGCAAAAATATAAAGTAACTTAAATTATAATATTTCTGATATTTTTATATTTTCATTATTAGCGATATATGTAATTTATACAATTTTTAATATCGAGTTTCTATGTGATATTTAAAAAAAAGTTATCAATAGAATAATATATTTCTTATTTCATTTATAAGTATTTTTTAATTCAAGATGTGAAAGATATTTATAATTTCTTCAATGCTTAATATGAAGTTGATGCAGTGAAAGGAGGGGGAGGGATTCTCATTAATCCCAAATGAATCATTGAATATAGATATGATTGGGGGCTTGGTTGGAAGGCCAATAACCAAGCAGAAGTGTATGGCTTATTCATGGGCCTAACACTGGCTCAAAAGAAACTTGATAGGCATAAAAACAATACAGGTTTTAGGAGACTCCATGATAATCATTAGGCATATGATCTATGCTTCATTAGCTAAAAGCACTACCTTGAACCAAAATATCAAGAGATCTCAGGGGTTGATCCCCTCATTCAAATTGGTTTCTTTCTTCCATGTTCTCAGAGGAAATAACCATGAAGCTGACAAACAGGCTAACTGTGCATGTCAGTTGAGAGAAGAAAGGTGCATTGTAAATGAGGTCATGAGAATGACTAACATCTCATAAGTTTGTTGATGAGATATATATTTTGGATTGTGGAGGTTTCTCTGAGCCTTGCAAAGAAGTCAACACATTTTGGAATTGCAGATATTGATTTCAAATTTCTTAGGGTGGATATTTTGGCCCCTCCATCTTTCCTTTAGCCCTCCCCCTTTCCTTTCCATCCCGTCCGCTTCTCTTCGCCTCCCCTCTTCCCTATTTATCCCCCTAGCCATTCCCTCCACCTTTCTCCTCTCATTTTTCTTATTGCTCCTCTCTTTCATTTAGTCTCGCCTCCCCTCCTTCCCATCATGTTCTTCACCCCTGCCCACCACATCCCCCTGTCCCTTGGGCCCTGTTTCATCATTACATGTGAGCCCTGTCCTACCATGGAGCCTCGTGGTAGCATCATCCTCTTCTTACATATGCGACGTGTTAGATTTCATCACCGTGGTACTACACTTATTCATGAAAGAGACATTTGCATGTGTATTTAGTTCACATGCCCTAGTTCAAGGTGCAGAGGATGACACACTCCCTCGGGAGATTGTAGGATTATGGGGTTTTCATAGCAACATATAATTCCGATGCACACAACAACCATGTTCGCTCGTGGGAGGATGTTTAGGATGGGAAGTATGGACCAGGAGCAGTGTTGGGATTTTATGGTGGATGGCTAGGAAATAATTGAATTTCATTGGGATCTCAACTGCACTAGCTTCTTGACACGGTACAACATCAATGCACATTACTACAACTGCTATAAAAGGAATAACAATATGTTCAGTTTTTATTGTTGAAGGTTATATTTTGCTAAGGTGGCCTTTGCGAAGACCTGGTAGTTGAAGCTGAGGTTGATGCGAGTCAATTGTTGGGTCTGGGTTGATGGGAAGAAACTCAAGGAGTCGGATGTTCCTAAGATTTCGAGTGGGAAACTTGAGGGGGCAGTAGGTCTGAGTGAAATTGAGGGTCTAAGTGTTGTTACTGGGTTGGGTTTCATTATTTTGCTGAATTGGGAGGAGGTTTGGGTCTAGAACCTCGGGAAAGAATTGAGCGTAAACCCACAAAGAAAAGTCTTTTTGAACATGAATGATTTTAAGATTGTCATTGGATATCACTGGGGCTTGCTTGGAGGCTAGTAAGGTGGAAAGGGTGGTGGAAGGTAGGCTCCTAGACCGGTGGGTCAACCGCATCCTGGAATTGAGTGGGAGTAATAGAAGGTTCTGGGACATTCTGGGTAGTTTGAAGATGGGTTCGAGTGTGTATAGTGAAATGGATAGTTCCTAGTCAGGCTCTTGGGGCAATTGCAGGCTGAGGTTAGGGGGGCCATACGTGGGAATTTCTATGGCGGGTAGGAGAAATTGGCCAAACTACATCAACTATGAGCATGACAACTTGGATTTAAGGGAACGCCTGGATGAATTGCAACACATCTTACATCACCAGCAGCAAGAAAACTTGACGATGTAGGAGAGACAGCTTGAAAGGAGGGAGCATATTCGACAGCTGGAAGATGAAGTAGACACACTACAGAAAAAAATTGAGAAGCTGAAGTCAAAGTGGAGGAGAGAAGGAAGAAAGATGAGGAGGAATGTACTGAGTTGGACTTGAACAAGGGCATCGAAGAAGTCTCCACTGGCTTGGACCTTAACAATCTAGCACCTATGGATATTTAGCATTTATAATTTTTTTCTGACAGTTTCGAAATGACACAATGTAAATGTAAATATTTAATGCTTCATTTTTTTTGAATTTATAGTGTAGAAGCTTTGGAATGGGGAATTTTTGTGAGAAGAACAAAGAAAACTTATACAGTAGGTTTGCAGACGAAATGATATATCATCATCCCATTGAACGCTTGAAAAAACTATGTAAAATCTCAGTTTTATTTGCGAATGGGCGCACTATATTAAGATAAAAAATCTACCCATTCTCATTAAAAAAATATGGAGTTGACATGTACCATGTTATAAAAATATTAATGAAAAGAAGAAAATGTAAATGTGTGTGTCAGAGAGAATGAGAGATATTTTATGCCATGGATGTATGCTTTCTACTTCCCAATAGGAAGGGGTTGTGCATTTAAAAATTTACTAATAAAGGATAATGTGGGACATAATATATATATATATATATATATATATATATATATATATATATATATATATATATATAGATAGATAGATAGATATAGATATAGATAGATAGATATATATGAAAATCAAGGAGCATAGATCCATCTCAACCATGAATCTATGAAACGTCTAGAAGGATCAAGCCTCTTAAGGTGCAAATTTTACTTCAATTTCTACATATAAAAGTGGTTTACAACTTGACACTCAATAGATCGAGAGATGATATTAATCTATATTGATATTTACAAGAGTTATAATATATAAAATCTTCTAAAAGTGAATTAAATTTATTTTTAATAATTAGAAAAAATAATTAATATTCTTAAATTCAATACAAATTTAATTTACATCAATAGTATGTTAGTATCAATCTTACATATAAATATAAATATATATATATATATAATTGATTAATTTCAGGAGGAAAATTTATTTATACAATCTCTTAGGTATTGTCTTTTTTAAATAAATTTGCTAGGTTTTCTTGGTGTTGTAGCAGCTGCAACACCCTCCAAAATTTTGGCCTGCATCCAATTTCAGAGCCTTGGGTTTTTCCGTGATGTTTGCAAGCACTCAGGCTCATCCTGTGAGCTCGTGTTGAGTCTTTGAACCCTACTCGTTTGACCATGCACCGAACATCTTTTAGCGTGTTGGTCACAATGTCGTGCTTGTAGTCATGTTCTAGCTATGTTCACGACCATATTCATATGTGCAAGTTGTATTTGCTATGTAAGCATATGTCACACTCACACAAAAATTTGTATGCAATGTTGTGCAAGTGTCATCACGATCATTCAGCGATCTATCACAAGTGGCACACTTGTCGCTCACACCCATCAGTTAGGCACATTGGGTGTATGTTGTCTTGATGGTTCGAGTGTCTTGTCGTCAAGTCATGTTGAGTGTGTGTTTGTAAGGTCATGCATGTACGAAGTCACTCATTCACACACTTAGTCATTTTGCTGAAACTCTATTGACTGGACCACCCTCTAGCAGCTGGACCTTTGTTGAGTTGCATTACGTAGTCTCAGCACTCAGTGATCATGCACTGATGCCCAAAATTACATAGAGGTTGAGGTTGCCTCCCGTGTAGTCTACACTATGCAATCTCGGAGTCGACCCAATTGACTGTGACCTAGAATGACATAGAAGTTTCTCACCAAGCCATCTCAATCTCCACTACCCACAAGCAAAGCCATCATGCCTCGAGATAGTCAACTAGAGAGTTTGATCGGGCAGTGACCCCGGGCTTCACTCCAAAAAATTATGCAGAAGCTACCAAGCATGCAAGCTTATGATGACTAAAGAAATTGTGCATAAATGCTCGATAGGCACCCGCTATTTGCAATGCACTTTCCTCAAAATTTGCATAGTTTTGTTAGCCAGTTACCTTATCAGCCAAGCTGCGCCTCCTCTTGAAAACTGTGCAGGTTTCATGGGCTATCTCCCAACTGCGCAGCATCGCGCTCAACATAGAAAATGCTCAAGGATGTCCTGCAGGCCACCCTCCAAGCTTTGCACAATTTTGGCTAGCAACATCCCACACCCCGTTGTGAGATTCCCCAAAGAATCTGCGCAGTTATCATTGGTAAGGTCTCCCTACTCCCTACACTATCTCCCTGTAAAAATTGAGCAGATATTCCCTCTAGCTGAGCCAGATCCCATAGACAGACATTGCTAATCCGCATTGCCCATCTCATCCTCCTAGTGAGCTCCATGCAATTTTCATTGACAGTTCTTGAAGCCCGCATCCCGATATGAAATGTTCTCTTCACAGTTTTAGACACTTGTCCTTTCTCCTAGTCACCTACATCCGAAAACGAAAGATAAGGCATCATGATAGACTAGGATATTTCTAGATTTGATGTCGTCTTGTCATGAGTGATTGTAGATACTGGTACATGAATGAGACATGGCGCGATGAAAAACAAAATGAAAATAAAACACATTCTAAGAGATTTCTTTGTGAATGGATGAACACATGGGGCATGCCAAGTAAAAGAAAAGAAGAGACATGCACATGCAACATCAAGCGAACACCAAAACCATTGAAGACTCTGCACACCTTTCCATGTGAAGGTGAAGCCATCATACACCAAGGGCACATCCATCACTCAACAACATTGCTGCTCGACATGAACACCACCAACAACATGAACATACTAGCTCTGTCATGTTGATTCATGTCATTAGTCATCTCGGCCACATCACTAATGTGGGCCATGCTATTGTAATCAATGTAATGTAACGTGGAAGTCCAAGAGACCCACATGTAAAGTCAAAGAGTCATGTAAAGTTGAAGAGTCATGCAAGTCAAATAGCCATGAGGGAATTCGAATAGTGACAAGGCTTAGTTTCACCCTTGGCTATATATACCCCTCATTTGTACATGCAAAAGACTTTTCATCGTGGCTCCTCCCACATAGCCTGAGAATTTGTAGTTTTTTCTTTGAGTAGCGAGCAGTGGCTCCAACACCCCACTATGAGGGTTAGTGATGTAATGGTATACCGATGTGTCTTAGAACTTTCGCTTAATTCAAATTCCTTATAACAGGCCAACACATTTTCACAAATGTATTGTATTTGTTTGTAAGACTATTATTTGGACACTTGTAATGCATGTTTCTTTAATCTGTATTAAGAAAGTTGAACTATTTCTGTTGTTCTAATACATATTATTATGAAAATGCGTTGCATAAGTTTTTAACTTTGTCTCACATGTGTGTACTATTCTTCGAGACACTCGAAAAAACCATTCTCTAAACTTACTATTACGATCGCCGCACTCATATGGACTATTTTGTTGGGTGTCGTATGTGTTACCTATTCATTGTGTGTTTGTGATTTCCACATTCGTGTGGACTTCTTCGCCGGAATTTGTGCATGTCCTATTGTGTTGTTTGTCTCTGATAGAGTTGGGACTATTTCCTTTCGACTTGAGACTCACTTCCACCCTCTCCCTCTGCAGTGAAAGAACCTTGACACAAGTAACACTAAGCACTCTCTAAGAATGTGAACCTCAATGTTTCAAGACAAAGCATACCACTCTCATGTGCTGACAAGCAAGAGTTAAGGAAAACCATTAAGAGAATGGAAACTGGGCCATCACACCAGATGGGACTCCCACACCAAACGACGTGAGGTCTAGTTCGTATTTCATACAGGGGAGATCCCCCAAATGCTGGTAGCTCCAGTACCGTCAACATTTGTGGCACTAGAAGGAGGTCCACCAGTTTTTTATGGCTAAATGTCCTCTCATCCCCACTCATCAATCATTTAGTCAAGGTAGTAACTCTTACTCCTTCCCACCTACACACAACCTTGAAGTTGGCTACTCCTCACCTCCTAGAGCTAAACACGAAATTTGGTATCAAAACCTCCACTATGTTCGTCACATCACTTGTTAGTTTTCAAAGGCATTCATACTGATCCCAAGAATACAATATCTTCCATATGCATCAAGAAAGCCAAAGACCACTCCCACAGGAGTTGTTGTATTATCTATGGAAGAAGTAATTATTTCCACACTCGAAGGTCTAGCATAAATTGTTGAGAACATAGAGGAAAATTTGGTCTTCCAATAGGGATAATGAGACACCCTCGTGGTCTTGGGCTCAGATTCCAGTATAGGAGGCAGAAGGGCAGGTAGTAGAGGAGGGAGAGATGGGGATTAACCAATAGACTCAGATTCAGAACCATGAGATTTTGAAGAAGAGGAGGAGGACGAAGAAGTAGAAGACATGGCTAACCAAAACTTGGAATGGATGACTCAAGGACCATTGGCTCTCCCAGGTGCTTTGCATAGGATGCCAAAGGGTTTACAGAGAATGCTAAAAAAGTATGACCCTGATAGAGTACCAAAGGTAGAAGATCACTTGGAAAACTTCAGCCTTTAGCTATAGACACTCGAGGTATGGTACGATGATGTTGCATGCAGATTGTTTCTAGGTACCTTGGATGACCGTGCAACATTATGGTATCACAACTTTCTGGTCAACTCCATCCATAATTGGGGTGTGTTCTAACAAATGTTTATGGAAAATTTTACTGATGACAAGACCTGAGCTATGTTGCTCAAAGAGTTGAGTAGTCTAAAGATGGAGGAAAAAGAAAAGGTAAAAGATTTCAATCATAGATTTGCAGTAGACATGAAACCTCATAACTCCATCACTCTTGACTACTATACATTTGCACTGCCAACCAGTATTGCACAGTTCGAGAAGCAAGCTACAAAACCAACACTACTAGAAAATTGTGAAGAGGCAATCACTGTAGAGAAGGACTTGCATGTAATTGAGTCATCAAGGATGATGAACTAGCAAATGACTCCAGAGATGTGAGAAGGAAGCCCCAGGATGCACTGAGCAAGGGTAAATACAACGAAGCAAATGACATTGAAACCCTTATTCATCTTGTCAAGAAATTGATGACAAAGGTGTCTAAACTGAAACAATGAACGATCGAAACATCTGCAAGTAGTTGGTTTCCCGGACAACAGAAAGGGATTATGTCGTTAGGTAGCAACTGCTTCCTGACTAAAAGTATGTAGATCTTTAGCTCAGTGTTCCTGATAGAAAAATGTGGGAATGATGAATTCTGATCATTCCATAGAGATGATCACCCAGAAGGGTCTTGTTCGGATTGGAAACAAGTTGCAGACTTGGTGTGAACTTGTGCACTAAATGTAGTGAGCAGTATGCAGTACCATCTGAGAGACCCAAACAATGATGAAGATGTTGCACTTGATGACGCACCAAGCACTGGGCACATAATAAACATGTATCAGTGCTCGTAAGTAGTGCAGAAAACGAACACTGAGAAGCAGCCCCCAAAGAAAAATGGCCGATACAATCTCAGAATTCAAGGGGCTCCCCATACATTTTGGGAGATGAGAGAAAATCTTGAACTGTTGAGGAAGTTTGATCCACCAACCATCCAAAAGTAGAAAACACGAAGCATGCCTGGGAAGACAACAGAGAACAAGAGTATGTCCATGAGTAGCAAACTGCAGAAAACTCCACCAAATAGTACAAACACGAGTCTAACCTTGGACATCTTGGTGAGCTTACCCGCTCTTGACTACAACATTATGGAAGACATGAAGAAAACTTGCACAGACATTTCTTTGTTTGAGTTAGCTAAGGTTCCAAGTCAGCATGATATTGTTTTGTGTGCACTGGGTCAAACATCTGCAGACAATGAAACCTCTACTAGCAAGGGAGAAAGCACATATCCTGGTTCACTCACAACTCTGCTTAACACACTCTGGATGGAAGAAGAAAAATTTGTTTTCCCTTGATTCTTTCTTTCATTCTAAATATTTAACTATAATGTTCCCAACTGTTTGGTTGATTCTTTTGCATCAGCCAATGTCATGCCGCTCTCCATCGCCATGAAGATCAATGCTAAATGGAGCAAGACATCTACGTAGATCATCCAACTAGATTAGTCATGTGTACCAGCCTTTAGTGAGATTCGAGATGTGATCGTTTGATTATCTCATGACGACCGAGTTCACCAGTACATCAACATTGTTGTTGTGGGGATATTGGAAGCATATGGCATACTGCTTAGTACATAATGGTCCTACAAGTTGAATGGATACTTTGCTATAGACTGGTCGCACTTGTGGCTTTTGTACTAGGGAAAGGACAATTAGATCTGAGTGTTATCTGAGAGATACATGAGACACAACATCACTCCCATCAATGGTGAGCATGAAACATTGTCTTTCGTAGAGCTCATGTTCAACAACTGTGTCTTGGAAACAATGCTGGAGTGTTATCTCGCACACCCAACACCAACCCCACGAGCCACCCAGTTGAGTTTCCTTCCTTAGCCAACTAATGGAAATGATACCTATACAACACATTCTAACACTAGTAACAGTAGCGGTATCAGTAGTAGCAATGGTACAAGCGTGTCGAATAGTCTGTGTACTGATGCATTATGGACCATGTATTTTGATGGATCAAAGACATGGGTTGGCTTTGGAGCCAAGTTTGTCTTGATTGACCCAAAGAACAAGAAAAGTTTTATCTCGAGCCTCTTGGAGTTCGGGTGCATGAACAACATTTTTGAATACGAAGCGCTCATGTTGGGCTTTCAGAAGGCCATCAATGTCAACATTATTGCGCCCAAAGTGGTACGTGATTTAGAGATCGTGGTATGGAAGGTATGTAACAAAATACATTTTTTATCACCTTATCTCAATGCTTTAGCAAACATAACTTCTAGGATGTCACCGCTTTAGGGATAAATTTAATGTTTAAATTTTGTATAAGCCTTATATCCATGATAGCATAACTAATTTACATGTTCTTGACATTGATCAATAGATACAACACTTCATGTCCAATTATGATGTCTTTGAAGATGTAGCAATTTACAAAGATGAGAACAAGTAGTCTATGCAAGCTACAACTGATGACAAGAAAGGCAACCTCATCCCCAAAGGGGTGGTACCTCTTGATAAGATTTATGACTTGTTGAACCGCTTCCAAGGGTCATCAAATATCAAAACCCACAGTTCCACCATGATGAATGAAAATATTAATTTGAACCAAGAATGAACCTTAGCTGATGATGAGGAATCAAATCTAGTGATAGATCAGGATCTTAAGGTGAAAAATGAATTATCATTAGGTGTTTTTTCTCATGTAAACTCTAGATTTGAATTTTGACGCATATATTTTTCTGTAAATGATATGATATAGATATAACTAAAGTCTGGAATAGCTGTAGGATTCTGAATTTATATTTGCAGATATATACGCTAGTTGGCTTTGAGGAAGGGGCGTATACACGTAGGTTTGACACATGGAAGTAGCGTATACCTTATAAAATATGTTTTAGTTTCTTTTGTTTGTTGTTGTAGTGTTCTGGGTTCTGGATTGGGTTCTAGTTACTGTATTTTGGTGACAACATTTTGAATGATAAGATTGATGGGTTGTCAAAGTGATTGATTGATTTGGTTGTGGTTGGTTCAAAAGGAGATTGGTTGATGTAGATATATTTGATGATTGAATGATGTTGTTGTTGGATCCAGTCTGAAAATTTATGAAACGAGGTCACTGAAGGAACAAAGAAGGTCGTAGCCTTCTATAGGTCGGCGCCTACGTACTAGCAAACATATCGGCTAATACAAGAGATAGGGGGTTGTAACTCCCTTCTAGTAGAAGTTGGAGAATGGGAGAAGGTTGTCGCCTTCTACAGATAGAAGCTTGCATACTGGTATAAGACTGCACCAATACAAAAATTGTAAATAGAATTTTCTTATTATTAAAAGAAGACAAGGATGATAGCGGCAGGTGGTTTTCACCCACATTGGGTTTCCACCTTATATCTTTGTGTTCACATGTGTTTCTTATGTGTGATGTGTTATTTTTCTTTTACGGCATTGTCTAATGAATTCCTGATATATTGATTAAAGTTAAATACATGATAATTTGGGTAAATCAAAAGATCTTTACATATACACTGGTTTCATTAAGTAAAGTTGCATATACACGCTAGTTCGTTGAGCTGAAGTAGCATACAAAAATCAATTTTGAAAATTAAAATATTGATCTGATAATACTGATTCAACCCCCCTCTCAGTATTATTTCCAGCATATGCAAGGTCTCTTGCTTGGTTCATGTGGTTGGGGCTTTAGCTTTGTAGGGAGCTCGTTATTAATTTTTCAAAATTGTAGTATCAAAATACTTGCCTAAGTCTTCTTGCCATTGTAAACTTTGAATTAGTTTAAGTTATCTACGTGGCCTTCTCGCCTTGTAAATTTTCCAAGGTTATACCGACAGGTCGATCAGGGTTTTGCCGTTTGTATATATTTATCGCTGAGGGAGGAGAATCTCAAACCCTGGCTGTAATGGCTACATTATGGTTTTAAATACTGTTAAATAAATTATATTTCTGTTTATGACTATTTGTAGTATTTGAATGCAATATTTGTCATTGTTATTTAGTTTTTAGGGTTTATCATTGCACTATTTCTATGTGGGTTTCACTAGCTTCCTACTTGCATTCCATGGTCAAATGATGTTGCATTTCTTCTTTCCATTTTAACTGTTTAGAGCATTATGCATGCTCTGTCGCCTCCAAAAGCAGGGATTTGAAGTTTGAAAGGGGAAGTCCTCAGATTTTATTTTCGCAATGTAACTTAATTCTTTTTAAAAATAATTGAGGATTTATTATTTTCTATCTCATTTATACTGATTTAATTCATGGAATTTAGTCCAGACATTGGGTTTCACTCTCGACTGGGAGTTCTTACTCTATTGCTTCCCTTGTTTAACTAGTTCTTATGTTCCTTAAATTGAGACCACAATTCTCTCTTTCCGAACACTTATTATGAGTTAAGGTTCTGTTTATATCTGTGGTCTCGGATATTACCCTCTTCCTCTGTGTTTTTTGGAATTTTTACTCAGTTGTATATCTTTTAAGAAATACATATTATAATATATTTCTTTGCTATGAAAATCTCCTTGTCGTTCTCTTGACAGAGAGGTTTGGTATTCTGATCTAGTATAATGGTAATTCTATTGAGAATTTATAACACATAAGGATTTGTTTTTTGGCCAGCATAATTATATTTCAGATTCATAACTATGTTTGTCTTATTGCATTTCTCTTTCAGTTTCTAAGAATACTGTAAGTTTGTCTATTATTAAATACTAACTATTATGTCCTCTGCATGAATTTATTTATTCACATACTATCATAGCATTCACCATAGTTAATCAAACTATCTCATTCCTAATTACTGGAAATGATCATTATACTTACACTATAAACAAGATAAAATCTAACTAATAAGCAAATAGAACTTTCACTTATCTGGACCGCTGACTAGCTCAAATTATTCTTGTTTCAGTCTGCAACCAGACCTTATTTTCTATGTCTTTGCCTCCCAACCTTGAGACTACCTCAGTAGTCTCCCCCTGAGTTGTTCCTGAATATAGGAACTCTTTTTTTTTGAGAACTTATAGTCTCACTGCCATCTAGTCCAAACTAGACATGGCCTCATAAAATTGCCTGCCATTTCAGCAGAGCATTTACCTTTGTATTTCTTATTCTCCTTGATCTTAGATACCCTTATCCTCTCAATATTCTTGAATAAATCCTCAAGAAATTAGTTAGGAGCAGGTACTTTTCTCTCGATCTGATTAATAATTAAAATAATATCTACTAATAATTGTTGCCTTATTTCCAAAATAGTATTTTTTTAATTAAGAAAATAAATAGTTTGTTCAAATTGCATTAATTAAAATATTTACATGGTCTAGGGATATCACAATTTCACTAAAATTTATAGGATAAGGAAAAAATGACTTAGGTCACTAAAACCTTGATTTTGTAGAAGTAAATGACATTGTGAGATTCGGCAAGAAGCTACACAAAAATATTTTGGCCCTACGCATATTGATAAGGGTAACAACGATCTTATGTTCTTTGTGTTCTACGTTCATCGGCTCTATCTAATAATTGATTTATTAATATGTGTGCTCAAATCGACTAATTGAACCAGGATCAAATAAGCCAATTCAAATCCCTAATCCCTAAACCTACACCGTAAAATAACATTTGAATGGAATGCACAGAAGGAATGTTATATAAAAATAAAACCTCTGATTTGTACATGTTAGGGTTGTGAGGCTTTATGTATCCCTTGGTTTTATAATGGTGAGCCCACGTTCTCCATTATTCGCCCCAAATTTAATCTTAGTCCTCTAATTATATATTTTTTTTTAACTCAACGTCCCCTAATCCCTTGAGGTTGAAATAGGATGCCTTCCACGAAATAGTGTAATTAGTTTATTAAAATATTTATATGATATAATCATTTATATAACATGTGGCTAATAGGAGCATAGAGAAGTATAAGGCCAACAACCAAGGCCTATCCGAAGTAAGAACTTTCAAGGCCTGAAAATTATGGACCAAGTAATTGTTAGGTAGTTGTTCCTGTATGCGAGATAGACCTATATGTGAGATGTACCAAAACCAAGGCCTCAAAATAAGTGCATTGTGTAAAAATACCTACCAATATTATTATATAAGCATTATTATATTAAATATGACTAATATCATATATATATAATATGTTGAGAGACTTTATAATTTATTATGGGAGATGTGGTCCCATAATATTACAATTAAGAAATAATAATATTTTTATTAACAAATTAATTTTTTAATAAAAATAAAATTTATTACTGTGGGTTATTAAATCATCTTTATTTCTAATTATATCACGTAGGCATTTCTATTTTGGAATAGAGCTTCCAAAATATTAATTTAATCATCAATAATTATTAGGTGAATGGTAGAGATTTAACTTCCATTGAATATAATTGTGAAATATTATTAATAGTATTCACAAATAAAAGTATCCATAGTAAAGTGGAGGATGCATATATTTTAAGATCGTGTATTAATTATTTTTTGAATTAATAAAATATAATTTAAAATAAAATTATAATGTAGTTAATCTTTATGATTTTTTTTAATCTTAGTAATGCCGCATGTATCATGAAGTAATTGTTTTGATGCTTATAATGGATTGACATCTATTGACATTTAACAACCATTTAATTCGTATGGTTGCACTGTATAATTTGTTTATACTTTTCAGTATGAGAGAGATGTGTAATTCCCTTTGGGTTATGTGCCATCTAAAAGTAATGCTGGTATTTTAATAGAGTATGAACATGCTATGAAATTCATTTTTTGTTCTCTTATCTATTTTAAATAATATAATATTATATCAAAGTTTATATGCAAAAATATAAAGTAACTTAAATTATAATATTTCTTATATTTTAATATTTTCATTGTTAGGGAGATGTGTAATTTATACAATTTTTAATATCAAGCTTCTATGCGATATTTAAAAAAAGAGAGTTATCAATAGAATAATATATTTCTTATTTCATTTATAAGTATTTTTTAATTGAAGATGTGAAAGATATTTATAATTTCTTCAATGCTTAATATGGAGTTGATGGGTTGAAGGAGGGGTAGGGATTCTCATTAATTGCGAATGATTCATTGAATATAGATATGCTTGGGGGCTTAGTTGGAAGACCGATAACCAAGCAGAAACGTATGGCTTGTTCATGGGCCTCACATTGGCTCAAAAGAAACATGAAAGGCATAAAAACAATACAAGTTTTAGGAGACTCCATGATAATTATTAGGCATATGATCTATGCTCGATCAGCTAAAAACACTACCTTGAACCAAATTATCAAGAGATCTCAGGGGTTGATCCCCTCCTTAAAATTGGTGTCTTTCTTCCATGTTCTGAGAGGAAATAACCATGAAGCTGACAAATAGGCTAACCATTCATGTCAGCTGAGAGAAGAAAGGTGCATTGTTAATGAGGTCGTGAGCATGACTAACATCCAATAAGCTTGTTGATGAGATATAAATTTTGGGTTGTGGAGGTTGCTCTGAGCCTTGCAAAGAAGTAAAAAATTTTGGAATTGAAGATATTGCTTTGAAATTTCTTAGGGTGGATATTTGGCCCCTCCACCTTGCCCTTAGCCCTCCACCTTTCCCTTCCATCCCCTTCCCTTCCCTTCGCCTCCCCTATTCCTTATTTATCCCCCCAGCCATTCCCTCCACCTTTCTCCTCTCCTTTTTCTTGTCACTCCCCTCTTTCATTTAGTCTCACCTCCCCTCATTCCTACGATGTTCTTCACCCCTGCTCACCTCATGCCTCTATCCCTTGGGTCCTATTGCATCATTACATGTGAGCCCTGGCTTGCGATGGAGCCTCATGGCAGGAGCATCCTTTACTTACATATGCGACGTGTTAGATTTCATCACCGTGGTACTACACTTGTTCATGAAAGAGACATGTGCATGTGTATTCAGTTCCCATGCCTTTGTTCAAGGTGCAAAGGACAACACACCTCCTCAGGCTATTGTAGGATTATGGTGATTTCATAGCAACATATAATTCCGACACACACAACAACCATGTTTGCTCGTGGGAGGATGTTTAGGATGGGAAGGATGGACTAGGAGAAGTGTTGGGATTTTATGGTGGATGGATGGGAAATAATGGAATTTCATTGGGATCTCAACTGCACTGGCTTCTTCACATGGTACAACATCAATGCACATTCCTCAGCTGCTATAAACGGAATAACAGTATGTTCAGTTTTTATCATTGAAGGTTATATTTTGCTAAGGTGGCCTCTCCGAAGTCCTGGTGGTTGAAGATGAGGTTGATGCGAGTTAATTTTTGGGTCTCGATTGATGGGAAGAAACTCAATGAGTCAGATGTTCCTTAGATTTCGAGTGGGAAGCTTGAGCGTGGCGTACGTCTGAGTGAAATTGAGGGTTTGAGTGTTGTTACTGGGTTGGGTGTCATTATTTTGCTGAATTGGGAGGAGGTTCGGGTCTAGAACCTGGGGGAAGAATTGAGCGTCGATCCAGAGAGAAAGGTCTTTTTGTACATGAATGTTTTTAAGATTGTCATTGGATATCACTGGGGCTTGGTTGGAGGCTACTAAGGTGGAAAGGGTGGTGGAAGGTAGGCTCCTAGACCGGTGGGTCAAGTGCATCCTGGAATTGAGTGGGAGTAATAGAAGGTTCTGGGACATTCTAGGTATTTTGAAGATGGATTCGAGTGTGTATAGTGCAGCGGATATTTCCTGGTCACTCTCTTGGGGTAGTTGAAGGCCAAGGTCTGGGGTGCTAGAGGTGGGAATTTCTTTGGCGGGTAGGAGAAATTGGCCAACCTACATCAACTATGAGCAGGACAACTTGGATTTAAGGGAACGCTTGGATGAATTGCAACACATATTACATCACCAACAGTAAGAGAACCTGACGATGTAGGAGAGATAGCTCAAAAGGAGGGAGCGTATTCGACAGCTAGAAGATGAAGTAGATGCAATACGGAAAAATATTGAAAAGCTAAAGCTCGAAATGGAGGAGAGCAGCAAGAAAAATGAGGAGGAATCTACTGAGCTGGACCTGAACAAAGGCACTGAAGAAGTCTCCACTGGCTTGGACCTTAACAATCTAGCACCTATGGATATTTAACATTTACAAGTTTTTTCTCACAGTTTCTAAATGACACAATGTAAATGTAAATATTTAATGCTTCAGTTTTTTCGAATTTATAGTGTAGAAGCTCTAGAATGGGGAATTTTTGTGAGACGAACAAAGAACACTTATACAGTAGGTTTGCAGATGAAATGATATATCATCAGCCCATTGAAGGCTTGAAAAAACTATGTAAAATCTCAATTTTATTTGCGAATGGGCAACCTATATTAAGATAAAAAATCTACCTATTCTCGTTAAAAAAAATATGGAGTTGACATGTACCATGTTATAAAAATATTAATGAAAAAAAGAAAATGTAAATGTGTGTGTCAGAGAGAATGAGAGATATTTTATGCCATGGATGTATGCTTTCTACTTCCCAGTCGGAAGGGGTTGTGCATTTAAAAATGTACTAATAAAGGATAACGTGGGACATAAATAAAATATTTCATGTACATGTCGAGTAAAGTATTTCAATGTAAATTATATCTATATATCTATATATATATATATATATATATATATATATATATATATATATATATATATAAATGAAAATCAAGGAGCATAGATCCATCTCAACCATGAATCTATGAAACTTCTAGAAGGATCAAACCTCTTAAGGTGCAAACTTTACTTCAATTTCTACATATGAAAAAGGTTTACAACTTGACACTCAATAGATCCAGAGATGATATTAATCGATATTGATATTTACAAGAGTTAATAATATACAAAATCTTCTAAAAGTGAATTAAATTTATTTTTAATAATTAGAGAAAAATAATTATTATTCTTAAATTCAATACAAATTTAATTTACATCAATAGTATGTTAATATCAATCTTATATATATATATATATATATAATTTTAAAAGAAGAAAAATGTATTTATACAACCTATAAGGATGAGTAAGGCATTAGATTTAATATATATATATATATATATATATATATATATATATATATAGATATATATATGTATATGTATATATATATGTATATATATATGTATATATATATATATATATATATATATATATATATATGTATATAGATAGATATGTATATCTATATATATATATATATATATATATATATATATATATATATATATATGTATATATATATATATATATATATGTGTATATATATATATATATATGTATATATATATATATATATATATATATATATATATATATATATATATATATATTTAGTAGGATTTTTTTTTTTTTTTTTCACTGCTGGTTCACGGATACCATGGTCAGTGGTCCGCTACATCCAGGATCGAAAGTCTCTAGAGTGGACCCCACCCGAAGGGGGTCACACCCCTCGGCCATCACAGACCTAACCCCAAGGGCTTTCGGGTTTCGACCCTGTGACCTCCCATTGGCGAGGCCCCGGCTTGACCGATTGAGCTAACCCTTGGGGCTATATATTTAGTAGGATTATATATATAATTGATTAATTTTAGGAGGAAAATTTATTTATACAATCTCTTACGTATTGTTTTTTTTAAATAAAGCTGCTAGGTTTTCATGGTGTTATAGCAACTGCAGCACCCTCCAAAATTTTGGCCTGCATCCAATTTTGGAGCCTTCCTTGGGTTTTTCCGTGATGTTTGCAAGCACTTAGGCTCCTCTTGTGAGCTCATGTTGAGTCTTTGCACCCAACTCGTTTGACCATGCACCGAACATATTTTAGTGTGTTGGTCACAATATCATGGTTGTAGTTGTGTTCTAGCTATGTTCATGACCATATTCGTATGTACAAGTTGTATTC
This sequence comes from Pinus tabuliformis, assembly GCA_031772625.1. Lineage (NCBI taxonomy): Eukaryota > Viridiplantae > Streptophyta > Pinopsida > Pinales > Pinaceae > Pinus > Pinus tabuliformis. The sequence goes on from CM062818.1 coordinate 1,431,240,608, forward strand.
GCTATGTAAGCATCTGTCACACTCACACACGAATTTGTATGCAATGTTGTGCAAGTGTAGTCACGATCATTCAACGATCTATCAAAAGTGGCGCACTTGTTGCTCACACCCATCAGTTAGGCACACTGGGTGTATGTTGTCTTGATGGTTCACGTGTCTTGTTGTCAAGTCATGTTGAATGTGTTTTCGCAAGGTCATGCATGTACGAAGTCAATCGTTCACACACTTAGTTAGTTTGTTGAAACTCTGTTGACCGAACCATCCTCTAGCAGTCAGACCTTTGTTGAGTTGCACTATGTAGTCTCAGCTCTTAGTGATCATCCACTGATGCCCAAAATTACACAGAGCTTGAGGTTACCGCCCAGGTAGTCTACACTATGCAATCGTGGAGTTGACCCGACTGATTGTGACCTAGAATAACAAAGAAGTTTCCAAGCAAGCCATCTCAATTTGCACTACCCACAAGAAAATCCATCAAGGCTCGAGATGGTCAACTGGAGAGTTTGACTCGGCAGTGACCCCAGGCTTCACTCCTCCAAAAAATTGCGTAGAAGCTACCAAGCATGTGAGCCTATGATGATTGATGAAATTGTGCATACATGCTCGATAGACACCCACTATTTGTCATGCACTTTCCTCAAACTTTGCATAGTTTTGTTAGCCGGTCACCTTATCAGCCAACCTGCTCCTCCTCCTGAAAACTGTGCAGTTTTCATGGGCTATCTCCGAACTACGCAGCATCCCGCTCAACCTAGAAAATGCTCAAGGATGTCCTGCAGGCCACCATCCAAGATTTGCACAATTTTGGCCGGCAACATCCCACACCCCGTTGCCGGACTCCCCAGAGAATCTACGCATTTATCATTGTTAGGGTCACCCTACTCCCCACACTATATCCCTGGAAAAATTGAGCAGATATTCCCTCCAGCCGAGCCAGATCCCACAAACAGACACTGCTAATCCGCACTGCCCATCTCAGCCTCCCAGTGAACTCTGTGCAATTTTCATTGATAGTACCTAGAGCCCGCATCCTGATATGAAATGTTCTCTTGACAGTTTCATACAATTGTCCTTTCTCCTGGTAACCTACATTCGAAAATGAAAGATAATGCATCATGATAGACTAGGATATTTCTAGATTTGATTTCGTCTTGTCATGAGTGATTGCAGATATTGGTACATGGATGAGACATGGCGCAATGACAAACGAAATGAAAATAAAGCACATTCTAGGAGACTTCTTCGCAAATGGACGAACACATGGAGCATGCCGAGTACAAGCGAAGAAGACACATGCACATGCAACATCAAGCGAACACCAAGACCATCGAAGACTCTGCACACCTTTCCATGTGGAGGTGAAGCCATCATACACCAAGGGCACATCCATCACTCAAAAACATTGTAGCTCAGCATGAACACCACCAAAAACATGAACATACTAGCTCTGTCATGTTGATTCATGTCATGAGTCATCTCAGCCACATCACTAATGTGGGCCATGCTATTGTAATCAATGTAATGTAATGTGGAAGTCCAAGAGACACACATTTAAAGTCGAAGAGCCATGTAAGTCAAACAACCATGAGGGAATTCGAATAGTGACAAGGCTTAGTTTCACCCTTGGCTATATATACCCCTCATTTGTACATGCATAAGACTTTTCACCGTGGCTCCTCCCACATAGCCTAAGAGTCTATAGTATTTTCTTTAAGGAGCGAGCAGTGGCTCCAATACCCCACTTTGAGGGTTAGTTATGTAATGGTGTACCGATGTGTCTTGGAACTTTTGCTTATTTCAAATGCATGATAACAGGCCAACACATTTTCACACATGTATTGTATTTTTTTGTAAGACTATTATTTGGACATTTGTAATGCATGTTGCTTTAATCTATGTTCAGAAAGTTGAACTATTTCGGTTGTTATAATACATGTTATTATGAAAATGTGTTGTATAAGTTTTTAATGTTGTCTCGCCTGTGTGTACTATTCTTTTGGACAGTCGACAAAATCATTCTCTAAACTTACTATAACGATCGTCGCACTCATGTGGACTATTCTGTTGGGTGTCATATGTGTTATATGTTCATTGTGTGTTTGTGACTCCCATATTTGTGTGGACTACTTTGTTGGAATTTGTGCATGTCCTATTGTGTTGTTTGTCTTTGATAGAGATGGAACTATTCCCTTTCAACTTGAGACTCACTTCCACCCTCTCCCTCTGCAGTGAAAGAAACTTTACACAAGTAACACTAAGCACTCACCAGGAATGTGAACCTCGATGTTTTAAGACAAAGCAGACCACTCTCATGTGCTGACAAGTAAGAGTTAAGGCAGACCTTTAAGACAATGGAAACTAGGCCATCATACCAGATGGAACTCCCACACCAAATGATGTGAGGTCTAGTTTGGACTTCATACAGGGGAGATCCCTTGAATGTTGACAGGTCTAGTACCGTCAACATTTCTTCCACTAGAAGGAGGTCCACCAGTTTTTTATGGCTAAATGTCCTCTCACCCCCACTCATCAATCATTTAGTCAAGGTAGTAACTCACACTCCTTCTCACCTACACACAACTCTGAAGTTGGTTACTCCTCACCTTCCAGACCTAAACAAAAAATTTCGTATCAGCACCTCTACTCTGTTCATCACATCACCCGTCAGTTTTCAAAGGCATTCAGACTAATCCCAAGAATACAATATGTTTGAAACCCATCAATAAAGCCAAAGACCTCTCCCACAGGAGTTGTTGTATCATCGGTGGAAGAAGCAATTCTTTCCACACTTGAAGGTCTAGCAGAAGTTGTTGAGAACAGAGAGGAAAATTTGGTCTTTGAACAGGGAGAACAAGACACCCTCATGGTCTTGGCCTCATAATCCAGTATAGGAGGCAAAAGGGAAGGTAGTAGAGGAGGGAGAGATAGGGATGAACCAACAGACTTAGAGTTGGAACCATGATATTTTGAAGAAGAGGAGGAGGACGAAGAAGTAGAAGACATGGTTGGCCAAAACTTGGAATGGATGACTTAGGGACCATTGGCTGTCCCAGGCGATTTGCATAGGATGCCAAATGGTTCATAGAGAATTCTCACAAAGTATGACACTGATAGATCAACAAACGTAGAAGATCACTTGGACAACTTCTACTACAACTGCATACACTCTAGGTATGGTACGATGATGTTGCATGTAGATTGTTTCTAGGTACCTTGGATGACCACGCAACAGTATGGTATCAGAACCTTCAAGTCAACTCCATCCATAATTGGGGTGTGATCTAACAAATGTTTCTAGAAAATTTTATTGATGACAAGACCCCGCCATGTTTCTCAAAGAGTTGGGTAGTCTAAATATGGAGGAAAAAGAAAAGGTAAAATATTTCAATCATAGGTTTCTGCACATTTTGAAAAATTTTGTAGTAGACGTGAAACATCATGACTCTATCATTGTTGATTACTATAAATCTGTACTACCAACTAGTATTGCGCAATTTGAGAAGTGAGCTACGAAACCAACGATACTAGAAAATTGCAAAGAGGCAATCACTATAGAGAGGGACCTGCACGTAATTGGAGTCATCAAGGATGATGAACCAGCAAATGACTCCAGAGACATGAGCAGGAAGCCCCAAGCTGCACTGAGCAAGGGTAAATACAAGGAATAAAGTGACATTGAAACCCTTAGTCATCTTGTCAAGCAATTGATGATAGAGGTGTCTAAGCTGAAAAAATGAACGATTGAAACATCTGCAAGTAGTTGGCCGCCGAGACAATAGAAAGGGATTATGTCATCAAGCAACAACTGTTTCCTCGTTAAAAATACACAGAGCTTCAGCTCAGTGTTCCTGATAGAAGAATGCAATAATGATGAATTATGATCATTCCATAGAGATGATCACCCTAAAGGGTCTTGTTCAGATTGGAAACAAGTTGCAGACTTGGTGTGAACTTGTGCACTAAATGTAGTGAGCAGTACGCAGTACCAGTCGAGATACCCAAACGATGACGAAGATGTTGCACTTGATGAGGCACCTAGCACTGGGTAGGTAATCAAAATGTATCAGTGCTTGCAAGTAGCACAGAAAATGAACACCGAGAGGTAGCCCCCAAAGAAAAATGGTCGATACAATCTTAGAATTCAAGGGGCTCCCCATACGTTTTGGGAGATGAGAGAAAAGCTTGAACTGTTGAGGAAGTTTAATCCACCAACCATCCAAAAGTAGAAAACATGAAGCATGTCCAGGAAGACAACAGAGAACAAAAGAACACGAGTCTAACCTTGGACATCTTGGTGAGCTTACCCACTCTTGACTACAACATTATCGATGACATGAAGAGAAGTTGCGCAGACATTTCTTTGTTCGAGTTATCTAAGATTCCAAGTCAGCATGGTATTCTTTTGTGCGCACTGGGTCAAACATCTATAGACAACTCAACCTTTACTAGCAAGGGAGAAATCACATATCCCGTTTCACTCACAACTCTTATTAACACACTTTGGATGGAAGAAGTAGAATTTGTTTTCCTTGGATTCTTTCTTTCATTCTAAATATTTAACTACAATGTTCGCAATTGTTTGGTTGATTTTGGTGCATCAGCTAATGTCATGTCACTCTCCATTGCCACGAAGATCAATGCTCAATGGATCAAGACATCTACATAGATCATCCAACTATATCGGTCATGTGTACCAACCATTAGTGAGATTGGAGATGTGATTGTCTAATTATCTCATCACGACTAAGTTCACTAGTGCATCAATATTGTTGTTGTGGGGATATTGGAAGCATATGGCATACTACTCAGTACAGACTGGTCCTGCAAGTTTAATGGATACTTTTCTATAGACTGGTTGCACTTGTGGCTTCTGTACCAGGGAAAAAACAATTGGATCTGAGTGTTATTTGAGAGATACATGAGACACAACATCACTCCCATCAATGGTGAGCATGAAATGTTGGCTTTCGTAGAGCTCATGTTCAACAACTGCCTCTTGGAAATAATGTTGGAGTGTCATCTCCACAGCCAACACCGACCCCACCAGTCACCCAGTTGGGTCTCCTTCCTTAGCCATCTAATGGAAATGATACCTATACAACACATTCTATCACTAGTAACAGTGTCAGTAGCAATAGCAGTATCAATAGTAGCATTGGTACAAGTGTTTCGAACAGTCTATGTACAGATGCATTATGGACCATTTATTTTGACGGATCAAAGACACGGGATGGCTCTGGAGGTAGGTTTGCCTTGATTGACCCAAAGCACAAGAAAATTTTTATCTCGAGCCTCTTGGAGTTTGAGTACACGAATTTTTTTTATGAATACGAAGCACTCACGTTGGGCTTGCAGAAGGCCATCAGCCTCAACATTATTGCGCCCAAAGTGGTAGGTGATTTAGAGATCATGATATCGAAGGTATGTAACACCATACATTGTTTATCACCTCATCTCAAAAGTTACTAGCAAGAGGTATGGTGATGAATCTCTAACTTCCAAGCATTCAATATCATTGTTGTGCCAAGAACATGTAATGCAACTATCAATGCTTCAGCAAACACAACTTCTAGGATGCCACTGCTTAGGGATAGATTTAATGTTTAAATTTTGTATAAGCCTTATATCCATGATAAAATATCTAATTTACATGTTCTTGACGTTGATAAATAGATACAAAACTTCATGTCTAATTATGATGTATTTGAAGACACAGTGATTAACGAAGATGAGGACAACCAGTCTATGTAAGCTACAACTGACGAAAATAAAGGCAACCTCGTCCCCAAAGGGCTGGTACCTATTGATAAGATTTATGACTTGTTGAACTGCTTCCAAGGGTCATCAAATATTAAAACCCATAGTTGCACCATTATGAATGAACATATTAATCTGGGAATAGACCATGATCTAAAGTTCATTAGTCTCAGTATGTGCTGCACACCGTAGGAGTGTCATGTTTTTGTCTACTTGTTCAAACAGTATTGGGAGATGCCCACAGAGGAATATGATGGCCTGAGTACATAAAACACATGAGTAATCCAACACGTGATTCCAATCAAAGAAGGGACCAATCCATTGCAGCAAGACCTGAGGAAAGTACATCTGTCACTTGAGCCCCTTATACAAAAAGAACTGACTAAGTTGTTGGATGCTTGGATCACTTACAAAGTTCGTCATTTTACATGGGTTTCAAATTTAGGTTATGTACGTAATAAATCTAGGGCATTTATTTCCAAAACTTGAACGACTCTTGGAATAACAAAAACTACCCCGTGTCATCAACGGAACCTATGTTGCACGTAGTATCTAGAGTAGGAATGCCATCTTTGCTTAATGGCTTTTTGGGATACAACTAGGTTCCGATAGGGGAACCTGATAGTTTGATACTAGTCCATGAGAAGCTTGGCCCATACATGTATCGTCTAAAATCTCTTTATGGGAAGGTTAACAACCTTCCTATGAACAACCAATATCTCGAACACTATTTTTGTTAAGTGAGGGCCACACCCCGCGCCATGTACATAGTTTGTTTACAGCTTGTTTTTTTTCACTTTGCTGACTATTTTTGTTCTGTTTTGTTTTTCTTGCTTAGTTTCATGCTATTTTTGGTTTTGTAAATAAGTGCTACCCTCTACTGAGTTCTATCTTTTGAATGAGTATGTGACTGAGATCCAAAGAGGACATTCCAACACTTAGATAATATTGTGTCCGTCTTCTCTGTGCTTAGTTATAACCTTCGGCTCATGAAGTATTAATGGAAAATACGAGTCATATACAAGGGAAGCTTGGGTCCAACCATGAACCTATGACACTGGGAAACCCCATGCCTATACTCAGCCTTTTATTCTGTGTGTTCAAGCTCATCTAACTAGTAGAAATGGAGAAGGGAAAGATATAAACAAGCAAACCTATGTCATAGGTATTACATGCTTCTTTGAAGGAAAAAACTCTTCTGCTCTCAATAAGTTGGGATTCCTCTTCCGCCCAAAAAATAAATAAGCGTCTATGCACAGTCCTCTTTTAAAAAATACAAAGGTGAAAGAAGAGAAAGGCTTCCTACACAGAGACGTGAAGCATGCAATTTCACTAGGGTACTAACCAGGCTTGCTGGAAGTAGAGCAATGCATGTGTTCATGTGTGACTCTAACAGGGTACTGTTGAGGCCTTTTGGTAGTGGAGCAACACCAGAGATGAAAACTTATACTCTGAAATTTTTTAACTCGCAAGCCAAACTACCCTTCTCGATTTCGAAACACTGTCATCAAGATGAAACTTGTTGTGTTTTACTGAGTTGGCGAAAGGTGAACCATATCTATCCATGGGGTAAGTGGGGAAGCTGAAGTAGCTCGTGCAATGATTCAATACTCCCTGAAATACCAAGGCCCTATGATGTCAGTGGACCAAAACATAGAAGCTGGTATTCAATCAGTGTGTTTCCAAGTGTTATAGCGGTTGCAACACCCTCCAAAATTTTGGCTTGCATCTAATTTTAGAGCCTTTCTTGGGTTTCTCCTTGATGTTTGCATAAAATCAGGCTCCTTTAAGCTCGTTCTGACTCTTTGCACCCTCCTCGCTTGACCGTTCACCAAAAAATTTTTAACATGTTGGTCACAATGTCATGCTTGCAGTCATTTTCTGGCTATGTTCACGACCATCTTCATGTGTACAAGTTGTATTCACTATGTAAGAATTCATTGCAAACACACATGAAGTTGTATGCAATGTCATGAAAGTGTTCACATGGTCATTAAATGATCTATCACAAGTGTCACACTTTTCACTCGCACCCATTGGTCAGTCACACTCAGTGTGTTGTCTTGATGGTTTAAGATGTCTTGTCATCAAGTCATGTTGAGTGTGTGTTCGCAAGGTCATGTGTGTACATAGTCACTCATTCACACACTTATTCATTTTTCTCAAACTCTATCGATCGGACCACCCTCCAGCCGCTGGAGCTTCACTAGGCTGCACTGCATAGTCTTAGCTCTTAATGGTCATGTATCGCTGCCAAGAATTACACAAATCTTGACGCTTCCTCCTAGGCAGTATGCACTGTGCAATCTTGGAGTCAGCCTAACTGATTGTCACTTAGAATAATGCAAAAGTTTTTTAGCAAGCCATCTCAATCTATGTTACCCGCAAGCAAAGCTATCAAGCCTCTAGCTGGTGAACCAGAGAGTTTGACCAGGAAGCGAACCTAAGCCTAACTCCTCCAAAAAATTGTGTAGAAGCTGCCAAGCATGCCCACCTCTGCTGACTGAAGAAATTGTGCAGACATGTTGAACAAACACCCATTTCCTATCAATGCACTGTCCTCGAAATTTGTGTAGTTCTACTAGCCAGTGAACCTATCAGCCAACTTGTTTCTCCTCCTGAAAATTGTGTAGTTTTCCTGGGTTTTATCCCAGCTACCCAACATCCTACTCAGTCCATAAACTATGCATGGATGTCCTACATGCTAGCCTGCTATCTCTGTGCTATTTTTTCCAACAACCTCGTTAAGCCCGGTGGTAGCCTCCCCAAAGAATCTCCATAGTCTTCACTGCTAGTGTCCCCTGCTACCTCTACTGTTTCCCTAGAAAAATTGTGGAGATCTACCCTCGAGCTGAGCTAGATCTCGCAAATAGTCACTGCTAATCCAGACTACCCATCTCAGCCCCTTGGTGACCTCTGCGCAATTTTCACTAACAGTGCCACCAGAGCCCGCATCCTGTCATGGAATGTGCTCTGCACAGTTTCAGAGCTTTGTACTCTCTCCTAGTCACCTACATCCGAAAATGAAAGGTAATGCATCATGGTAGACTAGGAGATTTCTAGATTTCATGTCATCTTATTATGAGTGATTATAGATACAGGTACATGGATGAGACAGGGCACGACGACGAACGAGATGAACATGGAGCGCATGCTAGGAGACTTGTTCGCAAATGAAATAACACATGGATCATGCCAAGTACAAGCGAAGGAGAGACATGCGTGTGAAACATCAAGCGAACACCAAGGCCATTGAAGACTCCACACACCCATGTGGAGGTGAAGCCATGATACACCAAGAGCACATCCATCACTCAGCATCACTACAACTTTACATGAACACAAGCAACAACATGAACATACCACCTTTGTCGTGTCGAGTCATGTCATGAGTCGTCTCGGTCACATCATTATTGTGGGCCATGCTATTGTAATTAATGTAATATAATGTGTAAGTCTAAGAGAGCCACATGTAAAGTCGAAGAGTCATGTAAATTTGAAGAGTCATGTAAGTCAAACAATCATGAGGGAAGTCGAATAGTCAAAAGGGTCAGTTTCACCCTTGGCTATATATACCCCTCATTTGTACATGCAAAAGAATTTTCACCTTGACTCCTCCCATATAGTCTTGAGAGTCTGTAGTCTTTTCTTTGAGGAGCGAGTAGTGCCTCCAACACCTTTCTGTTAGGGTTAGTGATGTAATGGTGTACCGATGTGTCTTGGAACATTATCTTAATTCAAAATCCTAATAACAAATCAGCACGTTTTCACACATGTACTGTATTTGTTTGTAAGACTATTCTTTAGACACTTGTAAGACATGTTGCTTTAGCATGTATTAAGAGAGTTCAACTATCTATGTTTTTCTAATATATATCCTTACAAAAATGTATTGTATAAGTTGTTAGCGTTGTCTCACCCGTGTGGACTATTCCATCAGGCACTCGACAAAACCATTCTCTAAGCTTGTTATAATGACCGTCACACTCGTATGGACTATTCCACTAAGTATCGTATGTGTTATCCTTTCACTGTGTGTTTGTGATTGTTGCATCCATGTGGACTACTCATTGGAAGTTGCGCATGTCCTGTTGTGTTGTGTTTCTCTGACAAATTTGGTACTATTCCCTTTCGACTTGAGACTCACTTCCAACTTCTCCTTCTGCATTAAAATAACCTTGACACAATTAAAAATAAGAATTCGCTAAGCATGCAAACCTCCTTGTTCATAGACAAATTTGATCACTCTCATGTACTGAAATCCCACTAGTACAAAATGGCTAATTAGTTACTAAAACAATGACTAAAATTTGCATATAAATGACTATTTTCAGTCGATGACCAGTAGTAGTTAATTTACAGTATCTTATAACGCAACCAAATTTTAGTCATTTTTAGCTTAGTCGTTAATTGATTGTCTCAATTTTACCATCTAACAGTATATTTAGTCATAAATTTGGTCATTAATTTAGTTATTTATTTAGTCATTAATTGCCACAATTAATGACTAAATATAAAACAAAATATATTACTATATGATCATCTGAGAAACTAATTAATGACTAAATAAATATGACCAAAATGTTGGCCGTGTTATAAGATACTGTAAATTAGCTACTAATAGTCATATATATGAAAATTTTAGTCGTTGTTTGAAACCAATTGATGACCAAAGAAATATGACTAAATTTTTGTTGTGTTATAAGATACTGTAGATAAGCTACTAATAGTCGTATATATGCAAAATTTAGTTGTCATTTGTAATAAAAATTAATCATTTGCAGTAGTCATTTATATTTTTTTGGTAGTTTCATATTCATTATATAAACAACTAATTTAGTAGTTTATATTCATTTCATTTATTTTCATTAATAATCATTTTAAGTGACTAATTTAGTCTTATATTCATTTTGCTTGTGTTCATCATTAATCAATATAAACTACTAATTTAGTAGTTTTCGATTGATTTTATGTGTTCATTATTAATCAACATAGATTAATTAGTATGATTTTGCGACTAAATTAAAAAAACATCATACAATGTGAATTGGTTCATCTAATATGAAAATTCAAAATTACATATGTTAGTTAAAATACTAAACAATATCAAGTGCAACTATAAATAATTTCAACAACAGAATTTATATTATATGAAATTTCGAGTATCACAACATGATTTTCCAACTTAACATTGGTTGGACTACAATTTACACATGAAATTTTGTTTCATCACTATAAAACATTATCATTGTGATGTCAAGTCATTGCATGTGAATTTACCAACTATGAAGACTTGAACATTAGTCTCTATGTGTGTGTCTTATGTGGGATATTGGCTTTAAGGGTACCACTAGACTTGTTCTCGTCTCTCTCTTTTTGCACTTTTTTCTCTAGTGTTAGTGTTCTCCTCTTTCTTCAAATCCTACTACTTACCATCAATACTAAGTTCCTTTTCTGAAAACAAAAGAACCTAGAATGCAGAGTGTAAGACATGAAAGATGATGAACACTAGAATATAAATGAAAGTAGACTATAAAGGATTTACATTACATATACCTCAACATCAACAATGTTAAAGCCATTCTTCCCCATAAGAGAAAAAAACTCAGACAAATTTTCTTCAGTTGAGTGATAGTGGCCACTATGTGGCCAGATGACATGTATAAACAAATTAAAGTCACCATAGAAAAGAGCACCTTAGTAACTTAGTATTCAAGGTTCATGGAAAGCTTAGGCACAATAAGTTACATGTTAAAAATCTCAAGCTGTAAATAACTTGTTAAAACAAATAATATGAGGTGTGATGTCTAATCCTTATCATTTTATTCGCAACAACAATTTGTTGTCTATTGCATGAACTTGCTCAAGTATGTAAACAACTTGTTCTCAAATAACAACATGAAAGTAAACTTTTCTAATAATCATGAAAATCTTTCAATACCAAATAGTTAAAAGGATTTCAATCAATATCATGTAATGTTAGTTTCATCTTCAAGCTTTTTTTGTTTAGACAAACATAATACCAAGTACTTTCAATTTCATAGTTAAAATACAAAGAAAAATCAAAATAAACGTTAAAAATACAATCAAACAATAAAGAGAGGATATCATGGAATGGACATTGCAATTATAAACAAACTGTTTACCTGTCCATCAATATCCTATCATGCATTCTTAAAAAAATTGCTTTCCCAAGATAACCATGAGGTGAAAGAATCACAACATTAAAAACCATAGGAATACTTACTAGGAACATTTCCAAAGTCGATGGCTAAAGTGCCTAAAGTATCTCCAACAACAAATGAATCATATCCAAGACATGGTCTCTATATTGTCTCCCATCCTTTTTCCAATCACATTTCATGTAACCTGCCCACAGGAGAGTCAAGTAACAATCAAATGAAGGAATTGACATTTGTTTTTGTCTTTTATATGTATAACATTTGAAAATAATCTGTTTTGGTAACATATCAATTTGTATTTCAAGCCTTCCTATCATGAGAATGTATCAATCAAATATAACATCAGAAAAATTGACCTCAACGAGGTCCTCTAACAATTTATACAATATCAATATTTGTCTTGTTTTGATATCTTGGATAGAAAAATAACTTATCTTCAAATTAAAAAGCCATATATTACTTATCTTCAAACTATGTATATGGTGTATTCTTAGGTAACTTTTAAAGATGTCCTTGTATAGCGGGTTGTAGCTTGGTTAAAATCTTTATCCTTTCATTCAACATTAATTTCTGCAAGATATTTGTCACACATTATTCTTTCCCATTTATCAACATGCTAGATATGATAAATTGAAAGTCACATAAAAGCAAGAGAAAACCATTTTCTAACCAAAACAAATAAACAAACAATGCCTCTAATAAAACTTCACACCTCAGAAATTACTTTTCCACGTGCTTAGACGAAAGGTGACATTCTTTGAATCATCTTTAGGTCATATTTAATGGGATATTTGTATTTTTACCATGATTTCAATTTAGTGCTAAAAGAAATATATAAATCCAGGTGATTACCAGTGAACTTAAAGTATAATTCAAAAACTTAATGTCATTATAAGGTATGGAGAGAGAAACATCTTCATAACTAGGACTCTCTATTTTAGTTTGGTTTGAGTTGAGTTGGAATTTGAATATACAGTTTTCTCTAAAGAAGTGAAATAGAAAGATGAGAATCGAAATAACCCTGTGAATTTTTAATTAATTCATATTATATATCTCTAAAATATTTAGGTCATCCTTCTTTGCTATTTGATAGAGATTTATTGGCATAGAATAATAATGAATTAACTATCAAACACAATGATGCAATATATTAACCAGAAATCCAATAATGGTTGTGTTCTTTCTTTATCATGAAATAGTATTGAAGACAAATGTTGGTTCAGATTTGAACTCCGTTACCAATAGGAGACGGTCGTGTTGGGTACGGAAAGAATGAATTGAAGGGCTTAATGTCTAGCTCCAATACATAGTTATCCTTGTCACTACAAAATACAAAGTTGTCATCATTTGATTATCCAGGTAAAATTAAAAGTGAGTTTGTATTTGTGAACTTGTGATAGTATATGAAAAAGAGAGCACTAGTGGAAATCAAAGTGTGTTTTCCAATCATTCAACCTAACAAAAAACTTATATATTTAATTGTTGACTATAGTGGAAATAAAATATAAAACCCACTCAAGTTGATATTTACATGACATAGTCGTAATGAACCAGTACAATAGAAGCATGTTAACTCATAAACAAGAGATGATAAAAAAGAATAATGGAACATTGTTTCCTGCCACATAATTGGAATGAATAAATTTCCACAGAATTCATCAAAATATGAGAACTTATGGCAAAATAAAATATCATTAGTGTTTTGTACCATCTTTAACAGATGTAGCCTAGGGAAGTAGAGGAGGCCAAATGTAGCAGGATTCCAATTGTGTGGGATATAAAAATAGAAATGTGGAAAAGCACGCCTACCAATTCACGAAATCTCAATCTAAATAATAGAACATGTTGAGGATAGTAATGATGAAAATAGATCATGTATTAAGATCAATCCCCTTATTGGTCATCAATTAGCAAGGCGGATGGTATTTTTTACTCGTAAAAAAAATGATCATAATTATTGTAATGATTGTGTGGATCTTTTTGTGAATTTTTTTACATTTATATTATGGTGTCCTTGTAGGAAACAGTGATGAAAGTTCTCCAGGTTTGGTCAGATTGGTTTGTCCTTTCATATGCTTATGTGAATGAACGGAGAGCTACCTTTCTTCGGTTTGGAAATTTAGGTGTCCCTCCCTTTCATTCAATACGTGGATATGACCCACCATTGAAGGACCTTGATAGTTTTGAATCTAGTCTTATGAACATAACAGATGGATCTGGTCGAAATTAAGATGTTGCTATGGTGATTGGATAGGGAGCAACAACTCGAGAATTGTTTAGTATTCCTCTTGTGGAGCTTGAAAAATAGTGTAAAAAAAATGGTTTATTTATTTGTGGTGGTAGGGACATAATGTTTTCCAATTTCTTAGCTTAGAAGATGACGAGAAGCATAAGAACCATGAACAAGACAAGGATTTCAGGTATGGGTATAACTTTGCAATCGGAGGGAAGCATGCAAGATAAATTGGTGCTTATATAAAGTTGGGAGGGGGGAAGGTGGAGCACGGGTGAAGAAAGAAAATCCATACTTTATGATGATAAGGACTATATATCATTATAAGCATCTACGAAAAATGTACAGGAATAATCATCTTTATGGTCATGGGTTGGGGAACGTGATTCAGTGGATGCCTCTTGCAGTGGAACTTTACCAAAAAATGTTGGTGTCATGATGGTAGTGTCACGTGATGTGCCCCCAAAAGTTCAAAATATTCTAGGCAATGTTAAGGAAAATTTCTTTCTCTACTCCTTAACTCACATTTCGCCTTATCCACATTTTGATAGACCAATTATCAAGATCATAGAATGATCTTTTGTTTAATGAAGCAGACCAAGGGCTAGCAATTTAAGGATATGATCAATTTTTTTAAAAAATGGATAGTCTTGTCTAACTTGCAAGGACTTGGGTGTCAAACTTGCTACCGAGGCAATTTTATTCACATGTCAAAATTTTGGGTATGACTCGGGGTTGAGTTTGAATGAGAAGATTTTTCTTAATACTGTCTAGACAAGGAAAAGAACCAAATTCAGAGTCAATTTGAATTATGATTCATGAAGCATAGTAACAGAGTTGGTGAGCTTAATAGGGCTCATCCTTGTCATGATGTGTCACATTCGAATGGCATGAATGCATGAATTTCAAAAGGCTGAGATATGATATAAATATTGGGAAATTTTGACCAAATAAATAACCCAAACATGACACTAACAAACTAAATGATGATTTTTGATTGTATGGGCTTGACCCAGGTTCAAAGATGATTTAGCCAAGAAAATCCCGGTACTACTGGCCCTTTCGATAACAATCTGCAGAGCGTGGACTGAGCTCTCACCTGAAGTAGTATGGGAGGGTGCTAGAACTAGGTTTCTGTACCCTAGATATGTCTTATATTTTTTGGGTGGTAAGCGGTTTGTCCCTACGTGCACATTGCTATGGGCATCTATCAATGCCTCGTAACCTGCACTGTTGCCTTCGTGCAGCACTGTTCAAGGCATGATTCATGTTATTACCCAAGTTCCTTACTATTACACTGAGATTATTCAATTACTTAACTTATTTGTGTGAGCCCAATTATACTCAACAATGTTCAGTATTCGTATAAGTGCGCGCGATAACCAAAACAATATAAATGCATAAAAATGATACAGAAATAGATACTGCGTATTTAGAATCAAAATTCTCTTTATTATTCTTCTTCTCAAATTACAAACTGAACTTCGCCCTGCGCACTCAGCTGCAGGGGTCCACGCACTTAGCTACGGACTCTACTAGGTTTCTGTGCACTAAGCTGCAAAGCATCTTCCTACTACTACAACACAATACACTTAGACTTCTTCTCTATCCGCTACTAGATCATAACATCAATCCATCTCTTATTATCTTTAGAAATTAGAGCCTGTCAACATGACATGACATTACATTACAACACTTAGGGCAGACAACCTTATGACTTAATATACATTTCGCACTGCACACTTTTAATTCGTGGATTCTTACAACATATTTGACCAAAAAATGGGCTTTGATCCCCAAAACATGTTGTGGGGGGATTCCATCCCCAAAAGGCCCTCAACACAAACATCGTGACTCGCCCTCGAGTCACTCTGTCAGTGCGACGATCTTGGCGTCGAGTCCCTCCAATTGGTCTTGAATTGTTTGAATTTCGGAAATGCACTGCGCTACTGCCTACTATTAGTGCCAAGATTTACCTCAGGCTGAAAAGGTAGGATCCAGAGCCAACATCAAACCATGCTCAGCCTCGTAGCTAGCCCGATGAGGACAAGAGAGGGATCTCTTCGGGTCAATCTCAGCAAAAGATAATCGATGGGGCTTGAGATGACTGAAACTAAAAATAATTTTAGGCTAGGTATGAAGTGGAAGGATTTGATTTGAGTTTTTGGGGGTTTTTTTGGAATCAAGGGAAAGGCAAATTTTGGGGTGCGGGGATTGAGGCTCAGTTCTGCAGAGATCTCGATGGGGCAAGGTAGGCAATCATTTTGGCACTCAAATTTTAGTGAGATGGAAGGAAAAGATAGGTATGGTGTTGAAGAGGGAAAGAGCAATCATGAATCCTCCCCAAACAGTAGAAAACATCAAGAAACTAAAGAAAACTTCAAGTATAGCATTGCACTTTCAATGAATTCTACTTACACTCTTGTTTGTTTAGTTCAGAAGAAATAAGATAGATAATGCAATCACATAAACAAATTCACAATCAAAAAGAGAAGCATTGTACCAAGACCAATTGCCACATGAATCTAAAAGAGTGCTGCAAATCTTGGTCTTAATTCCTTAGCCAAAATACTGAAAATGAATGTACAATGAAGCTCAAGGGTTTCTCAAGAGTCCCACCATGCTAATGACTGAAAAAAAACATAATATAGAAAAACATAGCTCATCCTTGCCTCTAGGGGTTAATCTCCTTAGTCTAGGAGCTGATCCAACTAATTCTAAACTGAGAACTAGAAACTAGGCAAGATAACAACATGCCTCTAAAAAGAAGGGAATTGATTCATTCAGTTTCAAACAACCTCTAAACTGATGAATCTACCTCTACAAGTGAAAATATAACATATTTACATCATAATCCATCAATTTTAATCAAATTACATCATAAATTTTCCATTAGGAAAGTGAAAAATTCAAACTAGGCAAAACTGGGCGAAAAACAGAGCAAAACTGAGTCAAACTGGCAATTTTTCCTCTATGCGCCGTGCCTGATTCTCTATGCGTAGCACCTGTTTGGACCCTCTTTTGGAGGCCTTCCTGATATCCAAATGAGCTCTAGGTGTGCTTGCTAGAAAGGTCTTCCTGTCGTATTTCCAACCCATGTGGAATTTTTCAATTGGGCCTTCATTTGCCCCTTCAAAAGTCCATTCTTCCAACATTGCTTCTTGTGTGTCAAAATAGGGGCAGTGAGGTCATTTTTTGAGTGTTTTTTGACCTTTTGAGGGCTCAAAACATGCCCAATTTTTTTGGCCATAGTTACAAAAGCATAAATTTTCATGAAAAATCCAAAAATGCAAATTATTTGTGATTTAGAGCCCTCTAGCAAAAGCGAGCGCCACGTGGCACGACACATAGAGTAGAAAACCCTGTGTTAAACATTTCTGTGCGTAGCACCTTTTTGCAGACACGTTTTGAGGGTTTTCCCGATGTCCAAATTTGGTGCACAATATCTTCCTGAAAATATTATTGAGTCTAATTTCCAACCCAACTTGAATTTTTCAATTTGGAGTTCATTTGCCCTGTCAAAAGTCAAATCTTCCAAGACTGGTCAAAATGTACAAAATGAGGCTGCCTAAAGGCAGGGTGCTGTTGCAGTCAACTTTTGAAGGTCTTCCTCAACCCAAAATTGAGCTCATGATAGCTCATTAGAAATATATTTGTGTCTACTTATCATTTGACTCATCACGAAATTCATTTGGCTAACCAAGCTAGGAGAAAACTTGATTTTCCCAAGATCACTTCAGAGGTGCATCAATTCTCCCGAGGCAACTGTACTTTTGACATTTCTCTAAAACCATGACACCTGTGTAAAAGGTGAAGGAGGTTTTTCTTCCTTGGCCTATTTTGGACAAAAAAATCTCTAAGTTTTCCCAAATTCATCTTTTATTGCTGAGAAACATCATTTGAGTAGAATCTACCCCGATTTGTCGAACAGGGGATTTGTTGAAATGAAGCGAAATGAAGGGGATAAGGGGCTTCTAAATTCTTGGGAAAATTCTTGGAAGTGGAGAGGGACATTAGGAAGCAAGGGAAAGTGGAATTGAAAATATTTACTGAGGGGAAGGGGTCCAAAAGGGCAAAACACAGGCCTAGCCCAGAAAATTGTCAAGTTGTAGCAAGAAACTAGGGTTTGTGCAAAAATGAGGAATTCAGGGGATCTCAGTGATGGAAAGTGTTTAATAAGGTACATTAAGGATAGGGAAAGGTGTATAAACATTAGAATACAAGTTTTGTTGATGATTTGACCATCCAAGAGAAATTACCTTCAAAACCCTAGGAGAGGGAAATGAACCTTACCTAGGTACAACTGAAGTATGAACAAGGTGTAAAATGACCCATTAGAACCTGACATGATGATGAAAACCCTCTGAATGATGGTACACTCAGCCGAATGGTGACATGAAGCTCTTGGGACAGCCATTAGGGTTTGAGAATTTACACTTGGGATTTTGGGAAAGGGAACTTGGGATAGGGGATTAGTGAATTTAGGGGGTAGGGGAACTTAGGGAATAATGAAATCAATGGACAAATGGGATAAGGGGGTGACAGAGGGATGATCGAATTGGTAGAAAAATAGTTAAATACAAAACCCTAGTAGCAATCTCCTTTGAAAATGTTGAAAAAGTAGGGTTTGATTTTTTAAACACTCACCATTCATCAATCACCATGACATATACACCAAACTTGGATAAAAACAGAGATGGAGGCTCTACCTACTTGTATCAAGACCAATTCATGCGATTTGGGGTGATGAGAGCGATTTTGGGTAGTTTTTGGGCTCTTTGGTTGTGTGCATCGTGCATCTAGCCCAATGCGCTGTGCCCAGCATATGCGCCACACCCATGTTGTTTCACACTGTGAAATGCGGCCCAATGCGCCACGCTTCTTTTATGCACCGTGCCTCCTGCCCAGTGCACCGCGCCTTTGGATTTGCACAGTTTTGCTTCAAACTTGCTTCCTTTCTCCAACATGACCTTCTGTTGCTTAATATGTCTTCTTTGAATGCATATGAGCTCTTTGAACATGACTAATGAGTCATATACAAGAGATTTTAAGTTTTCACTTATCAACAACCAACTTTGTAATGTTTGCATTTGACTTTCTTTTCAAACTTTGTTTTTGGGCAGTTTGCTTTATTTTTTCCTGTGATGAACTGAATTCTTTGATGTTTTTTTTGCGTTGCAGGAGATGGAGCAGCTGAAGCTTCGCAAGGTGACCAGGGTTTCCACTAAAGTGATTTACATACAAGAGAGCTGAAATTACATGAATTTATACAACAAAAACCTGGACATTTCTAAGAAAGTGATTATGAATTTATTGGTATTGGAACCTCTTCATGTGCCTGATGGTTGTTATTGGACATTTTGAAATGATTTTTGATGAAATCCTAACGAAACCCTAGTCCTAAATGGCAATTAAACCCTAGTCCTAAATGGCAATTAAACCTTAGAAAAGACTTTTGCAATTTTTAAGAAAAAAGTGACAGTACATGATATTAATGAGTAAACATGAGTCAGTAGGTAAATGACATGAGGAAAACTGTAGGAGAGGCCACTACCATCAGATGATCCATGCTCCTAATGGAATGTAGCTGACTGAGTGAGACACCTAATATGCAATGCAACAAGAGAATTTGATCTCTGACGAAGGGATGAAGATACCGACACTAACATTGGCTCCAATGGGGATGGTAGCTCCTTGGAGGTGCCAGGAACTACCGATCTCTTGGAAAGCAGGCAGTGGCTTCATCCATTGGACTATGGAGTCAATAACTTCAAGCTGAAATGCATGACTGAAAACGGATGACTTGATGACACAAATTGACTCTCACTCAACTAAAAACTGACTCGATACTTAAACACAACTGAAAAACTGGAAATGATGCTCAAAGTAGAGCTTATTTATCAAAACCTACTCTAATAGTTTCATTCATCACCTGATCAAGTGAAATGAAACAGCCAATGCAACCAAGTAAGAATTCCAGCTGCTTTTTGAATTCTCTGCAAGTGATTGCTTATGAACAACAAAAGAGAACTACTGAAAGGCAACTGCCATGAAAACTTGGAAACAGATCCGTTGAATGATATGGATCCTCTATCCGCCTCCAAAAACACTGCATAAGGATCTTGAAATTCATGCACACTAGGACTTAGCTCATCCAATGGATTACTTCTCTTCTCCTCATACCATGAATGCAAACTTTTATCTGAGCTTTGTGATGAGCCTGTTGAAAATTACAAAGAAACTGGCTGCCAAATCAAGTTTATATCATCACACGTTTAAAGCTCACATGTAGTCAATGGAGAAGAACTTTGACTGCAGACATCATCCAACACATCAGCTATTGGATCATGAAAAACTCGAGAATACTGCTGCAATCCATTTTCTATTGTTTCTGATGAGATTGCATGACTTTCTACAGGCTGCTCATTTGAAGATATACTATGTAGTTTTCCCTTCAGAAACTGAAATGATTCAAAAAAAATGGTACAGAATCATCTTGTATCATTTGATCGTATGTGCCAGCTTCCACATCTTCATGTGCAACTTGACAATCAATGGCATTCGCGGGCTGCAACTCTGGATATGAGAAGTCTTGAACAAGGCTTTCATTGCTCTCAAGATGGTCCAAATCAAGACTTGTCAACAATTGATTTATGATTGCATGAATGTTGTCTCTAATGAACTGAAATGAAGAAAAAAAAAAAGACAAAGATCCTTCACTTACTTCAAAATTTTTTGCACTTTACTCGTCACTGTCATAACTGATATGCATCGGCTGATCATTATATTCAAGCTGCTGAAAGTGAACTTCTTCCTCCCACAAACTAGTTGTTGATTCATCTGCAATATTAGCTTCTATTTGGAGAACATAATCATCATCATACTGGTGAAACTAAGGCAAATCATTAGTATAAAACACATCATCAAGCATACATGTCATATCAACAGATCTCTCTTCTCCAAGATGATCTATAAGACAATCATTATCAGATCTATGACAACTGGGATAAGAAAGAAGATGTTTTGGATCAGTAACTTGTTCTTCTTCAATTAGAAAGCCATGGGCTTGAACATCATACTCATTCCTTGTGGTGATCCTTTGCATCATCTCTTCCAGTGCACTTACCAAAATGTCAAGCTTTACCTCTAGAGATTTCAATTCCTCCAGATCTGTGTTTTTCATCTCTTCTTCCTTCAACTTTGTCCTTCGGATTAGCAAATGAGCTTCTACATCTACTGCACTATTCTACATCTCTTCAAGTGTTGCAAGATTCCTTTCTCTCAGCTGAAACTCCATTTTCGGATCAAAGGCACCCGGGTAGTGCGAGAGAGCGGATCCAGAAGGAGGTCTTATATTAACCAACATCGAATAATAAACTTGGTTAAATCTAGCAGAAAATTGTTGTATTGTCTCCCCTGGCAATCTTTTCAGCTGGTTATACTCTTCTACAATCAAGAAAGGGTTTTGTCTGATCAACCACCTATCGAGGAAAAATTTGACGAACTGCTGTAAATCTGAGATGCTTGCATCAGGCAGGGTTTTGATCCAACTCTTGACTTCTCCTTGCAAAGAAAGAGCAAAAAGACTAATATTGACATCTTCTTCATCAACTTCAAAAAGGTCAAGAAAAGATTCAAAATTCAGAACATGTCTCTCAGCAGTGATATTGTCGCGTTCACCATCAAATCTTGGTAGATATAGGTCATGATTTTTAGGGAAAGCATGGGATATAGGAGGTAAAATTAGAGGCTTGTATCGATCTAGAATTTTACAAGGTAATGGGGTATGTACAGAAGCTGTAGAATCAGTCTCATTCTCTTGGGGCTCATCAGTTTGAAGACAGTCATCACAAGATTCAGAAAAGGGTCCTGATCAAGCTTAAAGGCATGCAAATCTTTGGTATTTACAATCTTCAAAGGGAAGGAATCAACTGTAGGCCGATGATTTCTTCTCAAACATAGTATACTTTGCAAAGCCTTCTTGAAATTCTCGGGAAAAGAGAAGAAATAATTTAAAACAAAGAGCAAAATGTCTTGGCCAAATTCCAACTTGAATACCTGATCTTTCTATATTGTCCTTTCATGTTTCTGCTGGCCGGGTGCATCCTCCAATGGGGTCCTTGGATCTGATCTCGAAACTGATTTGGAATCGCCAGGTGAATGATTTCAGCCTTGATGGTGTCTGATCATTGTCCACCATCAACAATTAGATCTAAACTTGATACATGTTACTGGGGAAATTTGCAAGTTAGATGTTTTTGTTTATAAGACTAGACTGGAGATTGACTGAAGAAACATTTATCTACTTTCGCTAATGTAAAACAAGAGCGTTTCGAAGGCTACCTGGAATAAATTTAGGCTCTCTCTGTAGTTTATGAAATGAAGAACACTAACAAAAAAACAATTTCTTCCCCAGTATGGTCGCCACTATGTTAGTGCCTAGATTTACCTCAGGCTGAAAAGGTAGGATCCGTGGCCAACATCAAACCACACTCAGCCTCATAGCTAGCCCTACGAGGACAGGAGATGGCTCTCTCCGGGTCAATCTCAGCAAAAGATAATCGATGGGGCTTGAGATGACTGAAATAAAAACTACTTTTAGGCTAGGTATGAAGTGCAAGGATTTGATTTTAGTTTTTGGGGTTTTTGTTGGAATCAAGGGAAAGGCAAATTTTGCGGTGCGGGGATTGAGACTCAGTTCTGCAGAGATCTCGATGGGGAAAGGTAGGAAATCATTTTGGCACTTAAATTTTAGTGAGATGGGAGGAAAAGAAAGGTGAGGTGTTGAGGAGGGCAAGGGAAATCATGAATCCTCCCCAAACAGCAGAAAACATCAAGAAACTAAAGCAAACTTCAAGTAGAGCATTTCACTTTCAATGAATTCTACTCACACTCTTATTTGTTTAGTTCAGAAGAAATAAGATAGATAATGCAATCATATTAACAAATTCACAATCACAAAGAGAAGCACTGCACCAAGAAAAATTGCCACATGAATCCCAAAGAGTGCTGCAAATCCTGGTCTCAATTCCTTAGCCAAAATACTGAAAATGAATGTACAATGAAGCTCAAGGCTTTCTCAAGAGCCCCACCATGATAATGACTAAAAAACAACATAATATAGACAAACATATCTCATCCTTGCCTCTAGGGGTCGAGCTCATGAGTCTAGGAGCTGATCCAACTAATTCTAAACTGAGAACTAGAAACTAGGCAAGATAACATCATGCCTCTAAAAACAAGGGAACTGATTCATTCACTTTCAAACAACCTCTAAACTGATGAATCTACCTTTACAAGTGAAAATATAACATATTTACATCATAATCCATCAATTCTCATCAAATTACATCATAAATTTTCCATTAGGAAAGTCAAAAAGTCAAACTAGGAAAAAATGGGTGAAAAACAGAGCAAAACTGAGTCAAACTGGCAATTTTTCCTCTATGCACCGTGCCTGATTCTCTATGCATAGCCCCTGTTTGGACCCTCATTTGGAAGCCTTCCCGATATGAAAATGAGCTCTAGGTGTGTTTTCTGGAAAGTTCTGCCTGTCTACATTCCAACACAAGTGGAATTTTTCAATTTGGCCTTCATTTTCTCCTCCAAAAGTCCATTTCCCCAACACTGCTTCCTGTGTGTCAAAATAGGGGTAGTGAGGTCATTTTTTGAGTGTTTTTTGACCTTTTGAGGGCTCAAAACCTGCCAAAATTTTTTGGCCATAGTTAGGAAAGCATAAATTTTCATGAAAAATCCATAAATTCAAAATTTTTGTGATTTAGAGCCCTCTAGCAAAAGCGAGCGCCATGTGGCACGGCGCATAGAGCAGAAAACCCTGTGTTAAAAATTTATGTGCATAGCGCCTTTTTGCAGATCAGTTGTGAGGGCCTTTGTGATGTAAAACTTGGGTGCACAATAGCTCGTTGGAAACATTATTGAGTCTACTTTCAAAATCAACTTTAATTTTTCAATTTGGAGCTCATTTTCCCTATCAAAGGTCAAATCTCCCAAGACTGGTCAAAATGTACAAAATGAGGCTGCCTAAAGGAAGAGTGCTGTTGCAGTCAACTCTTGAAGGTCTTCCTCAACCCCAAATTGAGCTCATGCTAGCTCATTGGAAATATCTTTGTGTCTAATTATCACTTGGCTCTTAAATAAAGTCATTTGGACAACCAAGGTAAGAGAAAACTTGATTTTCCCAAGGTCACTTCAGAGGTGCATCAATTCTCCTGAGGCAACTGTACTTTTGACATTTCTCTAAAACCATGACACCTGTGTAAAAAGTGAAGGAGGTTTTTCTTCCTTGGCCTATTTTGGAAAAAAAACTCTCTTAGTTTTCCCAAATTCATCTTTTCTTGCTCAGAAACATCGTTTGAGTAGAACCTACCCCGATGTGTGGAATAGGGGATTTGTCGAAATGAAGCGAAATGAAGGGGATAAGGGGCTTCTAAATTCTTGGAAAAATTCTTGGGAAAATTATTGGAAGTAGGGAGGGATGTTAGGAAGCAAAGGGAAGTGGAATTTCAAATATTGACATAAGGGAAGGGGTCCAAAAGGGCAGAACGTAGGCCTAGCCCAGAAAATTGTCAAGCTGTAGCAAGAAACTAGGGTTTGTGCAAAAATGAGGAATTCAGGGGCTCTCAATGATGGGAAGTGTTTAATAAGGTACATTAAGGATAGGGGAAGGTGTATGAACATCAGGATACAAGTTTTGTTGATGATTTGACCATCCAAGAGAAATTACCTTTAAAACCCTAGGAGAGGGAAATGAATCTTACCTAGGTACAACTGAAGTACGAACAAGGGGTAAAATGACCCATTAGAACCTGGCATGATGATGACAACCCTCTGAATGATGGTACACTCAGCTGAATGGTGACATGAAGCTCTTGGGACAGCCATTAGGGTTTGAGAATTTACACTTGGGATTTTGGGAAAGGGAACTTGTGATAGGGGATTAGTGAATTTAGGGGGTAGGGGAACTTAGGGAATAATGAAATGAATGGAAAAATGGGATAAGGGGGTGATGGAGGGATGATAGACTTGGTAGAAAAATAGTTAAATACAAAACCCTAGTAGCAATCTCCTTTGAAAATGTTGAAAAAGTAGGGTTTGATTTTTTAAATACTCACAATTCATCAATCACCATGACATATACACCAAACTTGGATAAAAAAAGAGATGGAGGTTCTACCTACTTGTATCAAGACCAATTCATGCGATTTGGGGTGATGAGAGCGATTTTGGGCAGTTTTTGGGCTCTTTGGTTGTGTGTGTCGCGCATCTAGCCCAATGTGCTACACCCAACGTATGCACCGTGCCCGTGTTGTTTTACACTGTGAAATGCGGCCCAATGCGCCGCACCTCTTGTATGCGCCGCACCTCCTGCCCAATGCGCGACGTCTTTGGATTTGCACAGTTTTGCTTCAAAATTCCTTCCTTTCTCCAACACGACCTTCTCTTGCTTAATATGTCTTCTTTGAATGCAAATGAGCTCTTTGTACATGACCAATGAGTTATATACAAGAGATTTTAATTTTTCACTTATCAAGAACCCACTTTGTAATGTTTTCATTTGACTTGCTTTTCAAACTCTGTTTTTGGGCAGTTTGCTTTATTTTTGCCTATGATGAACTGAATGCTTTGATGTTTTGTTTTCCTCGCAGCAGATGGAGTAGCTGAAGCTTGGAAAGGTGACCAGGGTTGCCATTGAAGTGATTTACATACAAGAGAGCTGAAATTACATGAATTTATACAACGAAAACCTAGAATACTCTTTGAGGAAAAATACATTTCTAAGCAAGTGATTATGAATTGATTGGTAGTGGAATCTCCTCATGTGCCTACTGGTTGTTATTGGACATTTTGAAACCCTTTTTGATGAAATCCTAATGAAACCCTAGACCTAAATGACAAAGAAATTGTAGAAAAGACTTTTGCAATTTTTAAGACAAAAAGTGACAGTACATGATATTAATGAGTAAACATGATAAATGACATGAGGGAAACTGTATGAGAAGCCACTACCGTTAGATGATCCGTGCTCCTAATGGAAGGCAGTTGGTTGAGCGAGACATCTAATATGCAATGCAACAAGAGAATTTGATCTCTGACGGAAGGATGAAGATACCGACACTAACATTCTGTTAGACCTGCTGCATTCTTGCTTCTGAATCCTCTATGTCTGAATTTTTTCCTTTCCTCTGTGTCCCTTGTGTGAAGAATGTGCTTTGGACGGTTAGTCAGATAGTCGACCCACCCACGTAGGGCTTCAAGTGACTACCGTTTACTTTGCCTGGGAAGGGTTCTCCATTTAGTTTGGCTAGATGGACTGTACCTCTGTCGGTGACCTCCTTAACCATGTATGGTCCCTTGTCCTGGCAATGGAACCATTTGTTGGCTTGTATGGGCCTGACCCAGGTTCAGAGATGATTTAGCCAAGCAAATCCTGGTACTATTGGCCCTTTTGGCAACAGTTTGTGGAGCGCAGACTGAGGTCTCACCTGAAGTAGTATGGGAGGGTGCTAGAACTAGGTTTCTGCACCTTAGAGATGTTTGATGGCTTTTGGGTGGTCTGCGGTTTTTCCCTGCTTGCACGTTGCTACACACATCTATCAGTTCCTCGCAACCTGCACTGCTGCCTTCATGCAACCCTTTTCGAGGCGTGATTCGTGTTATTACCTAAGTTCCTTACTATTACCCTGAGATTATCTGATTACTTAATTTATCAGTGTGAGCCCAATTATACTTAACAGTGTTCAATATTCATATAAGTGTAAGTGATAACCAAAACAGTATAAATGCATAGAAAATCATACAAAAATGGATACACAGTATTTAGAATCAAACATCTCTTTATTATTCTTCTTCTTAGGTTATAGACTCAACTTCACCCTACGCACTCAGTTGCAGGGGTCCACGCACTTAGCTGTGGACTCTACTAGGCTTTTGCGCACTGAGCTGCAGAGCCTCTTTCTACTACGACGACCCAATACACTTAGAATTCTTCTCTATCTGCTACTAGATCATTACATCAATCCATCTCTTGTTATCTTTACAACTTAGAGCCTCGCTCTATTTATACAATCCCATGGTCCGTGGACCATGGGTAGGCCAACATGACATTACATTACATTACAACACTTAGGGCAGACAACCCTATGACTCAATATACATTTCGCTTTCCGCGCCTACAATTCGTGGAGTCTTACAACATATTTGACCAAAACTCAGGCTTTGAGTGCCAAAACATGCTGAGGGGGATTCCATGCCCAATAGATGATTTATATTGATTTTGAACTAAATAATAAGAAAATACATGTGAAATGATTAATAAACCAATAAGTATCTAAGTCAACACTAAATATTCAATATTATTTCTAAATTTGCTATTTTCTTCTCATTTTCATATTCGAGAAGGATTGTGACCTTGAATCTGTATTTTCATAGATATTGTACACAATTAGAAATACTTATTTTTAAATGTAAAAATGTTTCCACTACAAAGAAACATGTAAAAATGTTTGTGAATCTTACAAATTATATTATAAAATTCTAACAAGATTAATAAAAAAATAATATAATTAGAAAAATAAAGAAAACAAAAACATATAATAATAGTACAAAAGATGAAATATCACAAGTAGATATCACTCTCGATTGTCATCGCCTTGATTATCTTCCTCACTTGGCATGATAACAATGTTTTTCTCAAAAATATGTTTTGATCTAGGATCGTGTCTTAATATGAACCACTAATCCCTATTCAACACATTTGGGTAAAAGAACACTTGGTTGTAGTGTTTTGGGAAACATAATGCTCCCTAGCTTCATGCCACATCTTTCTAGAGTTGATATATAATGCTCTCTTTGTCCAACAAAAATTTTCAATTTCTTCACATACCTCTATAAGAAGAACATCCAATGACAAGAAACCACCGCAAATAATTCAACCTTATCTACTAGGTGAATTAGAAGATGATCCTACAAGTCCATGAAACTCATTGGAAGTTACTTCTCAAACATGCAAAAAATTATCAACTATCTCTTGATGCCACCATGGAAACCAAGCCATATGAATCTCCTTTGATGTAATCAAACATACAAATGCAGATAATTTAGATATGGCACATTGTATGTCTTGGGGGAAGTCATGGTTAACACACCCACGCATGAGAAAAGGATAATGACACTACACAACAAATAGTACATTATACAAAAATTAATTATAAAATATCCCATTACATAAAAATAAAAAAATTATAATAAAATCATGTTTTTGAAATACATACTCTTAGAAGGTTTAAATGGGCATGCGATTTCAACCCCCAAAAATGGTCTTCCATGGTGAAGCAACATCATAGTGAAGACCCATATAAATAAGGCACTCTCACACTCATTATAACTTCCTTTGCCAAAAAACGATCATCTTTCTTTAAAATGCACGGGACATCGCCTTCTTTGAAAGACCAAGAGGGACCATCCTCTCCTCTAGTTTCTTGTCTTTGCCATTGTTTCTTTTTACTTTTTGAAGAAATAATATCTCTCCTAATAGCCAATGTGTCACCTTCTTTTGATGATACGTGCCTCCATAAATAAGATGAAACAATATTAAATATATGCATGGGATCTAGTAAGTGGGAAAGCTTAAGATGCTTCCAATGTGGGAGCTCATAAAAGATCGATTTCCTTTTCATCCCAATGGGAAATTTTTCAACATAGGTGTTGAATAATTCTGGATCATCGAACATAGGCTCTCAATTTGAATCGAACATTCCTAAAAACTCCTTTTTCTCTCTCTCATATGCTCTAAGCCATATAGTTGGTGTCATTATTACAGGACTTTGGGTTCTCTCTGGTTTACCATTGAAAGTGGATGTTTCTCTTTTGTAATGGTGTTCTTCTGGGAGGAACATCCTGGAGTAGTCGTCCATTTTCTTTTGTAGATGGTCAGACCACCTAGCGTTGAGGAAGCTCCACAACATTTACATCCATGATACCATTTTTTACAAGACCAACAAAATTATTGTATATAATCCAACACGTTAATGACCATGAAGATTAGAAAAATTATTTTGAATAAGATTAATATGTGAAAAAATATGGTTAGGTATATATATTAAAAAAATGTAATTTACTAAAGAAAACTCTTAAGCCTAGATAATCACGTATGGTGTAAGCACATATGCCATATAACATAAAAATCATCTCTGTTGTCATGGGTTTTGATACATCATACATGTGTGTCCCTTCCCATAATTCCTTTAATTAATCTACCAAAGGTTTTAAGTAGACATCCATATTCTTCACATGTCTTCTGTCAAGGACTATGAGAGCCAACATAAGATTTTCATTCTTCATGAAAAACCATGGAGGAATATTGTTTTTGATCACTACTATAGGCAAAACAAAATATTTTATGTTTTGGAGGGAATATGGGTTGATGCCATCCATGACTATGCTGATTCATAGAATATGTATTTCATCCTTGAATTTTTCAGGCCATCTATCCTCTATATGCTTCATGTTTATTGAATCTGTTAGGATATGCATAAATCCTCACTCACTTATGTATGAGGCATGCCATCCCTGTAACATAGCTAATTTATTTCAATGAAATAATCTTTGAATCCTTGGGATTATAAGCATGTGCCTCAATATCTTATGAGTAGGACCATGTAATTTACCCATTTTTTTAACTATGATACCTATCATGCCCACATTTTAGACATATCTCTTTGTTTGCATATTCTCCTCTATATAGAATACAACCATTTAGACATGCATGATATGATATGTACTCAACACCCAACATTCTCAACAACTACATTTCCTCTTTATAACTACCAGACAAGACATTATCACTCAGAAGAACCTTCTCTTTGAATAACTTGCATTTGGTGGGGAATATACATAAACTAACTTGCGAAGTGATCAATAAAAACTTCATTTTTAATTTTAGATCAATAGAAATTATGGTAACAATCCAAACATTCCCAATTTCCATAGTGTATCATTACTAACATACCAGCAACACGAAGTAAACTACCACAACCATTTTTTTACAACTTGTAATAGGCTTCAATTAAAATTGATTCATTGATATACATTTTATAGTTATTCATGCATTACTAGCTAATCAATGCTACCAACCATGACAAGACTCAATCAACTACTAGCCATTATAGTCATTGGTTATCCTTAACATCTAAATGGGTTCTTTCAATTTCTCTTAAAGCACTATATTTTCTTCTTCAAGGACAAACCTCCCACCTTTTACATTCATGCATTCATTCTTTATAAGTATTGCATTGTAGATTTATTCATGTTATTTAAATGTACCATTAACAGTACCATATATGGAAAGTTTAGTAATCAATCCTCATCATCACTAGTGAGTGCTTGGGATTTTTCATAAATGCATCATAAGTTTTATTATCATTTGTCTTCATAAAGATTCAAATGTCATGATCACTTTTTAAAGCAGTCATTATCCCTTACTATTATTTAATGTGGTTATTAACATGCATTAGGTATCTTATGTCAAATTTAATCTTCTACATATATCATTATATACTTTTATTAGGATCATACGTGAGCTAATTCTCATTATTATCATACTTCTACTTCTTTTCCTCTTACT
This sequence comes from Pinus tabuliformis, assembly GCA_031772625.1. Classification (NCBI taxonomy): domain Eukaryota; kingdom Viridiplantae; phylum Streptophyta; class Pinopsida; order Pinales; family Pinaceae; genus Pinus; species Pinus tabuliformis. The sequence goes on from CM062818.1 coordinate 1,431,271,422, forward strand.
GATTCCCAAAAGGTGTTGGTTCTACAACTAGGATCTGACATCACTTGTAACATCCCCAAGTAGCCTTGTGTAAAAATACATAGAGTTAGAATTTTTTTTTCTTGACAGAATTCACTTGCATTTAACATCTCAATTACTAACCATATTCCTTAATTGACCATTAGATAAAATATTCATTACTACACAGAGTAACTTTATTAAATAAATAGTGAGTTATATAGCATAACTTCCATTGTTAACACATTAACATAAACTTCTTGATGTAACCTTGCATTAATTCCATGATTATTTTAACTTAGTTAGTTAATCACATACTTGATAACATAAGCGTCACATCATGGAAGGAATCGACATAATAAGAATGACACAATAGGAAATCACATCATTAAACATTGATATACCCCAGAAATCTCATAGGGTGAAAAAAAATATTCGTTTAATTTTATTAAACACTCATGAGGGTGTTCACCCCTCACTCAATGTCTTGTAAGGAAGTCCATCCCTTGACCATTGTCATAAAATATTACAAATAATTGTCATCTTAAATGCAACATAACTAGTTATAATTTATTACAATGATCATGATATTGTTTACCCACAAATTATTGAGAATTGCGACTTTACGGCATGGTTCTTCCCATCAGTGGATTATCGTGAAACTCACATTCATTTAATCTACATAGACCACTAGTTTAATTTCTTCCATAATGTTAAACACAATCCATGTTTTTCATACATCATAGTATTTTCTATGATTGTTGTTGTTTGCAAACTTTAATATCTTATTTAGATCACAAAGTAGATCATCCAATAATAAGAATTCACTAGATATGATTCAACATGTATTCATTTTAATATAGAAAATGTAAAAAAAATATCATGACATGCCTCCTTTAACAACACTTCATATGCATTAATCAAAAGCATATAAATATCAAACCATGTCTACAAATAATCACCACATTAATCATTATTTCCCCTCGCACAAGCACACATTCCTTTCCAATGGAAAACCACTACAATTGTCCTTTAAAGGATACTAGCACATTAGTTATGATATTTGTATGTTTTGGTGTATAAACTTTATTAAAAGGAAACTAGCCCCTCAATTATTTCCTTTGTGCACACAATTATGTATTCTTTTCCAAAAGAACTAATGCAATAAATTTTGTTCTTATGCATGTAAATGCATGTTCTAACATAAAATATGTTATCTTTTTGCATGCAATTGCATGCTCTTTTTCCAAAATCATTTTCCTTTTTCCAAAAGAGAGTTATAAATACTCTATTTCTAGAGAAAGCTAACATATTACTTGTTATTTCTTGCATGCAAAAACACATATTTTTTCTCGAAGAATTCAAAATTATAGTAGCTATTTGTTTTCGTGCAATCGCGCACATGGTTATTTTTCAAGAAACCATCACAATCAATTGTTACTTTTGTATATACCAGCATAGATCCCTTTCCAGCATGGATCTAACATGATCCAAGAGAGTTCAAATTTCTTTAGGTGAGAACTTATTTTAGAGTGCAAAAAAATTATGTGTAATTTTTCATTGCTTAAATTGTATTCTTGAATAATGTATACTTTTAAGTATACGTCAATATTAATTCATATTAAAATATTTTATTCATATCCTATATTGGATATTTTATCATATATAATATTATAATATTTTCTTTTACCATTTCCTTTCTACATATAATATAAATGAATTTGATATTCACATAAGTGGATCTATTTAGAGAATATTTTATTTTTATTTTAATAGGAACATATGTCAACTCCAATTTGAGGACGGGCATACTTACACATTGCCTTCACACTGGGTTGTATAATGAGCCTCTCAGCTCAATAATACATATTTCTTTCTCCAAAAGAAAACTTAACTTAGTATACATTCCTTCCATGCATGAAAATGCATACTCTTATTCTAGAAAGAATTAGTCATAACACATTATATTTCCAGAAATATATAAACACATATTACTTTTAAAGGAATTTAGTACCAAACAACATGTTCTTTTCCAAGATAACTTCACACAATTCTTTCCAAATTTTAGGTCCCTATAACACTAGTATATTCCCTCATTATTATTGTGAGTGTAGTCGCCTTATTGTTATTGGTATGCCCATGTTGTTATGAAACCGGCTCACAAAAAGATAGAAAAGAGAGATTAACGTCTTAGAATTCAGCCTCTTCGAGGGGGCAACCTCCTTTACATTACACAAATGAACAATTCTTGGATGATACAAATGAAAAGACCTCCTTTCTATATATAGGATTCTAAGGGGTCATAACATAATCAGAGCCGACATAACAATAATAATGTAAGGGCACAATAATAACAATTGTGGGCTTCTATGTGGCACAAATAGTAATAATATGGGCACAACATGGTGTTATAGACATTTTTGGGCACTGCAACCCCAATCATAAATGTCCATAAACTAAGGGCTCCTAAGTCCCTAAAGGTGTTGTTCCAACCCCTAAAAGAACAAGGTCAACTGATTACAGCATCCCCTAGAAGTTCTCCTTGAAAAACTACTTAGAAATGGTCAAAACTGGACCATTTCACCTGCTCCATAGTCAATGTGCGTTGCATCCCACCTGAATACACACGGTAGGTGCGATGCATGTTGAAAAGCCCTTCTATGGGGTGCGATGGGCGAGAAGAGACAAATGGCAGGGTCAATCCAAGGTGGAGGAGCATGGAATCTTCCAGAAACTTCTCCTGTGACACTTGCCTCTCTACATTCGACTAGGGATGAGTAAGAGATCATCAATCTCCAAGTGGAATCAAGAGCTATCAGGGAGAAGACACTAATCAAATCTCAAAAGCTGACTCACCTCCCTTGCAGACATCTATACATGGATCCCTCATCCCAGAGATCCATAGGCTGGAATTTTGTATCTTGTAAGGAAGTGTTGTTGGTTTCTTGGTGCAATATCATAGTGTTGGGTGATCTAAGCTTTTCATGAGGTGAAGAAGGGCTTTCTTGCTGAGAGGATGATGCTGGGTTAGAACAATTGGTTGTAATCCTCTTTTCTCTTTCTTGATTACCAATAAAGCTATTTAAGTTTTCCTCCACATTCTTGTATGATTGATGATTTATGCATTTGTGTGGTCAATATACATCTTGTACTATATTGTTTATGATAATAGATCTATGTTCTTCGATAATGTTATGCATCTTTGATTCTACAAGTACGCTTTGAAGCTGGGTAGACAAGGAAGCGAGTGGCAAAGACCTATCAGAAGAGAGAGGAAATGAACAAGGAACCAAGCGCAAGACAGAGGTTGGTCTCCTTATTCTTCTCTCATCTATTTCTCATAAAGGAAAACGAAAGTAGTTTTTAGTGTGTTTGTTTCTAAGGTAGCTACCAGCCTTAGTGGGACTAGCAGCTCTGTATAGACACTAGTTTTCTCGATAACAAAATGGCGACTCCACTCGGGAGAGAATAGATTGTTTGTTTATCTACATTTGTTTACTTTATAAACTTACAGATGGAGCTTGAAGTCAAACCAGCTAGCCTTCGAACTGCGTTTCCTATGCAAGTGCAAAGTAGATCAACACTGCTTCAGTCTATCCCCGGGTTTTGTTTATGAATTAAACGATTGATTTACAAGCTCTCTAATTGCCTTCGGGGTGGCTCTAGTAACCTCCTTAGATCTACCCCTGTGATTGATTTACTGATTACCACTTGCTTGGCCTAAATCCCTGAACTAAACTGCAAACTGTGACCCGGAATCCAATCAAAGTCTCGTCCCTTGTCCAACGTGCTGTTTGTTATGTGAACTTCAAATGCATTGCACTTCCTGAGTGTAGTAGGTGCGTTGCATTTCAGTTTCACTGTGTTACAGGTGCACTGATCAAATAAGACCTTGTTCCTAAATTTTGGTTTCTGTGTTCACTCTTTTCATCTCTATTCAGGAGTTTTGCTACTTGTAGTCAGTACACCTCTATTGAAACCCCTTTCCTTGCTGTTATTCTGCCTCCATTATGCAAAGAACTGTAAATGTTTTTATGTATTTTTGAGTCATTTTCAGTTCTCCTTTACAAAGAAGTAGCGTAATTGTACTGTCGTTTCTTGATTTGAAAGTGTCGCAAGTGTCGTTTTCAGTCATAGAAGAGAATCTGATTATTCTTGATAGTCGATTACATTGTTACTCTTGTATTTGATTTGAATTAGAAGTTTTTCAAGTGTCGAAAGCGAGTTTTCAATTCAAAATAACAAAGTGTCATCATTGTCCTCATTTTGTTTTGAAAATAAGCTTGTTAGTAATTGTCGCTTTGAAAAATAATTTATATTTGCGCTTAGATTTCTTTTTATCATTGACACATTAAGAAGGCTGAAAACAAATACAAGCATGTGCATTTGCATTTAGACTGTTTGTTGGTTTGATTTAGGACAATGCATATAGTGTGTGCTCTCTACTCTTTGTTGAAAGAACGCCATCTCTCTTTCCTTAGTAGCTAGGATTTTCATTGCAAAAAGAAGATTAAACGATTTTTTATCATCTTCGATTGCATTTTAGGAATTGTACATCTGCATCACGCAGTGAACCTGAAAGGAAAATTTCTTAAGCAAGATCAACTATAAAATAAATTTAATGAATCTAAAAATGCTTTGGAACCTAACACACAACATTTAGAAGTCTAGGCTAGAGATGTATTCCGGCGTCGTAAATCCTGGTAACTGTTGTTTTCACTATTGGTTGGGTGATTCCTCCACTTTGAGACGATAAGTTCCAGTACGGAATTGTGCTCCCACGTACCGTCGAGTATATTTTGGGAGACCACAATAGGCTTTATCCTTTATCCATAGGAAGCCATGTCTGTCGCCCTATCGATCACAATGCACTGAACACAACATTCGGGAAGATTGATTGCCATACCATAAAAAGTATTCTGCAGTTTTGTGATTGGTTTGGTAATCCCTCTGTCTAGATTTCTAGAGCAGTCCCTTTTGTTCCTTTTCAAACTCCTTAACGGAAAAGGTCCATCTGAGCACTTGTCACTTCAGGCTCATTAAAAATCGAAGGCGACTAGAGTCATATTTTGTTTTTTCTCGACTCTTAAAAATTGAAAAAACAAGTTGTGTCAAAGCGTCTAAAATTTATTTTAAATGGAATAATCATCACCTTTCCTACGTTGATCTTAAGTTTAGAAAAATGGAGTCCACCAACCAAGGAGTTCCCCTTGGAGGAAATCCTAGTCCCTTCTCCTCTTGGGGTGATGTTGGTGCACCCCATATGGCCACATTGTCTCTTCCAAGATTGACAATTGGCTTGCACGTATGGCTCTTCTCAACTTCTGTGATTTCCTAAACAATCAAGTCAGCAACTAAACGATATTAGAGTTACCCCCCAACCCTCTACTTCGTCCAATTCTTCCTCTCCTCCTTCCTCTTCGCTTGATGAAGATGGTAAAGCCCAAAATCAAGTAACTAAGAAGAAGAAGGAGAAGAAGAAGAAAGAGAAGAAGAAGAAGGAGCCAACGGTGAAAAGGGGCAACCAAGCATCGTCTAGCGAAAATCCACACACTGCACTGACCAGCCCTAAATCGCCATGTGTCATTTGCAAAGGAGACCACTATCATCGAGATTGTCCTTGCATCCCTCGGATCTTAAGGGACTGGTCTCCTCGTTTGCACAATCTGATGTCATCAACCTCTGACGATCATGTTGAGCATACACCATCAACTAGTGAAAGTGAAGCCCCCGGACAAAAAGGAAAATATAAATTTCCTTGTAAATTGTGTGAAGGCGATCACACCGTCCACCGTTGTCCCTTCTTAGACGAAGCTAAAAGAGTTTTGGACGACCATCTGGTTTCACCGTTACAGGTTCCTTCTGGATATAAGAAACTCTTGCCTAGTCCGTCACTAGTTGAAAATCTGGCTGACACGCCCTTGTGGTCAGCCGAAGCATCTATCATTGAAGATAAGCCATTTGAATCCATACCAGATGAAAGTCAAAAGGTCGAGGTGGCAGTTGACCCGGTCTTGCCTTCAGAAGGTCCATCTTAAGATGATACAGTCACCGAAGAGAACAAGAATGACACCGTTCAAATTCTCTTCGTAAGCACAGACTCCAATGAACATGGGGGCAGTCTACCCATTCCTTTACCACAGGAAGGAAGTTCGTCATAGTCGTATCAGGCTGTCTATTCGGTCCCACCTCCAAGCAACCTAGTTGTTTCCTTTAACTGGAATCTACTAGGCACACCCCGTTTATCGGCTAGTGTACCATTCCAAATCATTGCTCAAATATATAGAATGGTCATGGCCGGTACCATCATAGATGAAGGGGCTTCTGTGAATATCCTTTCCTCAACCGCTTGGAAAGCGCTTGGTTCGCCATCACTTTTGCCTGAAATGAGAAATCTAACAGGCTTTGACAAAGGAACCAGTCGACCATTAGGGATCCTTCCTGATGTGCCAATAACCTTGAGAAGGAAAACCGTTCACATGAACGTAATGGTAGTCCAAGGACCCCTAGATTATAATCTACTCCTTGGATGAGACTATATTTATTGCATGGTAGCCATTGTCTCCTCACTCTTTAGAGTAATGTGTTTTCCGCACAAAGGAAGAGTGGTCAAGCTCGTAGACCAGCTTTCATTCCCTGGATCACACATAGAAAATACTCATATACCAACCCTGAATGGTCTTTTCATGCAAGGAATGTCTCATCAATCCCCAGTCCATCCTCTTGATGAGCGCGAGTGATTTGGAGGATATGACTGAAACCCAGGGGGCATGCACCCTGCCCTGTTTCGACAGGAAAACCTTGGGTATAGGGTAGGATTCGGCGAAGAGTATATAACTGGCCTGACACACCCATCCATTTTGGAAAATGGGATTAGACCGGAATAAGATACCTCTGTTAAGGTAGGCCTTTCCTAATAAAACAAATGATTTGTCTGCAAATTGAGGGGTAACCTGAAAAGGTAGGCTTTTCCCGATAGAACGAATGTTTTGTCTGCAAATTGAGGGGTAACTTGGAAACTCTACTTTGCTATACCTGGGGGCATGTAAACCTTTTGGCGTGCAAGCGAAGAGCGACCATTTATTTTTTAAATTTATAGGTCCTCTAACCCTTTAAACTTGTAGGATTGGTCATTTCCTAACTTGCATAAAGAAAGGATGCAGGGCAAAGCTTTGAAATAACACCTTTTTTATATGAGACATCCTTATTATACGACTGGATTATCGAGCAATTTTAACGTGGAATTCAAGCTCGTTAAAAAATAAACACAAGCTATGAGCAAGTGTTTCCCCCAGCGTTTAAGCTCATTAAAAAATGAACCAATTTCCGGTAAATAACCATCATTAATGTATTACTTCAGCCTTTGAAGCCTTGGTCGTGTTCTCATCATCACCTCCACTCTCTATTGGCCAATCATTCACCTCCATTTGAATGTTTACCCCTTTTGAGGAACAGCTGTGAAGAGTGATCTTATTAGCCATCCTTGTGACACTGCCGTGATTGGAAAATTCCAAACCTTACCTGGAATCAGCTGCTACCCGAATCTACCACTCGTTCCTAAAAAATGAGTCTCCTTTAAGCTCTTTTCAATTGACTCGTAAAATATGAAAAGATTGCTGAACCATTGGCCTCTCTAGCTCGTTAAAGTGACTAGAGGTGCTATCCCTCCTTTAGATTTTAATCTTTTTGGACGTAAGGGATTATTACACAAAAAGATCGAGCACTTGTTTTGTTCGGCTCGTTAAAATTACCGAAAATTCATCCCTTTTGTATCATTTTATACTTTTTCGGACTTAAGGGATTAGATGACGAAAAACGATTTTTGGAGTTTCCTTTACGTCCCTTTTTAGACTCTCTAAAATTGAAAAGGACCCAGTTATCTTTGTCGTTAAACTCGTTAAAACCTAATAGTGACAAACTTGTTAATAACAGACAAGAACGAGTTTCACTATCGCTAGGCTCGTTAAAACATAGCGATGGGTTTGCCCGAAGGGAAAATTATAGAACAAACATATGTTATCCTCCTCAAGCTTGACAAAAATAAAGAGGTACTGGTCAGCAATGACTGGGGAAAAATTGGGAAGAAAACTTCTAGAAACTTTGTTGGTAGCAAGTCGCTCTTGAACATGACACTTTCACTCCACATCCGAATCAGGTTGGGTTGTTCCATTCACTGGTCACATCGCCATGGTTCCATCACACCATCCACATTTGGGGTTAATGCTAGCAATCCATCATGTCAGTGTCGCTGATATGTTCAAGAGAAGTCGCTCAGAGAATTCACCTATGTCTCACCCACTATAATACATTTTCGCTCCATTCTTTCATGACCGCCACCCTGAACCTTATATCACTAGATCGTTTTCACCTCCATTAAAATCATTTGCTCCATTCCATGTCATTGATGTGGGATTCACTGAGGCCCTCCTATGACGGATCGCTTCTTGTCGACATCAGCTCATTATCCAAGAAGTCGATCTAGGAACAACCCTTTCAGTACTTTGAAGCTTGCATGCCTCAATGGCAAGTTTCTCACTTCCGGCGACATGTTTACATCAATGGCCTTCGACCGAAAGATTTTGCGTGGTGTTCAATGCCAAGTCCCTTATTCACACCACGTGAATTGTATTGCAGTACCTTGAGGGTCATCATCATTATCGGTGATTCCTCTCGTGCCTGTTAACAACTTACATCATTGGCTGGTAATCAGGCGATGTCTTTCCATGTTCAACTCCAGAACATCTCTCACGTGGATTGACTTGTACTTTGAGTGAAGATCGAGCGAGATTGAAGACCCCGGATCTAGTTTCATCCATCTGGGCTGCGATATATATTCAGGAAAATAAAGACATCAAATGTACATCATTGCTGCACAGATAATCATCCAATCTAAGGGATGATGGCTCTACCAGAATCACCAGTCTACACTCAGACGATTGTCTGTCCTATGTACATGAAAATGAATTTATAAAGCTGAGCATGGGAATTCTCGCCTCAGCTAGATCATGAAAATATTATGAAGATAATGTATTGTATTGTATCTTATTACAGGTCGCCTTCCAGCTTGAAAAAACTTCGGATCGTCATGGTAAAGCTTTTCACCCGACATCAAAAGATTAACGACCTCATGCTTTAGGGGGCAACTGTTATAGAAATTTTTGGGCACTGCAACCCCAATCATAAATGTCTGTAAACTAAGGGCTCCTAAGTCCCTAAAGGTGTTGTTCCAACCCCTAAAATAACAAGGTCAACTGATTACAGCATCTCCCAGAAGTTCTCCCTGAAAAACTACTCAGAACTGGTCAAAACTGGACCATTTCACCTTCTCCATAGTCAAAGTGTGTTGCATCCTACCTGAATACACACAGTAGGTGCGATGCATGTTGAAAAGCCCTTCTATGGGGTGCGATGGGTGAGAAGAGACAAATGGCAGGGTCAATCTGCAAGGAGGAGGAGCATGGAATCTTCTAGAAACTTCTCCCGTGACACTTGCCTCTCTGCATTTGACCAGGGATGAGTAAGAGATCATCAATGTCCAAGTGGAATCAAGAACTATCAGAGAGAAGACACTAATCAAATCTCAAAAGCTGACTCAACTCCCTCGCAAACATCTATATATGAATCCCTCATCCCAGAGATCCAGAGGCTAGAATTTTGTATCTCGTAAGGAAGTGCTGTTGGTTTCTTGGTGCAATATCGTAGTGTTGGGTGATCTAAGCTTTTCATGAGGTGAAGAAGGGATTTCTTGCTGAGAGGATGATGCTGGGTCAGAACAATTGGTTTTAATCCTCTTTGCTCTTTCTTGATTATTAATAAAGCTATTCAAGTTTTCCTCCACATTTTTGTATGATTGATGATTTATGCATTTGTGTGGTCAATATACATATGGTCCAGTATTGTTTATGATAATAGATCTATGTTATTGGATAATGTTATGCTGCCTTGATTCTACATGTACTCTTTGAAGCTGGGTAGACAAGGAAGCGAGTGGCAAAGACCTATCAGAAGAGAGAGGAAATGAACAAGGAACCAAGCGCAAGACAAAGGTTGGTCTCCTTATTCTTCTCTCGTCTATTTCTCATAAAGGAAAATGAAAGTAGTTTTTAGTGTGTTTGTTTCTAAGGTAGCTACCAGCCTTAGTGGGACTAGCAGCTCTGTATAGACACTAGTTTTCTCGATAACACATGGGTACATCAATATAATAAGTGGGTTGTACTAATAACAATGAGGGGTTACACTAGTAGTATAGGGGCACACTTGAGTAGTTCTTGATGCTTCTATATAAAATTCTTTTCCTCCCATGTGGAATCTTCAGTAGGTAAGTTCTTCCACTTGATGAGATACTCTGAAATTGATCGATTTTGTAGCTGTCGGGTTCTTGTTTCTGTGACTGCTCTAGGTTCCAATATGATTTTTCCGTCCTCTTCAATTTCTGGCAATATTGTTTGAATTGGGATATTTTGCAACTTGAATAAGTGGCTATACTTCTTCATCCTTCTTCCATTCATCCCTTGGTTCGTTTATCCAATCTGGTTGGATAATAGAAATAGCACAAAACAATGCTTCCACATCCTCATCCTTGAAGAGTCTTCCCATTCGGTAAGGTCGCCATTTTTTAAGTGCATGTAGTATTGCCAACATTTCCTTCTCATAAATAGCTTGCTTGAGATGTAGTAGTAAAAATACCCAATCACCTAGATCAAAACATTTTTCACTATGATGTTGATCTACCTGTTGTTTCATTTGACTTTGCACCGAAGTGGCATTATCCTTTAAAAGTTGGAGAACTTGTTGTTGATGCTCGATGTGATCTTTCTCTACTTGAACCTTTCTCTTATTGTTATGTCCTTCTATCTCTGGAGTTTGAGGAGTGGTAATTTATTCTAATCCTTTACAAGATATGGTCGGATTCATTTCTTTATGCTCAATGTGATCTTTCACTTCTTGAACATTTTTCTTCTTGATATGTCCTTCTATCTTGATAGTTTGAGGAGTGGTAATTTTGACCAATGAATTACAAGATATAGTTGGATTCATTTCTTCTTTCTCGATGTGATCTTTCACTTCTTGCGCCTTTTTCTTCTTGATATTTCCTTCTATCTTGAGAGTTTGAGGAGTGGTAATTCTTGCCAATGCTTTACAAGATATGGTCTGATTCATTTCTTCTTTCTTTGGGGCGGGGTCCTAGCGTATATCCTCTTCTTTTAATGTTTCTTGATCCTTTTATTCCTCCTCTTCATATTCTATGTAAAATAATTTCTTCTCAGCACACTTATGACCTTTAGTGCATTTTCTATCACAATTGTAACAAAGCTCTTTTTCTTTTTTTTCTTCCAATTGTTGTGGTGTAACCATTGTAGGTTGTGGAAGGCTGGGAGAAACAACACTTCCATCTTTATAGTTGTGAGGGGTATGCTTCTTGGTTTCCATAATTTTGCTTTCCACTATGTCAGAAAGCCCTTTTACTCTTTCCAATTGTTGTGGTGTTGCTCTAAAGAAGGTGTTTCTCTTTGTATCCTCATAATGTGCTATCATTTCCTTCGTGAAAATTGACCACGTAACAAGTTGTTTACGAGAACAAAGCCCTTCATACCATAAAAATTGATCCGGTTCTAAATATGAAGATGCAATACAGACCTTTTGTAATAGTGGTACACCATGTAGATCAAAATAGTTCTCCATCTGAAGTATCCAATTTACTGGATCCTTGCCATCAAACTTCCTCATCTTGTTTTTTCTTGATTTCAGGTGATCGATCATGAAATGGTTGTAACTCTGTACTTTCGGATCTTTAAGTTCTAAAATTGTGACCTATAGTAGCCCTCTGTGTCCTATTTCCAATGCCACTAGTCTGATCCAAATTGGATTCTCCAGGAAAGAGTTATGCACAATGTCCCACAGTGACTTGATTATAGACTAGTTCAGTAGAGTGAACTTGTACGACGTGCCATGAGTCACTTTTTTGACCTTTGGATCTGAAAAATCCATACAAGAAACTAAAATACATCTTATTTCTGTATCTTCTTACGAAATTGCAATCTGATCTCCAGAGAGAAGGCTATGACGCTTTTCCCCAGGTCACCTCTTTGGAATGTAATTCAGGAGTCTGCAAAAAGACCAACTTCCTCAGATCATATCTCTGTAAATATAGTGCGAACGGCTCTGAAATTCGGACCCGAGGTTCAGCGCAACTTCTCAAATGGGTTTTTTTTGCCACTTCTGAAACATCGCAGAAACAAAGTTATAGTGAAAATGCTACGATGACCTGTTTGAAGTAGTGAAACCCTAGAATCCAAAGCTCTGATACCAAATGTTATGAAACCAGCTCACAAAAAGATAGAAAAGAGAGATTAACGCCTTAGAATTCAACCTCTTCAAGGGGGAAACCTCCTTTACATTACACAAATGAACAATTCTTGGATGATACAAATGAAAAGACCTCCTTTCTATATATAGGAGTCTAAGGGGTCATAACATAATCAGAGCCGACATAACAATAATAATGTAAGGGCACAATAATAACAATAGTGGGCTTCTATGTGGCACAATAGTAACAATATGGGCACTACATGGGTACATCAATATAATAAGTGTGTTGTACTAATAACAATAAGGGGTTACACTAGTAGTATAGGGGCCTAACACATGTAGTCTACATATTGCTATTATTGTAGCCCATAGAAGTCCACTATTGCTATTGTTGTGCCCTTACATTATTATTGTTATTTCGTCTCTAATTATATTGTGGCCCCTCAAACTCCTATATATAGAAAGGAGGTTTTGTCATTTTGAATCATCCAAGAATTGTTCATTTGTGTAATATAAAGGAGGTTTCCCCATTGAAGAGGCTAATTTTGAAATCGATGACCTATCTCTTCTTCTATTTTGTGAGTTGGTTGCATAACATTTTGCATGAGAGCTTTCGATTCTAGGGTTTCACTTCTTCAAACAAATCATCTTGGAATTTTCACTATAACTTTTTTTATACGAGGCTTTAGAAGCAGAAATTTTTACCATGTAGGTTTGAAGTCTCAGAGAACTTCTTGTAAAAATTCCAGATCTTTATTCATTATATTTTCGGAGATATGCTCTAAGGAAGTTAGGGTTTTTGTGGGCTCCAAAATTCTATCTCAAACAAGCGACCTAGGAAAAATCGTCAAAACTTTTGTTTCAGGCCTCAGATTTGAATTTTGTAAAAAGTGGCAGAAATTTCATGGAATTTAGTTTTCCATGTAGCAATTTTAGGGCTGAAGGTTGAAAAGTGACACGTGGCATCCCATACAACTTCACTCTTTTGAACTAGTCCATAATTAGGTCATCGTGGGAGATTTGGCATAACTCTTTCTTGAAGAATAATAGCTTGATCATACTTGTGGGGTTGGAAAGAGGACTCAAAGAGATACGATAGGAAGAAATTTCATAACTTGGAGATCTGAAATTACAGAGTTGCATTCGTTTCAAGATCGAGCTCCTAAAAGAAGTAAAAAAAGCGTGTATTTGTTTTTTAAATTGCATAATTTTTTTTTTTGAAAAATTAGTTTGAAGTGATTCAAAGGGCATAATGAAGCATAGATATCATTGTTTGATTTCAAAATTCCTTGAAGCAAGAAAATGGAAACACGTATTAAGTAACCAGAAAGCTCCACTATGACACATGAAGAAGAGGAATACATGCAACATGACATATCAAAATTATGATACCAAGTGCATAAAATTTCACTCTCACAAAGAGTAACAACAATTGAAATGTAAGCTAAGTGGATGTTTCAAGAATATTTTAAAAATCAGACATGGAAGGTTTGCAGGATGACATAGAAGAAAAAATCAAAGGTAGCATGGAATATTTGAAGAATGGTTTAAAAGAAGACATGGAAAGTGTAGAAAATCTGTGATAGGTTAACCCGATAATGAAATATAAATCAAAGAAGAATACTATAACCTACTTATACTATCTATTTTTGGAAGCTTAAAGATTGAGCTGAATAGTATAACCAGAAGAAGAAGTATCAATGGCACAATATATATGAAAATACTTTGGGGAAAGTCTCAGACAAAAACCCCACATTATTGTATTATCATACAGGCTAGAAATACATAGTAATTATACAAAGCCTTAGCTCTCACAGCTAGCCATCTCTCAGTACAATCCTCATATATTCTCACAGGAAATCTTGGCTTCTCTCCAGCCTTCCTCTCTACCCTCCAATCTCCTATTTCCTTGCGTTGTTCCTTGTGGATGATTAGCCTATTACCAAGTGGAAAAAACAAGCCTTCAAAATTGTGTGAATCCTCAAGGATGAATCCTTGACTGAATGCATGAGTTTTCTCCATGAGAAAACACATGCAACTGATAGCACACTGTCCTTGAACATTAATCTCAACTAGGTCTTTCTCATAATAGACATGCATGAGTTTCTGATGAGGGAATCTTCAGTTAACTGGAGTATAACTAGTTGAGTGCATTAATGCATCAACTAACTATTAACTCACTATTAGTTCCTCAAACAGTTTGGAACTAATTTAGCTGGACATAAAATAGTAAACTGAGTTAACTAATTACAACTCAAATATAACTCAATCTTATCTCCTTAATTTAAGGGATAACTCTTGCATGACTTTAGAAAGACTTCTAACTTGAATTTCTCCAACTAATTAATTTCAAATAAATTAATTAATTATTTCCAAGTAGTTGTTAAGACTAAATTCAATTTTAATTCACAATTTAATTCAAGGAAAAATTAAATTGGAATATTCTTGTTGCCATATTCCAAGACTCCCTCTCAACAAGAAAGGGATTATCTGCCACCCCGATCTTGTCTCTATGGAACTCAAATTTACACTTTGATAATGCCTTTGTCAAAATGTTATCATCTTGCTCCTCTGTCAAAATATACTGCAACAACATGATCCTTTTCGCTACATAGTCTCTGAGATGATGATACCCGATGTCGATGTTCTTGGACCTATCATGAAATACTAGATCTTAGAGAGTTTGATACAACTCTGATTATCACAATAGATCACAGTTGGATCCATCCTCTGATCAAACAAACCAATTAGGATTTTCCGCATCTAGATGGCCTCACATCCTGCCTGACTTGTAGCCATGTATTTTTCCTCTGTCGAGATGAGTGCAACTGACCTCTGTTTCCTCCTGTACCAGGAATCTATCACTAACCCAAGGTTGAAAATCCCTCCTGATGTGCTCTTCCAATCTGATGGACTCCCTACCCAATCTGCATTAGTGAAGCCCTATAGCTTCACTCCCTTTATTCATTTGTACCATAATCCATATTGAGATGTGCCTCTAAGGTATCTCAATACATGATTTTCTACCTTCCAAAACATCTTGGTAGGTTGAACCATCACTTGACTCAGCTATTTCACCACATAGAACAAATTTGGTTGTGTGCTCATTAAGTACATAAGTGAACCCACAAGTTGTCTACACATAGTAGCCTCTATCACTTCTCTTGAAGTAGCAACCTCCTTCCTCCAATTACTTGCTAGAGGAGTCTGTATGGGCTTGCACTTCTCCATGTGGAATCTCCTGAGTATCGCGTTGGCATACTGGCCCTGAGACATAAACAACTCCCCATCCTTCTGCCACACTTCCATGCCAAGGAAGTAATGCATGAGACCGATGTATTTCATCTCGAATTCTCTTGCAAGGTCCTCCTTGCAAGACACGATGAATTGATCATCACTAGTCAATATGATATCATCAACATAAAGTACAATTATCAATAGCTTACCTTTCACCATGATGTGTTACAGGTTCACATCTACTTCACTCTTTGTGAAGCCCAACCTGGTGAAGTAATTGCCTATCCTGGTGTACCAAGCACGAGGTGCTTGCTTAAGCCCGTACAATTCTCTCTTGAGTCAGCACACATGTGACTCACGATCGAAGGTCTCAAAACCTTCTGACTATTTTATGTACACCTCTTCCTTAATCTAGCCATTGAGGAATGCAGTCTTCACATCCATCAAATGGATCTTCCAACCCATCTATGTTGATAGTGCCAACATTGATCTGATAGATGAGTACCTTGCGATAGGAGCAAAAGTCTCATCATAGTCAATCCCCTCGACCTGTGAAAAGCCATGGGAAAAGCATATTGCCTTATGCTTCTCCACACTACCATTAGAAGCTTGCTTTACATTATAAAGCCAACGGGAACTCACAATTGACTTGTTCTCTGGTCTTGGAACCACGTCCCAAACATTGTTACGGACTATGGAGTCATACTCCTCCACAATAGCATCAACCCAAATTGGCTGCTGCACTGCTTCCTCAAAGGAATATGTCTCGATCTCAACACATTCCCCAGTAACGGCCATGTATCCAATGTACCTCTTAGGTGACCTCCTTTATCTACGCTGAGAAGATGGTTCTCCCGCATTCTCTTCCTCATCCTCCAACAATCTGTCAGCTTCTCTTGTGCACTTCCTTCCATATATGGAAGACTCTGCTTGAGTGGATGTCTCCACTCTTGTAACCTCTGCATGTGGCTGCTCCACATCATTCTTAGGCTCCTCCTCCTTTGGAACCAATAGTTCCTCCACAACCTGTAGTTGGAGCTCCCTCTCAAGGGAACCTCACATGGCCTTCTGCTCATCATACTTGAGATCTCTGCGAACCACTGTCCTCGGACTGGTGGGCAAGTACACCTGATAGTTGTGAGGTGTACCAGTGTACCCTACAAATATCCCCAAAGCTATTGTCTGCTCAAGCTTCTTCCATGCATATTTTGTCACATGGAAATATACTGATGAGCCAAAGATCCCGAAGTGACCCACATCTGGTCTCTGACCAGAGAAACCTTCCTCTGGTGTCTTCATCCCAAGTATGCGATGTGGGCTTCTATTCTGTAAATAGACTATTGTGTTGTATGCCTCATCCGACAAGTGAAGTGGTAGGACTTGGTGATGCAACATTTCCCATGCTGCCCCTACAATAGTTCTGTTCTTCCTCTCGGTCAACCCATTCTTCTGTGGGTTATGAGGTGTCGTCAACTCTCATTTAATTCCTTCCAATCCACAAAAGTCCTTAAAGTCTTGAGAGACATATTCTCCACCATTGTTGCTTCTCAAGGCCTTGATCTTCTTCCCTGACACTTTCTTGACCAAATCTTTTAACTCACAAAAATTTGTGAAAGTTTGGTTCTTCTTCTGCATGAAATAAATCCAACATTTATGAGAATAGTCATCAATGAAAATCACATGGTACCTTGCTTTACTGTGGATTCCGTTGAGAATGGTCCACACAAATTAGTATGAACTCACTCTAAGATAGCCTCTACTCAATTGTCTCAATCATGAAAGGAAGACTTGGTGTACTTTCCCAAGGTACAACCTTTGCATGTGTCAACTTACTGAAGTTTACCTTTAGGAAGTCCTATATATATCTGCTACATTATCTTCAAAGCCCCATGATGCAAATGGCCCAAACACCTGTGCCAAAACTCGCTAATGTCTTGGCTTTGCACCAATTATTCTTTCATAACCAACTGTCATGCCCCCAGGCCAGCAGTAGTCTTTCAACCGCTCTTGGTGAGGTGCGGCACCACCGAACACTTTCTTTTCACCAATACTTATGTTCATGGACTACGCCTAACCACTTGTTTACTTAGTTTTTTTTTCAAAACCAAGTATTATTATGCTTCCTTTATACCAATGAAAACCAATACACATTCATTATCATCAGCAATTATACAAAAGAACACAATTACACAGTATAAAGGGAAAGGCAACTCCCTGAACAATGAGTCTGCCCGAATAATATATTATACAACTTTACAATGTTTACAAAGCTTTACAAGTATACTTCGAAACACCAAGTTTCATACTTAGCCAAATTTACAACTTCTCACACCTCCGTGTGATAACCAAGATTCTTTGCCCAAGTCGGGCGGAGAAGGAGGTATTTTCATTTGTATCATCCAAGAATTGTTCATTTATGTAATGTAAAGGAGGTTTCCCCCTCGAAGAGGCTGAATTCTAAGGCATTGATCTATCTTTTCTATCTTTTTGTGAGTGGGTTTCATAACATGCACAATCATCTACCTCTAGTTTATAGAGATTCTTCACCCGAATCCCTATCCTCTTGGTCTGACTCGTGGCTATGTGTCTTAGGAACACCTTTCCTTTACTGAAGACAACATCGTAGCCTTTGTCCTCCAACATCATGACTGATACCAAGTTCTTCTTCAGTCCAGGCACATACATCACATCTGTCAAGGTGAGAGGAGCTCCATGCTCCCTCTAAAAAGACTCTGTGCCCACTCCTGAAACACTATACCTTCTATAATCACCCATCTCTATGCACATCTTAAGGTCTTTCTCCTCCAAGGCACTGAATAAATTCTTATCACCGGTCATGTGGAATGAGGCTCCACTGTCAAGATACTAGGCGCAACCCATCATCGATGACACCATGCATGCAATTAGGGTAAAGTCCATTTCGAACTGAGAGGCTAATGCTTCACCTTCCGATCCTTCCAAGGGTCCCTTCTCGGACTTCTTCGATGGGAAATTAGTTGCATAATGTCCCATATTGTGACAATTAAAGCATCTTACTTTAGACATGTCACCCTTCTTCCCTCCATGAGAATAATTCGATTTGAAATGGGAAGCCTTCCCCTTCCCTTTCCTTGCCATACTTTCTAAGGCTAGATTTTCTTCATCATCATTCTTGGATGAAGAACCATCTCGTGTGCTCCTCTTGATTTCCTCCTGGATAATATCTGACCACAGTCACTCCTAATCCGTTAGTTTCTCCCTTCCATTCACAAAGTCATAGTAGCTATTCAAACTTTTTTGAAGGCCAAGGAGAGCGAGGCTCACCATATCATCATTGGTAGTAGTTATTCCCACATTGCCAAGCTCATCTCTGCAGGTGGTGAGCTTGTTCAAATATGTGGAAATAGTATCACCCTTCTCCATCTTGATTCTTTGAACCTTATCCTTGAGCGCCAATTTCCTTCGGTTTCTATTGTTCTGGTAGAGGTCATTCAATGTCTTCCACATTGAAAATGGAGTATCCTTCCCATGGAGACTCGAGACGATATGGTCTCGAACTCCCTCAAGGATGATTCGTCTCGCCTTCGCCACACACTTCTTCCACTCAGCCAACTCTTGTGCATTAGTTGAAGTTGTCTTTGGGATTTATTGATGAATGAATTCCTTCAAGCAATTGTCTTCTAATACAGCCTCCATTCTATCTTTCCATGCTCTGTAATTCGAGCTACCTTCCAAGGCATACTCGAGTCTCAAGCCATAGAACGCCATTGGCCAACCTTGAAGTATGATATGAATTCGATTTGCACCTACAACACCGAACTTTAAAATTCAAATTCTCTTCTCAGTATATTGTTCACAGCTCTGATACCATGTAGAAAATATGTGATAGGTTAACTCGATAATGCAATATAAATCAAAGAAGAATACTATAACCTACTTCTACTATCAGTTTGCAGAAGATTAAAGATCGAGATGAACAATATAACCAGAAGAAGAAGAATCAATGGCACAATGCACATGAAAATACTTTGGGGAAAGTCTCAAACAAAAACCCCACACTATTGTATTATCATACATGGTGGAAATATATAGGAATTATACAAAGCCTTAACTCTCACAACTAGCCAACTCTTAGTACAATTCTTACAAATGCTCATAGGCAATCTTGGCTTCTCTCTAGCCTTCCTTTCTACCCTCGAAGCTCCTATTTCCTTGCGCTATTCCTTGTGGATGATTAGCCTATTACCAAGTGAAAAAATCAAGCCTTGAAAACTGCACAAATCCTCAAGGATGAATCCTTGACTTCATGCATGAATTTTCTCCATCAAAAAACACATGCAATTGATAATACACAGGCCTTGAACATTAATCTCAACTAGGTCTTTCTCAGAATAGACATGCATGAGTTTCTGATGAGGGAATCTTCAGTTAACTAGAATAGAACTAGTTGAGTGCATTATTGCATCAACTGACTGTTAACTCACTATTAGTTCCTCAAACAGTTTAGAACTAATTTGACTAGACTTAACTCAATAAACTGAGTTAACTAATTACAACTCAAATATAACTCAATCTTATCTCCTTCATTTAAGGGATAACTCTTGCATGACTTCTGAAAGACTTCTAACTTGAATTTATCCAACTAATTAATTTAAATGAATAAAACAATTGTTTCCAAGTAGCCGTTAAGACTAAATTCAATTTTAATTCACAATTTAATTCAAGGAAAAATTAAATTGGAATATTCTTCTTGTCATATTTCAACAGAAAGTTTTAAGAAATGTTTCACAAAGTTGCTACAAGAAATGCTTCCTAATGGTGGAAAGGTATTATATGAAACTCACGATGAGGACAAAAGAAATTTTAATAGTGATTTTATATAATCTAACATTTTATTGAAGACCTGCCATATTCCAAAGATTGATATGAGGAAGTTTGATGGAAAGGGTCCCATAACATGGATACTACAGATGGAGCAATATTTTGATCTAAATAATGTGCAAAACACACAAAAGGTACACATTTCAACTTTATATTTAGAACCCAATCAGTTTGTATGGTATCAATGGATTTTCTCTCGTAAACAAATTTTCACTTGGTCAATTTTTACAGAGGAAATGATAGAAAATTATTAGGATACAAAGAGGAGCACCTTCTTTAACCAATTCATAAATATCAAACAAAAAGGTTCAATGGTGGAGCACATTGAGGACTTTTAAAAAATTAAATATAAGGGTAAATGATATTCCAAAGGAGCATAGGATTGATGTCTTCATAGGGACATTAAAGGATAACATACAACATGAAGTTCACCTTTGGGAACCTGATTCATTGGAGAAGGCATTCAAGTTGGAAAGAAAATTTGAGAGAAAAATTATGGCAACAAGGAATCTTACCACTCACCACTATAAAGATGGAAGTGTTTTTTCTCCTAGCCTTCCACAAAATACAAGGATGACACCATAAAAATTGGAAGAAAAAAGATCGAAAGGGCTTTGTTACATTTTTGATAGCAAATACACTAAAGGTCATAAGTGTGTTGAGAAGAAATTAATTTACATATATTGTGAAGAGGATGAAGAAAAGGAATAAGAAACATCAAAAGAAGAGGATATACACTAGGAACCAACCCTAGAGAAAGAAGATATGAATCCAACCATATCTTTTAATGCATCAGAAATAATTACCACTCCTAAAACTCTCAAGATAGAAGGACATATCAAGAAGAAAAATGTAAGCGTTGATTGATTCAGGTACCACCCATAATTTTATTCATTGTAAGATAGCCGAGGAATTGAATTACTTCATATATCCAACATCGGAGTGTCAAGCGATGGTTGCAAATGGAGGATCCATAAATTTCTCTGGAAAGTGCCATAATATTAAGTTATCCATGGGAAAATATGTATTGAATAGTGCAATGTTTTCCATTCCAATGTGTGGTGTTGATGTTGTACTAGGTGTCCAATGGTTGCAACCTTTGGGTATGATAGATTTTTAATCTTCAAGAAATTTTCTTGATTTTTTTTTGGGAAGGAAATGAAGTTCAATTAAGGGATATTGTAAGGAAACTAGGAAGAAAATCAGCTCTAATGGTACAAAAAATCTTCTAAAGAAAGAACACCGATGCATAGTTTGACAATTATATTTAGTAGAGGTTCAAACATCGAAATAATCTATTTCTCCAAATCTCCAAAAAGTCTTGGACAATCATTCCAAGGTATTTGAGACTCCCAAAGGCCTCCCACCTATTTGTGATCATGATCATGCTATTCATTTGATTCCAGGAAGTGTTCCTCCAAACATCAGGCCTTACATATATCCCTATGCCCAAAAGAGGAAAATTGAATGTATGATTGCAAAAATGCAAGAGGCGGGTATAATTCAACCTAGTCAAAGTTATTTCTCTGCTACAATAGTATTGGTGCACATGAAAGATGGATATGGCACATGTGTCTGGACTATAGGCAACTCAACAAGCTTAATATTAAAGATAAATTTCCCATTCCCTGTCATTAACAAATTGTTGGATGAACTACAGGGAGCATTTTACTTGACCAAGTTGGATCTTTGTTCAGGATATCATCCATCATCCATCACATCATTTTTAAGAGAAAATTCTAAGGTTCAAGCAGTGGAAGATGATATCAATGATCAACAACAAGTTCTCCAACTCTTAAAGGATAACCTCACTTTGGCGCAGAATAAAATGAAACAACAGGAAGATCAACATCGCAGCAAAAGATATTTTGATGTAGATGACTCGGTACTTTTATGGCTATAACCATATAAACAAATGTCCCTCAAGCAAGCTAATAAGGATAATAAATTATCACCAAAGTATTATGGTCCTTACAAGGTGTTGTTTATATTGATACTATGGCATAAAAATTGGAGCTTCTTGCATCTTCCCAAGTGCACCTAGTTTTCCATGCTTCACTCTTAAAGAAGGTTATAGGTGACAAGCTCCTAGTTCAAACAATATTGTCAGAACTTGATGAGGAAGGAAAATTCATATTAGAACTTGAAGCAGTCACAGAAATAAGAAATCGACAACTAAAAAATAGATATATTTTAGAGTGTCTCATCAATTGGAAGAACGTACCTGCTGAAGATTCCACATGGGTGGAAGAAAATTTTATATAGAAGCATCCGGAACTACTCAAACTTTGATGACAACACTTTTTTGATGGAGAGGGGCATGCTAGGTCCCTATAATACTAATGTAATCCCTCATTGTTATTGTCAGTGTAGTCCCCTTATTGTTATTGTTGTGCCCATGTAGTCCCCATATTGTTATTATTGTGACCCATATAAGCCCACTATTTTTGTTGTTTTTCCCTTACATTATTATTGTTATGTCGGCTCTAATTATATTATGACCTCTTAGACTCCTATATATAGAAAGGAGGTTTTGTCATTTTCAATCATCCAAGAATTGTTCATTTGTGTAATATAAAGGAGGTTTCCCCCTTAAAGAGGCTAATTTTGAAGTCATTGATTTAACTCTTCTTTTATTTTGTGATTTAGTTGCATAACACCAAAGAATTAGAAAAATAGTTATTATTGGTTCACATATAAGCACATAAACTAGTAAAATAATACGCCTTCCTCCCAGAAAATGAACAAAATATGAGTATATTATTTTCAAGGAAATTAATCAAAATAGATAGTATTTACATGCTTATAACGACATACCATAGTAGCTAGAATAAATGCATGTGCGATGCAAATATGTATTTCACTTTTCAAGACGTAATATGGTTAACGTTTCATTCACTTATGTCTCTAGGGTTTATCAAAATAGGTTCACTTCCTTTATTATTTCATGTTAACTACTTTTTGTAATGATATTCATCAAATATGTATCAAAAAAAGGCACCGCTGCATACCTTAACATCTTGAATATGTAGTAACAAGTGCCGCATACAACACAACAACTCACCATAATTCAAAGTAACTAAAGATCTTAACAACTACGAAAGATAGTACCTTTACTATGAGTGTGAACATTAGCGTGGTAAGAGCGACGAAAACACCATGGAAGTTTTGGACATGTCGTTGTATTCAGGGAAGTGATGTAGCCAATGACAACTTCCTTATGGAGCGGGATCCATGGGAGTGAGTATAGTCAATGGCCAAAGAAACCACGAAAACTATACATAGTGTCATGAGAATGCCCTCAATCCTAACAATTGGTACGTGGTTTCAAACACAGAGAAATGGAGAAATGAATGAAACATTGTTACATCAATGTGTTTGGAGATTGAAAGGCATTAGGAAGAATATAACTCACACCAAGAAAAATACCCAACAGAACCAAAATGGCATTAACTCAACCCACAATCAAAAAGGATCCACTACCGAGCCCAAGACTAGTGATTGCTCCCAACATCTCAGAGAAAGCTACTACAGTGACCCAAGAAACAATGTATATTAACCATATACATACCATTCTTCACACAAAATAGAATATAAAATTTTCACTCTCCTTCTAGCACTCAGTAGTATTTTATATATATTTATATATATATATAATAATGTAATAATATATATATATATATATACACTAGTTTTTTATATATCTATATGATTACGTTACCTCACTCTATCATGGATATTTTTAATTTGTAAATAGGCTATGCTACAAAACCATGGGTTGTCAATGTAGTGGACCCAAAAACTCCTTACCTTAGTCTACATTTCATACGACATTTTTCTAATTAATCAAATTGATTAAAAGAATAAAAAAACATAATTACTATGAAATAAATCTCAACCATTGATTTCTGTATACCACTATGAATATTCTAGAATATTCCATAGTGATTAAATCCCTACAATCTACATCATAGTTATTGATAGTTAAATTAAAATTCTAGAAACCTATTCTAAAATAAACACAGCTAACAATATAATTAAAACACAACTCTCTTAATAATTATTTTATAATATGACATTTCTAATATATTTTTTATTTACCATGAAATCATTTTTTTTTATAGATTATTTAAATAGGATTTAAATGAGTACAACTATATTATATTCCCCGAAATTTTTTTATTAAGATGATTGAAAGTTACATTACGTATACACACATCCTCTGTGTATTCATTGACAACAAAAATTAATTATGTGAGCACTTCACATCGTAAAAAGACAAAAAAATCCTATGATTAATGTGCCCAGACATTTAACGGCACTTTAAAGGCACACAATAATGCAGCCACAGTGGAGTATGCCCGAAAGGGGAGGATATTGTCAATAAAAACTAGAAACAGATGTGAATACAATAATGCTTATGGATTATTCTGATGATCTAAGGTGAATGACCCTGTATGACATGTGAAAAACCTAATAGAACTTAATGAGGGTTAACTATGATATTATATAATAAAAAATAAAATTAGATGATGTTATTTTCAATTTTTTCTTTAAAATTTTGAATTCAAAATCAATATAAAAGGATCATGCATAAGCCTTAAGCTAAATCATATTGGCTAAAAGTTACAAATGGTTTAGTCCCAAAAAATTACAATTAATATAATAAGATAGTGAATAATGCTTTTAACCATAATTAGTTTATATAGAAAGATTTAAAATATCTAGAGTTCATTTTTTTTCACCGAATTTTACACTTTGGTATGATGGTGATGTGTAATTTTATTTATACTCAACATGGATTTGGCACATGTTTTTTTAAAATAAAATAAAAATATATTCTCTACATAGAAAAGAAATATGGATTATAATAAAAAAAATTACATATTTAGTTAGTTTTAATTAGAAGCATTATAAAACGTCCATAATCCCAAATCCACTATGGTCACTCAATTTGTTATTGATATTACAATACAATGTACTATAAATATGTCACTCATTCTCAATATTTAGATGTTAATGCCACATAATATAATATCATATCAATTTTAAATAAAAAGAAATAAAGTAACTAAAAATAAAAATAAAAAAATGTTGGTAAAATTCTTTTAGTCAATGTCTAAAGAAAAGAAAGTAATTGAAAATTCAAAAAATAAAAAATTATCAATTACTTCCTCATGAGAATAATAATTCCTAATAGGAGTAATAATTCCTAATTCATTTAATTCAATGTACATGTTATGTAAAATATTTTAATGTCAACTAAGTATATATTGTTTAAAAAATATTTTGTGTATATCACATAAAGCAATTGAAAAAAAATAAGAATAATAATTTCTAATTCACTTAATTTAATGTACATGTTATGTAAAATATTTTAATGTTAACTATGTATATATTGTTTGAAAAAAAATAAAATTGAAAAAAAATAAAAATAAAAATTCTTAATTCATTTAATTCAATATACATGGTATGTAAAATATTTTAATGTCAAATTTATTGTTTAAAAAATATTATGTATATATCATATGAAATAATTGAAAAAAATAAAAATAATAATTCTTAATTCATTTAATTATATATATATAGATTATGTAAAATATTTTAATAGAAATTACGTATATATTATTTAAAAAAATAAATATATATGACAAAGAAAATGAAAAAAAATTATAATTCAAAAATTTTAATATCATTATTTTATATATATATATATAGCGCATTTTCTCTCTCCCATTTCAACTTATTTATTGGTATAATATTCAAAAATATAATAAAAAATACATATTCATTAGAACCTTTAGTGTTTTAATATGGTTAAGAGTCTATAGTGTTTTAATATGGTTAAGAGTTTATTGTTATATTAGTCGATGCAGTTCAAAAGCAAAATTTTATACACAGACAACCGAGTTTTCTTTTCCAGGGCCAAGGTCACGAAAGAAAAAGTCAGTGTCACTGCGATCTTTTCGCATTATAATTTGCCGGCTTGCACACGGTCATGGCAAATTCATCTTTCATATCATGTGGAGCCATTTGCGCTTTATGGAATATCTCGTAAAATAAGGAAATATATGATCGTGCGAAGGTGATTACAATGTGAACTTGACTCATAAAATGCAGCGCGGCATTTTATAATTCCAAAGTTAGTCAAGGCCAGTTGTAATCGGGCATCCTTATTCGGGCATCCTTATCTCCATAGCTGATTCGCAGGCATCCTTATCTCGATTGATGATTCGACAAATATTAATCGAACGGACTTAATCATTAGTTCACACAAAATTTTATAATTCCAAGTCAGTCAAGGCCAGTCTTAATCAGTACCCAGAAATTAGCACGGTAAATGCGCTCTGAAACATGTTCCTTACGCCTTCTGCGTCCCACCATATTGTAGACATTGCAAGAAGGAAGCAGCCGGTGTTGTTCTATACATTTCTTTCACAGAGTGAATTGAATAGGCAGAGAGTGATCCTTTTTCCCTTCTGTATTATTGTATTGAGTGTTAGGGTTAGGGTTAGGGTTGTCACGATGAAGTTGCTATTGAAGTACGTTTTTTTCTTGCAATTGGCAAAGTACCGCCTAGCCGGGCAAAGGTAAATATGGTTAAATTTGGTTGAAATTTGATATGGATATGTTAAAATCACAAGTTTGAATCGAAACTTTTATATAATCATTTTGAATAAGAAAATTATTTTTGGTATTATTTTTGGTTATACTGTTTTACTTTAATTATTTTAGGTTTTAAAATTTTCACTTACATTTTCCAATCAAATTTTAATTTTATGTAAATTTTTTATTGTTTTACAGGAATTACAAATTTGAATTCTGAATTGTACACAATCTTTTTAGTAGTTCATAAATTAGGATGCAAAGTTAATCTATATATTTGAAAACATGTTCTAAACTATCTTGGTTTGAATTTCAGCAATAAAAACTACAAAACCTAAAATATAATTATCCAACACATTAATATAATAATAAAAAAATTGAACATTTATATTGTCAAAAATGGCCAAGAGTCAAAAGGGATCAAATCTCTTTTCACTCTAAAAAAAAATTTTGCACTTCAAGAGATTTGATCCCTCTTCTCAAGTAAATATGCATTTAAAATGGATATATATATATATATATATATATATATATATATATATAACCATAATTTTCAAAAAGTGGAGATATTTTTTTTATTTTATTTTATGTAGTTTGACTTACATAACAAGATAAGACATTACAACATCTCTTTGGTACGAAAAAGCTCTTTAAATGCAATGACCCTTTATAATTTTATGTAGAAACTAACACATAACACATATTTAAATATTATTAATTTGAATATATATATATATATATATATTAAAAATATTTTCTCTATATATAGATATAAATATCAAATTTAAATTTAAATTTTATATTCTTATATACATAAAATAACATGCAAAAAAAACACTTTTTCTTCAAAACTAAAAAGAAACAATGGACATATTCAGAAGAAGCAAACTTTTTCAAGAAGCTTCAACGGGGTTCCGGAAGATTCAGAGGTAAACTACTTTTTAAATGTTTTTCCTTTGGTATAGTGGGTCATTAAGGAATCTGCAAAATGGAATAGAAAACAAAGTGTAAGTAAAAAAAGCTACTATACTAATGAAGATAGTGATGGTTTATCAAATAGTGATGAGAAAATAGTAATAACTATAGACTTTTGATGGCTTACAAAGATGATGATTTTTTGGATGCTTTAGATGAAGATGACCTTTATGAAGAAATCTCTAAACTCAAAATCTATTTAGAAGAAAAGAATCTGATTATAGATACCTTGACATACCAACTTGCTGAAAGAGAAAAACACAATGAAAAACTAGAATGTGAAATTGTGGGTCTAAGAAAGGATCTTGAGAAAACAAAAGCTCTCAATCTTAGATTTGCTAAATGATTAGAAACCCTAAATGAAATTACCAAAGTGCAGCATTCTCTTTTGATAAAGACAGGTCTTGGATATACCGAAGAAGCATCTCAATCATAGAAGTCGTCAACCTCCACTAAAATCTATCTTGATGCAGCAAAGAGCAGTGAACAGTTTGGCAATCGTCAGCAAAGGCATAAAGCAGATCACCAGGTAAATCAGGCTCAATTTACTTCAAGGATGAACAGAAGACACAATCAACCTCAGGTAACTCGTACTCAATTTGCTTCAAAGATAAATATCAATAGAAACTTCAATCACCAGATTAGTACATTCGATAATCACAAGAACTTCTTTAATGGTCAATGTTTCTCATGTCATAATTTTGGACACAAAGCTGCTCAATGTGTTGCTTACAAAACCATCATGAATGGAGAAGCATGAAATCAAAGGAATGTGACAGGGATCAAGAAAAGTTCCTGTAATAACTTTTCTCTTCTTGAAAATGAAATAGAATGCTTAATCTGTAACAAATTTGGCCATGAAAAATCCGAATGCAGGAGTAAATTTCGGCAAATATTTCAAAAGGAGCAAACTCCATTAAATCCAAAAATATGGAGAAATAAAGAACCACAAACAGAAAGATGTGGTATAGCCTTGTATGCAAAAGGACAAGAAAACCAGTGGTACATCGAGAGTAGATGCTCAAAACACATGACTGGTGACAAAGAAAAACTACACTCATATGATGCCTTAGAAAAGGAAAAGAGTGTCTCATTTGGAAATGACACTCTTGTTGTCATAAAAGGTAAAGGCTCTATTTTCTTGAAAGAAAAGGTTAAAGTTGGGAATGTTATGTATGTTGATGGCTTAAAGCATAACCTGTTGAGTGTGAGTCAAATGTGTGATCAAGGAAATGAAGTAGTGTTTTGATCAAATGGATGTGTTGTTTATGAGCTTGACACAGGAGAAATCATGATCAAAGGTACAAGAACTCCAAACAACCTATACATATTCAAGGGAGGACAACAATAGTGCTATCTAAGAAAAAATGATGAAAATTGGCTATGGCACAAAAGATTGGGACATCTAAGCTTTTCTCAAATAAAAAAAACATGCAGATTCCACGTTGTTCGTGATCTTCTAGATATCAACATTCCTGAAAATACTATATGCAAATCATGTCAATTTGGTAAGAAAACCAGATCTCACTTCATCGAAAAGGAAGGGTGAGCGAGTAAGCCTCTTGAACTTGTTCATACTAATTTATGTGAACCATCAAGCAAAAGGTCACCTCGTGGAGAAGAATACTTTATATTGTTCATTGATGATTTTTCCGGAATGTGTTGGATAGGTCTTCTAAAGCATAAAGATGAAGCATTTGAAAATTTCAAACCCTTCAAAGCTTTGGCTGAAAATAAATCAAATCGCAAAATCAAATGCCTTAGATCTAATCGAGGAGGGGAATTTACCTCGGATGAATTCTTTGAATTTTGTGAACAACATGGAATAAAAAGGCAGTTCTCCACCATAAGGACTTGTCAACAAAATGGAGTGGTAGAAAGGATGAACAAAACTATTCAACAAATGGCTCTTGCTATGCTAGATGTATCTAGAACTCTTGCAACCTTCTGGGGTGAAGCTGCATTCGCAGTTGTCACTATTCTCAACCAAGCAAATGTTCGAATCAACATCACTCAAACTCCACATGAATTTTGCTATGGTAAGATTCCTACTGTAAAATACTTCAAAATTTTTGGAAGCAAATGTTACATCAAAAGGACTCATGAAAAACATGGTAAGTTTGAACCTAGAGCAGATGAGGGTATTCTTCCTGGCTACTCTTCCTGAAGTAAAGGATATAAATGTCGTAATAAAAGACTTGGGAAAATTATTGAAAGCATTGATGTTGTGGTTGATGAAGCATGCAAAAATCCAAAATAGATAAAAGTCGAAGATTATGACAATGAAGAAGATGAGGATCATTTTCCCACATCAAATCACACTGATTATGAAGAAGAAACCAATGAAGCACCAGAAGAAGAGATAAAGATAGAGGAAAAGACTATGTCTAGGTATGTTCAGAAAAATCATCCAGAAACTCAAATTTTAGGGCAAAAATGGGTAGGTGTGCAGACGAGGAGAACCATTGCCGAAGCCTCAAGCTATATAGCATTACTATCTTCCACTGAACCTTAAAATGTAAATGAAGCATGCAAAGATGAATTTTGGGTGAAGGACATGAATGAAGAACATGAGAAAATTGAAAAGAATAATGCTTGGGAATTAGTTCCTAGACCTCATGATAAGAATATCATAGGAACCAAATGGATATTCAAAAACAAGCTTAACGAAAATGGAGAAGTTATAAAAAACAAGGCCAGACTCATTTGCAAAGGATATGCTCAACAAGAAGGTATAGATTTTGAAGAAACTTTTGCACCTATTGCTAGACTTGAAGCCATAAGAATGTTTCTCGCTCTTTCTAGTTTTCAAAAATTCAAAGTATACAAAATGGATGTAAAATCTATCTTTCTTAATGGAGACTTAGAAGAAGAAGTCTATATTGAACAACAAGAAGGATTCATTCTTGGAAATGATGCAAAACTTGTATGAAAACTCAGAAAGGCTCTCTATGGTCTAAAACAGGCTCTAAGGGCTTGGTATGACCATCTTGACAAATATCTCCACCAACATGGTTTTACAAAGGGGTTAGCAGATAGAAATCTATATACAAAGATGGACACTGATAAATTTCTAATAATTGTTGTGTATGTTGATGATATCATTTTTGGTAGCAATGAAGAATCCATGAGTCATAATTTTGCCTCAGTAATTTAGCAAGAATTTGAAATGTCCTTACTTGGTGAGCTTACCTATTTTCTTGGTCTACAAGTTCAACAAAATAAAGTTGGTATTTTTCTCTCACAAACCAAATATCTAAAACAGATCCTGAAAAAGTATGTCATGGAAGATTCTAAACCAGTATGTACGCCAATGGTAACAGGATGCAGTCTTAGCTCAAATGATGAATCAAAAACAGTACATCAACTGACTTATAGATCCATGATTGGCAGTCTACTTTATCTAACAGGTACACAACCGAACATCATGCATGCAGTGGGAATAGTTGGAAGATTCCAAGAAAATACAAAGGAATCACAGCTTCAGGCAGTGAAAAGGATTTTCAAATATCTTCAAGGAACACAGAACTTTGGTTTAGATACAGATCTTACAATTCATGCATATATAGATACAGATTGGGCAGGAAGTGTTGTAGATAGAAAAATCACTAGTGGTGGTGCATTCTATATGGGTTCCAGGTTAGTGTCTTGATTCAGAAAGAAACAATGTTCAATTGAATTATCTATAGCTGAAGCAGTATACGTGGCTGCTACATCTTGCTGCACACAACTACTTTGGATGATGCAAACCTTGTAATAAATTTAGATCACATGTACCTGACCCATATCCATTCTATGTGATAATACAAGTGCCACCAGTATTTCAAAGAATCCAGTCATACACTCTAATACCAAGAACATACCCATCAAATATCATTTCCTACGTGAACAAGTGCTTGAACAAAAGGTCATATTGGAGTATGTTCCCTCCAAAGAACAGGTTGTTGATATATTCACTAAACCACTGCCCAGAGAGACATTTGAATATTTCAGGCAAAAGCTGAGAGTGGTTGTTGCATCATCCTGTGGTTAAAACCTATTTTCTTCAGTGAAAGGTGGTTCTACTTGAGTTTCATAAAGCGTAATCGTGTACATACGTAGGTCTTTGTGGGCACAGTTGCGTATATGTTGGTTTAAAGAGAAGCACTAGGCCAGAATCAGGAAAAAAGGGGTCTGCTATGGTTCTGTCAATTATCTGCTTTGTTTGATGATGGTGTCAATCTACTGATAACATGTGGAAATATATTGGTACTCATAAAGTTGTTGATAACTTGATGTATATCTGATTGATGATGATGCTTTGATATCTTTTACTGACATATGAAATGATCAAATCTGATAGTGAACAGGTGGAACAGGTTCAAGGGGAGTACATGGTTGATGATATTTTGGGAACTAATAATGGACATATACAGGTTGTTGGTCTGGATGCTATTGACAGATGCTGCTGATGATGTAGATCATATGATAGTTGTTGATGACTATCATGGTCTTGTTTAAGATATTTGGTCTCTATTATATATGCCATATATATCTTTTAATGTAACGATCATGAAAAGACCTAATTTGTAACCCCACTATGCATGGGATGGATGATGTAATGTTTCTTGTTTTTGACATGTATAAACATTTGGCATATCCCCCCTTGGCTGGGAGATGGATGTATGTATGAGTCATTGGTAATAGGAAGGTCATTTGTGATGTATGTATAGAGTCATGTTCTTCTTTTAAAACATCTTTTTGCAGACTTTTCTTATGCTTAGGGGGAACATGGACTCATTCATGGGAGCTCAATCAGCAGACTTCAACATATCAGAGAATTCAGCATGCATTTAGGGGGAGCATTACCCTTTGCCCTTGATGTCAAAGGGGGAGAGTGACTTGGTGTGGTTGTTGCCATCAAGTCCAAAGAGAGTGCTTGTTGGCATTATGATGTATGTGTTGTACTTGATGGCAACCCACTTGTAGTAGAACAACTCACTTGTATATGGTAACTAGATGTATCTACAAAAAAGATATCAGATGTGACAGAATGCATGAAAATAGTGTTTACAGATGTGATGAAATGCAGAGCAGCTTCAAGGAATCAGATCAGAAGGTAACTCACTCAGATGAAAGATCATAGTATAGCAGGTAAACAACAAAGAATTACATATCAATATTCACAGAATGAGAAAGAGAGGTATACGCAGGTTCACCATTGACCAAGTTGTGTATACACACAAGTTCACAGTTTACAAGTCGCGTATACGTACAAAAGCACTTTCACAGAAGGAAAAGTGCGTATACTTTGTAAAACTAAATTTTTGGTCTGAAGTATTTGGTCCAAGGTATCTATTCTGAGGTATTGACCCTAGGTATTTGGTCCAAGGTATTGGTCCTAAGTGGTTTTGGCCCATGATATTGAGAAAGGCCTAAAACTATAAAAGGAGGAGAAGATCATTAGTCCAAGGTGTACAAGTATCGAATATCTTATGAAGTGTGAGATCTAGTATCCAAGTTATTGGGTTATGGTGCATTTCTAGATCTGAACCAAGGATGAACCTTAGCTCATGATGAGGGATCAGATCTAATGATAGATCGGGATCTTAAGGCCAAAAATGAATTATCATTAGGTGTTTTTAATCATGTGTATTCTAGATCTAAATTTTGATGCATATATTATTTTGTAAATGATATGATCTAGGTATAACTAAAGTCTAGAATAGCTGAACAATTCTGAATTTATATTTGGATATATATACATTGGTTGGATTTGAGGAAAGTGCGTATACATGCAGGTTCGGCACATGGAAGTAGTGTATACCTTATAAAATATGTTTTAGTTGCTTTTGCTTGCCGTTGCAGTGTTCTGGGTTCTGGCTTGGGTTCTAGTTACTATATTTTGGTGACAGCATTCTGAATGATCAGATTGATGGGTTGTCAAAGTGATTGATTGTTTCGGTTGTGGTTGGTTCAAAAGGAGATTGTTTGATGCAGATATATTTGATGATTGAATGATGTTGTAGATGGATCTAGTCTGAAAATTTATGAAATGAGGTCCCTGAAAGAAGAAGGAAGGCCATAGCCTTTTGTAGGTCGGTGCCTACATACTAGCAAACATATCAGCTAGTACAAGAGCTAGGGGGTCGTATCTCCCTTCTAGTAGAAGCTGGAGAATGAGAGAAGTTTGTAACCTTCTGCAGGTAGAAGCCTGCATACTCGTATAAGATTGCACCAGTACAAAAATTGTAAATTTAATTTTCTTATTATTAAAATAAGACAAAGATGATAGTAGCAGGTGGTTTCCACCCACATTAGGTTTCCACCTTATATCTTGGTGTTCATGTGTGTTTCTTATGTGTGATGCTTTATTTTTCTTTTACTACATTGTCTAATGAGTTCCTGATATACTGATTAAAGTTAAATACATGATAATTTGTGTAAATCAAAAGATCTCTGCATATACGCTGGTTTCATGAAGTATAGTTTCATATACACGCTAGTTCATTGAGTTGAAGTAGCTTATACAAATCAGTTCTGAAAATTAAATTATTGATCTGATAATACTGATTCACACCCCCTCTCAGTATTATTTCCAACATATGCAAGGTCTCTTGCTTGGTTCATGTGGTTAGGGCTTCAACTTTGTAGAGAGCCCGTTATTTACTTTGTTGAAAATGTAGTATCAAAATGCTTTCTTAAGTCTTCTTGCAACTGTAAACTTTGAATTAGTTTAAGTTATCTTTGTGGCCTTCCGGCCTTGTAAATTTTCCAAGGCTATATCGACATGTTAATCAGGCTTTTTCCATTTGTATGTATTTATCGCTGAGGGTGGAGAATCTTGAACCCTGGCTGGAATGGCTACATTATGATTTTAAGGATTGTTAAATAAATTATATTTCTATTTACGACTATTTGCAGTATTTGAATGCAATATTTGTCTATAGTTATTTAGTTTTAGGGTTTATCATTGTTGTATTTCCATGTGGGTTTCACTAACTTCCTACTTGCGTTCCATGGTCAAATGATTTTGCATTTATTCTTTACATTTTAACTATTTAGAGCATTATGCATGCCCTATCACCTCCAACAGCAGGGGTTTGAACTTTGAAAGGAGAAGTCCTCAGATTTTATTTTCATAATGTAACTTAATTCTTTTTAAAAATAATTGAGGGTTTATTATTTCGTATCTCATTTATACTGATTTAGTTCACGGAATTTAGTCCGGAAATTTAGTTTCACTCTCAACTGGGAGTCCTTACTCTATTTCTTCCCTTACTTGTTTAATTGGTTCCTATGTTCCTTAAATTGAGACCGCAATTCTCTCTTTCTGAACACTTATTATGAGTTAAGGTTCTGTTTATATCTATGGTCTTGGATATTACCCTGTTCCTCTGCATTTTTGGAACTTTTACTCAGTTGTATATCTTTTAAGCAATACATATTATAATAGATTTCTTTGCTATAAAAATCTCCTTGTCGCTCTCTTGACAGGGAGGTTTGGTATTCCGATCTAGTATAATGGTAATTCTATTGAGAATTTCTGATAGATAAGGATTTGTTTTCTGGTCAGCATAATTATATTTCAAATTCATAACCATGTTTGTCTTATTGCATATCTCATTGAGTTTCTATGAATACTATAAGTTTGTTTATTATTAAATATTATCTATTCTGCCCTTTGCATGAATTTATTTGTTCACAAACTATCATAACATTCACCATAGTTAATCAAACTAGCTCATTCCTAATCACTGGGAATGATCATTGTACTTACACCATAAACAGGATAAAATCTAACTAATAAGCAACTAGAACTTTCACTTATCTGGACCACTGACTAGCTCGAATTATTCTGGTTTCAGTCTACAAATAGACCTTATTTTCTATGGCTTTTCCTCCAAACCTTGAGACTACCATAGTCATCTCCCCCCGGGCTGTTCTTGAATACAGGAACTCTCTTTTTTTTAGAACTTATAGTCTCACTACCCTCTGGTCCAAACTAGACATGGCCTCATAAAACTGCCTGCCATTTCAGCAGAGCATTTACCATTGTATTTCTTATTCTCCTTGATCTTAGATATCTCTATCCTCTTGATCTCTTGAATAAATCCTCAAGAAATTAGTTAGAAGTAGTTAATTTTCTCTCTATATGATTAATAAGTAAAATAATATTTACTAATAACTGTTGCCTTATTTCAAAAAATAATTAATTTCCAAAATAGTATTTTTTTAATTAAGAAAATAAATAGTTCGTTCAAACTGCAGTAATTAAAATATTTACATGGTCTGGGGATATCACAATTTCACTAAAATTTATAGCATAAGGAAAAAATGACTTATGTCACTGAAACCCTGATTTTGTAGAAGTAAATGACATTGTGAGAGTCGGCGAGAAGCTACACAAAAAGCTTTTGGACCTACGCATATGGATAAGGGTAATGACAATCTTACGTTCTTTGTGTTCTGCATTCATTGGCTCTATCTAATAATTGATTTATTAATAAGTGTGCTCAAATCAACTAACTGAACCAGGATCAAATAAACCAATTCAAATCCCTAATCCCTAAACCTGCACTGTAAAATAACATTTGAATGGAATGCAGAGAAGGAATGTTATATAAAAATAAAACCTCTAATTTGTACATGTTAGGGTTGCGAGGCTTTATATATCCCTTGGTTTTATAATGGTGAACCCACGTTCTCCATTATTCGCCCAAGATTTAATCTCAGTCATCTAATTGTATTTTTTTTTAACTCAACATCCCCTAATCCCTTGAGGTTGAAATAGGATGCCTTCCACGAAATAGTGTAATTAGATTATTGAAAGATTTATTTAATATAATTATTTATTATATTTAATATAACATGTGGCTAATGGGAGCATAGAAAAGTATAAGGCCAACAACCAAGGTGGCTAATGGGAGCATAGATAAGTCTAAGGCCAACATCCAAGGCCTATCCAAGGTAAGAACTTCCAAGGCCTCAAAATAAGTGCGTTGTGTAAAAATACCTACCAATATTGTTATATAAGCATTATTATATTAAATATGACTAATATTATATATATATATATATATATATATATATATATATATATATATATATATATATATATATATATAGATATGTTGAGAGACTTTATAAATTATTATGGGAGATGTGGTCCCATAATATTACATTTAAGAAATAATAAAATAATATTTTTATTAACAAATTAATTTTTTTAATAAAAATAAAATTTATTACTGTGGGTCATTAAATCAACTTTACTTCTAATTATACCAGGTAGGCATCTCTATTTTGGAATAGAGCTTCCAAAATGTTAATTGATTCATCAATAATTATTAGGTGAAAGGTAGAGATTTAACTTCCATTGAATATAATTGTGGAATATTATTAATAGTATTCACAAATAAAAGTCTCCATAGTAAAGTGTAGGATGCATATATGTTTAAATCGTGTATTAATTATTTTTTGAATTAATAATAATAATTTAGAATAAAATTATAATGTAGTTAATCTTTATTATTTTTTCAAATCTTAGCAATGTCCTATGTATCATGAAGTAAGTATTTTGATGCTTATAATGGATTGACATCTATTGACATTTAACAACCATTTAATTTGTATGGTTGCACTGTATAATTTCTTTATACTTTTCAGTATGAGAGAGATGTGTAATTCCTTTTGGGTTATGTGCCATCTAAAAATAATGTTGGTATTTTAATAGAGTATGAACAAGCTATGAAATTCATTTTGTGTTCTCTTATCTATTTTAAATAATATAATATTATATCAAAGTTTATATGCAAAAATATATAGTAACTTAAATTATAATATTTCTTACATTTTTATATTTTCATTGTTAGTGAGATGTGTAATTTATACAATTTTTAATATCAATTTTCTATGTGATATTTAAAAAAAAAAGAGTTATCAATAGAATAATATATTTCTTATTTCATTTATAAGTATTTTTTAATTCAAGATGTGAAAGATATTTATAATTTCTTCAATGCTTAATATGGAGTTGATGGGGTGAAAGGAGGGGGAGGGATTCTCATTAATCCAAAATGAATCATTGAATATAGATATGCTTGGAGGCTTGGTTGGAAGACCAATAACCAAGCAGAAGTGTATGGCTTGTTCATGGGCCTCAAACTGGCTCAAAAGAAACTTGAAAGGCATAAAAACAATATAGGTTTTAGGAGATTCCATCATAATTATTAGGCATATGATCTATGCTTCATTAGCTAAAAACACTAACTTGAACCAAATTATAAATAGGTCTCAGAGGTTTATCCCCTCCTTCAAATTGGTGTCTTTCTTCCATGTTCTTAGAGGAAATAATGACGAAGATGACAAACAGGCTAACCATGCATGTCAGTTGAGAGAATGAAGGTGCATTATGAATGAGGTCATGAGCACGACTAACATCTAATAAGTTTCTTGATGCGATATAAATTTTTGATTGTGGAGGTTGCTTTGAGCCTTGCAAAGAACTCAAGAGATTTTGGAATTGCATACGTTGTTTTCAAATTTCTTAGGGTTGATATTTGGCCCCTCCACCTTCCCCTTAGCCCTCCCCCTTTCCTTTCCATCCCCTCCCCTTCCCTTCGCCTCCCCTCTTCCCTTTTTATTCCTCCAAACATTCCCTCCACCTTTCTCGTCTCATTTTTCTTGTCGATCCCCTCTTTCATTCAATCTCACCTCCCCTCATTCCTGCCATGTTCTTCACCCCTGCCCACCTCATCCCTCTATCCCTTGGGCCTTGTTGCATCATTACATGCAAGCCCTGGTCTGCCATGGAGCCTCGTGGTAGAAGCATCCTCTGCTTACATATGCGACGTGTTAAATTTCTTCACCATGGTACTACACTTGTTCATGAAAGAGACATCTGCATGTGTATTCAGTTGCCATGCCCTACTTCAAGGTGCAAAGGACGACACACCTTATCGAGAGATTGCAAGATTATGGGGATTTCATAGGGAAATATAATTCTGATGCACACAACAACCATGTTCATTCGTGGCAGGATATTTACGATGCGAAGGATGGACCAGGAGTAGTGTTGGGATTTTATGGTGGAAGGCTAGGAAATAATGGAATTTCATTGGGATCTCAGTTGCACTAGCTTCTTCACACAGTACAACATAAATGCACATTTCTGAATACTGTTATGCTCCTATATCAATAGGTATCATATTTCATGATTGAAATTGATGAGCTCTGTAATATGTTCATACCTTTTCTGGTTGCAAAGGTTTTCCATATTGTAAAAGAATAAAAAAAATTGAAAAAATGTAAAGAGGGTATGCCCTAAAACAAAAATCAAAGGGTAAAAAGAATAAAATGGTCAAAAGAGTGAAAGAAATGAACCCCAAACAAAATATACCAGGAAAGTGTGCAAATCCAAAAAGCCACTACTTTTGCATTTTTTGTAAATAAAACATTATTTGCAGCTTGTTGAACCTCATGCCACCTCTGATGAATGGCCAAATAGCTTAATCTTGGCTAGTTCGTGTTTGAACTTCCTGTTTTAGAGATAGAGAATAAAATCTAACCAAACTGTTTAAAATTGGCAGATATGTAGATAGGTAGAGAAGCAAAGGAGCTCAACTGTTTAATTTGAGCCCTTAGAAGAGATAAGTGTAGACTTAGGTAGGCTCACACTAAAAAGAAAAGATAAGTTGAAAAGGGTTTGCCAGTCCAAGTGCACCCAAGAAAGAAGAAAAAATGCTAGGCAAAGTAGGCTGGGTAGGTAGATTGCTGTTGCAAAATGAGACTTGTGATAGGTTTTGTCTCTTAAGAAATGTGCTAACTTACACTTCCATCACAAGTGCCATGGCAGACATTACTCTTGGAGCAGGTCAAGCGAGGCATGACTAACTGCCATTCTTATTTTCCCTAATCATCTTACTAAATTCCCCCATAGATATTAGGATCTGCTTAAATATCCTCTAAACCACTCATTTCATTTCATAAGCATTGCCCAAAGTAAAACCATGTTTTTACTTAGGAGAATTCACCTTATTTCTTCTATAAACCCTTGTTCTTCCCTTTTTTGCCTAAGTTTTGTAACATTATAACTTAGCGCATTTCTATTCTTTGAAACCATATTAATGATTAACTTTATTATATTGAATCCCATGTAAATATAACCCTTTCCCGTACTATATTTATATTGTAAAAACCCGCAAATAATACATATTCCCCACCCCGGTTAATATATAACCATAAACGCTTTTTGGGAATTTACAAGGTTAATTGAAACTTGTTAAATAACCCTTTCCACCATGCAAAACCTCGAGATTAATTAACATTTGGTTAATTAATAACGTAACTTAAATCAACCCCGATGACGAATAAAAATCACCCTGAAACCATTATAAAAACATTGTTTAAATGCATCCCCCGCGCGTTAAACTCCCTACCTTGTTCATAAAGCACCAACCATTTGATCAGCCACTCTACATCTAACAGCGGAGATCCATTTCGCTAGCCCTCCATTTGCCTAACATTAATCCGCGGGGAAATGGGGGTATTACGCCCGTACGAGATCCATGTGTCGACCACCCGGCATGTTCGCTGCCCCCGCCCAAAACCACCTAAGCCCATAAGCTGTGTGGGGTAAACCATTTACCACCCTCCACTAAATGACAAGATGTCTCATCGCTCTGACGTCATCTGCCCAATAAATGCCAAAATGGCCCCACCAAACCAAATTTTGTTAAATTGACGAGAAAATGTCATTTTCACCCTTATTCCATGCAGACTGTGCTCCATGCAAAATACGTCCAATCCACCACTCGACCAAGAAATTCTAGCATCGTGCTCTGAAGTTCGTCGTTCAACCTGCGAATTACAAGGTTTACTTCTTAAACACAGGTATTTAACCAATTCACTTCGCAAACCTGTAATTTCAGTTTTTCAACTGAGAATTTTACCTCAAAGAGCTGAATTCAAGTTAAAATCATTCTGAAGCTACCATAACAAGACCCCCAAACCTGTTGTTTAGTTCATTGTTTCCACAGAAGCCCAAATTCCAGGTTGAATACACAAGAACCAAACATGGAAGCCCCCATAGCTCTGAATGTCGCGCCCATGAACGTACCTCATAAAGACATGAATTATCTACCCTTGGCCAACAGACATTTCCAGATAAAAGACTTATCTGGTGACAGGAATCATCTTCAGACCTTTCGCCAAATTAGGGATAGTTATCTAAGAAACTCTGATGTTTTTGGACTGTGGGAATAAAACCTTCCCATGTACTTCCTACCCTCAGTCCATGTTTTCCAAGACATCATTCACCAATGCTGTGCCAACTATGACCCTGTCCATAAAGCAGTTATGTCTCCTTCCCAAACTATCCTTTTTTCCATAACTGTTGTATCCATCAATGAGATGATAGATTTCCATTCCACTGAGCCCCTTTCTCGTCTTTCCATGGGATTTTTACTTGAACAAGCATCTCAATTACCCAAATCAGAGATAACCTGCATTGCTCATATGTTCATGATATTAATGCACCAACCTAAAGGTCCTCCTCCTTATCTGCAAGATTTTTTCACTAAAACCTGTAGACTTATTGTTGACATGATATCCTTGATCTTGGGATTTAGGTCTAGTGAATATGTGGATGATATCACCCTCTTTCTATTATGAATCTTTACTCTAGGACAACCCCCTGCTGTCAAGTATGACTACGCCACTTTTATTGCCAACAAAATCCATGATCAATTTATAAATTTGGATAGAGAAAGGGTCTTCAAATACATATCTTTTTTATACCATCTATTGTTATATTATCAGCTAGACAGCTTTTCATTTCCCATCAAGAAATTAGACTCAAAAGGAAATCCGAGGTCTGTGATCTTTTAGAGCTCAGTATTCCATAATACCTGTGAATCCCCTTATACCTATAGTGAATTCATTGACTTATTTATACACCCAGCCTCCATTCTATTGATAGGAGCTCCTCCTCCTAGGATGACTGGTGACATGAAGAAGATTTTGCATCTTTCTAAACAGTACAAGATAGGTGACCGGTACCTGTACCAGAATCACACAGAAATCAGAATGTATGGATGTGAACTTTGCCCTTTCAAGTTGCCTAGATATGTGCCTATGAGGTTATTTGCATTAGAATATTTCATGCATATCATCAATACAGACTTAACCCACTTGTGTAATGCAAAGAAGAATGCTCAGCTGAGAATTAGAATCCAATTAGGCCCTTATGTCATCAATTCTAGGAATTCATGAAAAGATGCTGAGAAGATATTAGAAGAACACCTTAGATTGAAGAAGAGTTTTCGGTGGGTGCCATATGACCCATATAGTTTCATAAGTGACAAAAGGGTAAGAAATAGGCTGTCAGTTTATATACATCATAATATCCCAGAAATTGAACACTTTGCAAATCAAGAGGAATGGGTAGAATGGACTTTAATAGAAGAAGTTAGTGAGCAAGAAAATATGGAAAATGCCATGAAAGATCTTGAAAAAACCCTTGAACTAGACTCTTTTGGACAGGTATCTTTCAAGCTACCTCAACAAGCAGGAGTTGGTACATCCTCTGTTGGAACTTCTCAGCAGCCTGTACAGGAAACCAGTACACCAGTTATAGAAACTTCAAAAGGCAAAGAAGTGGCAAACACAGAGCAGTCTATAATGACAGATCAACAAGAACAAATTCCTCCAGCCCAAACTAAAGCAACAACA
Source organism: Pinus tabuliformis (assembly GCA_031772625.1). Taxonomy (NCBI): domain Eukaryota; kingdom Viridiplantae; phylum Streptophyta; class Pinopsida; order Pinales; family Pinaceae; genus Pinus; species Pinus tabuliformis. The sequence continues at coordinate 1,431,314,118 of CM062818.1, forward strand.
ATTCCAACATTCCAAAATCCTCTAAATGAGGAAAGAAATAGGAAGAGAGATTGACAAGCCACTATCCCCACAGGTGTACTTGCAGAACAACTAGGTGCAAAGAGGCAAAGATTGAATCCTGCATCAGAAGATGAAGTTATTGAAGAAACCACAGACGGCCAGAGGACAGAAAGGGTAGTCAGCCAGCAGACTTCCCCAGTGGTAGAAACATCAACTCACTCGCATAGGTAGGAGCTAGAAAAACAACACAGTGTTGAAGTATCATCTACCAAGCCACAAAGCAAACAGGCCTCTGACATTGAACACACTTTCATAGAAATTAAGGCTAAAAATTATCCTATGAGGATTCAAATGTACAGTCAATGTTTGAAAATGGACCCCTCAAACCAGCAAAGACTAATGTCTGCCTATGACATTAAAGAAGGCAAAATGTTAATGAGTTATTTTAAGACAAAGATACAACAACCCCAGTTGGCAGCAGATTACATCAGAACAAACTTGGAGGTCCTAGCCAAAGACATTCATCCAATGGACCAAACTGAACTTCAGAAGCAAACTGGAGAAATGGTTTATTCTACACTCGCTGACAAAGCAATGTTGGCCCACCAGTTGCAAAACTCCCTGAACAATACAACAGCTCAACTACATTTGGAAAAAGCCTCTTCTCTAGCCAAAGATAACAGAATCAAACCGTTGGAAGAGATCATTATGTAACTAGGACATGACCCCAAAGATGCTAAAGCAATAAAAGTACTAATCAAGAAGAAAGAAGAGGACATTGCTGCCTTGAGGAAATAGCTGAAGCTACCTCCTTCAAGACACCCTCAGACTGCAAAAATTATAGAGCAAAAATCAGAGGAAGACATGATGGACTTGCTCATGAAACTCAATGAAAGATTAACTGATACAGAGCAGGAAATAGAAAAAGCACGAAAAGAGAAGCACGGAGAGTCGACCTCCCAGCCACCTGAGGTGATCCCTATAGTCACAACTACAGTCCGCTCAACAATTGGATCAGCTTTGGCCCCAAATGTCCCAGTAGTCACAACAGAGGTAATCAAAGATACACCGTTAGCAGGAGCAGAACTAGATAGTAGTACTAATATGAGCACAGAAGAATTGATAAAGGCCATGGAAGAACTAAAGCTACAAGTGTCAGAGTTGAAACTGGTAAAATACCAATTGGCTAAGGCAGAGAGAAATTATGATATTTCCAAAATCGATGTTGTGGAAAAAACCAAGGAGATTAAAGCCTTAGATGGTAAAGTCAAAATGTTAGAACAGGTGTTCACCTTTGATAAGCCCTTAGCAGAGATCAGAAAAATCCTTTGGGAAAATATCACCCAGTCTATAAGTAAAATATGGACATCTATCCAAGTGATCTATGAGCAGATTGACTTAATAAACATAGCCCATGAGGTAATTCAGCAGACAAGAGTACAGTTGGGAAAAATGCCAGAGGAAGCTAATCGGCTTATAATACATTTTTTGAACACCCACAATACAGAACAACTGGAGAAACTTGGAATTCTAGACAGGACAGACACCATTCTGGAAATCAAAAGTTTTCTAACCAAGAGAACTTTAATGCAGAACTTAAAGAGAAGGTTCCAAGATATGCAAGTAGAAATTAATGCCTTTATGGAGAAGTTCACAGTTTTGCTGAGTAAAGGGCTAAGAAGCCCTTTGGTCATCAATGATAAGTTAATGAAGCATATTGATCATGTTGATAAATTAAATAAGTATGTTATCAATCAAGCTAGCGCATCATCAAGTGCATCGAGAGTAAAAGCCCTTCCATCTGGCCAAGTTCTCTATGACAACTTAGAGAATTTATTCTACATCGAGCACGAGGTGAAACATATATTCGCCATTCAGCCGGATTTCTTTAGATATATAGAGACTGATGAAACTCTCAAAAAACTTTAGAGGCATAAATTTCTAGAGCAGAAATGGTGGCAAGATATGTTAGAAATTTTGTAAATTCCTGTTGGGTAAAACGTAGATTTTGGCCTATTTTTCCTTAATAAGATAAACAGAGATAAATGAGAGTCAAGTAGGTCAAAATGTATCTTATCAGGGTCAAAGAATATCCAAAAAGGATGGAATAGCCAGCACAGAGTATCAGTGGAAGACAATTGTAAACCGACTCACAGAACCTACCTCCAGCACATCCGACAAAGATGGAGTAGCCAGCACTACAACAACTTATTTTTTCCCTGTTTTCAAGACTGCTTGTCTCTATGTTTTGTAAAAAAGGGATTAGTCATTACTAGATATTATCTCCATGAGATATTTTGTAATATATTTTGTATAAATACCCCCCCAAGTGAATTACTTGGGGTTGGTGGGCATTCCTAGATTTTGCAGTAATATTGAGTTTTTTGGAATAGAGAGCTGTTGGAATCAACTATTGTCAGGCTCACTAGATGAGGAATTGATGTAGAGGACTTGTCACAGAATTCTTGAATCAAACTCCAGATCAATAAGTCCCTTATATCTAATTTTTTACAATTTTCTTGTTTGCTATATCATATGTGTTTCATAATCTGAATGGTAAAGAAAAGGATTAATTCAGAATTTGCTTAAACTGCACTCTGTTTTCAGTCTTTATTATTCTCTGTGTTTTCTTCAGAATTTGTATAACAGTGAATTCTTAATTGTTCATGTTTCCTGATTCTCGCATATTGATTATTTGCTAAGGAATTCTTAATTGCTCCTTAACAGTAATCATCCATTTTCCCTCTTTCAATATGTTGAAGTATTCTTAACTGCCCTTCACGCATTTGAGTCCATTTCATCTGATTTCAGCCTTGATTGGTTCCATGTTTGACTACCTTGCTATGTGATGTTATCCTCTGTTAAGAAACCAAATCCAGAAAGCCATCATTCTTTGACTCCATCGTTCTTAATGGACTGAACTATTCAATTTTCCACACTGTTCTATTGAATCTCACCATCCAAACCCAAAACAAAACCCTTGAACTTCATAACTAGCCTAAGACATTTCAAAACAAAGCTAAATTATAAAGAGAGAGCCCTCTCTGGATGCATATTGGCTAGAATCTGTAACTAAAAGATTGGTCTATGGTTACCTCGGCCATATTCCCTTTCTTACAACTTTTGGGAACAACCTAAGTGATAACATATTGGCAACTCCACTGGGACCCTGAATAATTTGTTTGTTACTGCTATCTACTTTATAAGTTACAGACAAAGACTGAAGTTAACCAGGTAGCCTTTGAAATAATTTTTCTTTGCAATGGCAGAAGTAAATGAATTCTACTTCAGTTGATCTCCGGTCTAGCTTATAGATTGGACAGTTGGTTTCAAATACTTGATCAGTTCCTCTCTTATAAGTCTTTAAGAAAATTCACAATTCCCATATCCAAAGTCTCTTAAAGAAACTGTTAAAGTTGTAGGGTCAAACCCATTTACAGAAAAACCAATAATACACCTAGAAGCCTAGCTTCAGAAAGGATTCGTTACACCAGATCAAATCCTGACCCAAACCCACCACCTGTGTTTTGAAAATACTAACCTAATCCGTAGGATTTTTAGAAGACAAGAGAGCCAAGAAAATTTTACTACTTATCGGCCTCTATTTAGATCAAAATCCTGTCTTGTGAGGTGGGCCCACCGTGAAGACGAACCTTTTGCTAGCTATTTTGAAAGCTCTTCATTTGTGACCTTCTCGGAATCTAGGTTAACCCACACAGTTCAAGATCCAATATTCATTGAAAATTTTCAACTTGAAGTTGTTACCTCACATCTTGATAGATATCTACAGAACTCCATCCCATTTGAGCTTACCTATGGAAAAGTACCAGATTTTTCTATGATTACTACCGCTTCTCCAAGTTCACCATCAGCACCTCACACCTCCCAACCTCAAGCTACCCCTTTCACTCTTCCATCTATGATCCATATTCCCGTTGTCATCCCTACTGCACCAGTTGTCACATATATTCCTGCTGCCATGGCAAACAAGTATGCTCCTCTGAACTTACTTGCCAATCCAGAGGTTATGCCCCAAGACTATCAAAGTAAAATCACTCCTTTTGATGGCACAAGCACATATACAACTCAACAACATACCAAAAAAATGACAGATTACTTTGAAATATATGAAGTTGATGCTGATGATGTTAGAATGAAAGTATTTGTTCAAAGTTTGATTGGAGATGTTAGAACATGGTTTAGAGCCCTCCCTGCAAACAGTATAAATGACCCAAAAGCTCTTTATCAAACCTTCTTGAACAGATGGGAAAAGAATAAACATCCTCTCCACATTTTATCAGAATATGAAGGCTTAAAGAGAGGTACCCAAGACACTGTCCAAGATTACTGTAATAGATTCAATAATGTTTACAATGCTATTCCTCAAAATCTTAGACCTCCTCCAGATTTGGCCTTGATCAAATTCCCTGATACATTTGATTCTGATATGGCATACCAACTTAGGGAAAGAGCTCCTCGAGACTTAGAAGAGATGCAGAGTATAGTTGTCAACATTGAGGCCTACCTAATTTCTAAACGAGCTCGAGCCAGAGCTGAAAGGAGGACACTTTTCAAAGAAGAAATTTCTGCCTTTGAACAGAAATTAGACGCTATTATTAAAGGAATGGATAGACTTGGTGATAGAGTAGAAACAATTGAGAGGAAGTCCCCTTGGGATGGTCAACTGAGCAACACTGGGAGAAATCCAAATTTTAGGAATAACCAAAACCCTAATACTGGAAAGACTGGGCCTAACCAAAACATTGGACCCCCATTCCAGGAAAATTATGCTGAAGCAATAACTTCTGATGAGCCAATAGAAGACACTCAAATTAACTTAATGGGCCTCAATAATGAGCAACAAGTTTTCTTGACCCAAGACGACGAAGAAGCTCACACTCTTAAACAATTCCAAACTCAACCAGGTGAATCATTTGATTTTAGGGAGGGATATGATACAACCATTTATGAAGTCCACAAGCAATACAATCTGAGGAGCAGAAGAATAGATGTCCCTGAGGCCAATAAACAGAAAGATACCAAGAAACCTAACAAAGCTAAGATCAATAACCCCCCTGTACAAACCCTTCTTAGAACAGCTCCTAACCCAAATAATCCAATAGTTGAAGATGTATCAAACAATCAACAACCTAACAAACAACCTTCCACTTCCATTCCTCCCAAAGGAAATGTGGAAGAACCTCCAGAAATTGACTCGGAAGCAACTTCACTCCATAACACCACTCTTGAAAAAGAGAATTCCACTGTACGAAGTAAAAAAACTCAAACTGAAAAATCTTTCAATCTGGAGACTGAAATAGGAAAATTAAAGATAGCCATTCCATTGTCAGAATTGGCTAAACATGATGTCTACAAAGGTCAAATTAGCAGATCACTCCAATTTCGGTGAAAAAAGATTCAGTAAATGTCATTGATGACCAGCCTGAATTAATTTTTGGCCCTGAGGTAAATGGAAAATCAGTAGATGGAGGGGTCCCTCCTTTCTATGTAAGTCTGAACATACATGATAAAATACTTCATAATTCCATGTTTGATTCTGGTGCTTCTCATAACTTAATGCCTAAATATGTAATGGAGAAGTTGGACCTAGATATTACTAGGCCATATAAAGACTTATTCTCTTTTGATTCAAGCCAGGTCAGATGTCTAGGATTGATCAAAGATTTATGTGTATCATTAGTTCAATACCCTGCCATGACCATTTTAATGGACATAGTGGTAGCTGATATTCCATCAAAATATGGCATGTTGTGGTCTAGATATTGGGGTGCAAAGCTTCAAGGATATTTACAATTGGACATGTCCTATGCTACTATCTTAGTATTTGGTAAACCAAAGAGATTGTACCGAGAAACGTTAATGAAATATGTGGTAAGTAGCGAGGGGAAACCCCAGAATTTTCCCATCTACTCCATGCACTCTGACATGGACTCCTTCATTCTTTACAACGTTGAAATTGATCCTCCGACTGATGTCAAGATTTTAGCACTTGAACAAGAAGAGATTATAAACAAAAATTCTAGTGTTCAAATTCAAGAAATTTCTGAGAACAATGATATAGCAAACACTCGAGAGAAACTAGATGAAACTAAAGAAACATATCTTCTTATCAAGCAGATTACTGAAACTCCTGATACCAATTATGAACATGAAATTATATGGTACTTAGAATTTGATGGTTCAGTTAAAAAATTAGGGGCAGGAGCAGGGATTTGGGTACACAATCTAGAAAATGATCACGCTGAAGGGCATGCTTACAGATTAAACTTTAGATGCACCAATAATATGGCTGAATATGAAGCCCTGTTGCTAGGACTTAAATTGATAAAAAGTTTAGGGGCAATCAGGGTATTAGTTTTGGGAGACTTTGATTTAGTCATTCAACAGATAAAAGGGAACTTCCTCACAAATGATCCCATATTAAGATCTTACAGAGGAACAATGATTTAGATCCTCAATACATTTCTGGAAACACAACTTGCCAAAATTCCAAGAAAACATAATTTGCATGCTCACAACTTGGTAACATTTTCCAGCACTTGTAAATTACCATTTGAACCCAATCATCAGTTTAGAGCTGAGATTAGACACAGGCCAGCCATACCTGACAATGTAAAGAACTGCCAAGTGTTTGACAATGATATTCAGATTAACAATTTCTTGACTGTACAAGAAGATTTTTATAGCACTAATATAGACACAGACACTGTTAGTGAGGTTGATCAAATAGATAAAATTGAAATAGAAATTTCAGCAGAAAGTGCAACTCAAATGCTCCACCTAACAAAATTTACCAATAAAAAAATGCAAGATCTTGAAGAAGTAGACATCGATGAGATTATCAGAGGAGAATATGAAGTTATTAATTTAAAAGACAATTATTTGCCCTAAGTATTAACTCCTTTGGAAGATTTCTTTGATTTTAATGATATCCCAAAGAAACCCAAAATGCAGCCGCCTAAAGCAGACATTGAAGACTGTAACATAGAAACTGAAGAAAATCCGAAAATGATAAAATTATCCAAAACTTTTCCCCCAGATCAAAAACTTAAATATGTTCAATTGATCAAAGAATTCCAGGATGTTTTTGCCTGGAGCTATGAAGATCTGAAATCTTATGACACCTCTCTAATTCAACATCACTACCCCTCAAGGAAAATCAAAAACCATTCAAGCAAAAGCTCGGAAGAATTAACCCTGTACTACTCCCCTTAATTGAAAAAGGAATCAAACGAATGTATGAAGCAGGGATAATTTATCCTATCAGGTTTTCAGAGTGGGTGTCTAATTTAGTACCCACTAGGACGAAAACATGATAAATCAGATTGTGTGTCGATTTAAGGAATGTAAGCTTTCTTTGAAAGACAACTACCCGTTACCTAAGATGGACCACATTTTACAACGGGTAGTAGGTGCCTCTAGGATTTCACTTTTGTATGGGTTCTCAGGCTTTAACCAGATTCTAGTCCATCCTAACGACAAGGAAAAGACTGCTTTTACAACACCATGGGGAACTTTCAAATATGTTAAAATGCCATTTGGACTTAAAAATGTAGGGGAAACCTTCCAACGAGAAATGGACATAGCTTTTTCAAAAGAAATTCATAATTTTCTGGTCATATATCTAGATGATATTACTGTGTTTTCTAAATTAGATCAACAACATTTAGATCATTTAAGACAAGTGTTTTTAAAATGCAGAATGTATGGTATTTCATTAAATCCTAAGAAGTCATTGTTCAGTCTAGAGGAAGGCAAACTGTTAGGCCATATAATCTCCAAAGATTGTATCAGAATTGATCATGATAGAATAGAAGCCATTCTACAAATTCCCCACCCCAGAAATATCAAAGAACTTCAAGCTTTCCTAGGGAAGATTAACTTTTTAATAATATTCATATCTAATTTGGCTGAATTAATTAGATTGCTGAACAATATGTTGAAAAAAGATTCCAAGGTTAAATGGGCATTAGAAGCTAAACAAGCATTTGAAGAAAGTAAAATGACCTTGACCAAAACACCAGTCCTTACAAGTCCAAAGTTTGATAGAGACTGTATAATATTTTCATTTGCATCAGAACACACCATTGCTGTTGTTTTACTAAAAAAAGATGGTCAAGGATGTGAAAAACCCATAACCTTTTTTAGTAAAGAACTTAGAGATGCACCGCTAAAATACCCAATCATGGAAAAACAGGCTTTTGCAATTGTGAAAGCTATTAAAGACTTCAGAATCTACATATTCTACTCCCATGTAATAGCTTATGTACCAAGTGTTGTTGTCAAAGACATCCTGACTTAGGATGGAATTGAAGGCAAACGAGGCAAATGGATAGCTAATATATTGGAGTATGATATTGAAATAAAACATACAAAGCTTATAAAAGGACAAGGATTGGCTAAACTCATGACTGAAACAAACTTTCAAGCCTTGGATATCAATGAGCTGGATAACAAACACGAGATGGCGACTCCACAAATCATCCAGGACTTCTTAGAATCACCTTGGTATGCTGATATAACTCATGTATTATTAAACCTGCAGGCTCCTCCAGGGTTATCCAGAATAAAGAAAATGTTTTAAAAATGAAAGATTCAAAATTTTGTATTTTAGATAATGCCTTTTTTTGGAAAAATCATGAAGGTATTCTATTGAATTGTTTAATAAAAGATGAAGCTGACAAAATTATCATAGAATTTCATGCAGGGGACTGTGGTGGACATCTTTACTGGAAATCAACTGTAGAAAAAATCCTAAGGGCTGGATTTTATTGGCCCACTTTGTTCGTTGATGTGAAGAAATTTGTCACCACTTGTCATAAATGTCAAATTTTTGAAGGCAAGAGGAAAATTTTACCTCTAGCCCTTAGACCAATTTCCACTGAAAAACCTTTCTAGCAATGGGGTTTGGACTTCATTGGGGAAATCCATCCTCCCTCTTCTGGCCAACATAAATGGATCCTCACTGCCATGGATTATTTCACCAAATGGATAGAAGCCATTCCTTCCAGAAAAGCTAATGATACAGTGATTATAGAATTCTTAGAAACCAACATACTGTCTCGATTTGGCTATCCTAAAAGGATCATAACTGACAATGCTGTTGCTTTCAAATCCAAGAAAATGATAAGTTTCTGTAATAGGTACCACAACACCTTAGGCCATTCTATAGCCTACTACCCTCAAGGTAATGGTCTAGTTGAGTCCTCCAATAAAAGCCTGATTAATATTATTAAGAAAGTGTTGGAAGAGAACAAGAAAAACTGGCACAAGAAACTTACCAATGCACTATGGGCAGACAGATTAACTACCAAGAGATCCATTGGGACTAGTCCTTATGAACTAGTCTATGGTATGGAGGCTGTATTTCCTTCATCCTTAGGGGTCCTTGTAATGAAATTACTACAAGAAGCTCAGGTGCAGCCCAATGACATTCAAAGAAGAATAAATTAGACCATCCATTTGCAGCAGACCAGAGAAGAGGTATACCAAAGATCCCAAGTGGTACAAGAAAAACTCAAGAAAATATTTGATAAGAGGACCAAGGCAGAAGATTTTTACCTAGGGGACAAAGTTTTAAAATGGGATTCCAGGAGAGAAGACAAAGGAAAACATGAGAAGTTTGACTTCCTATGGAAGTGACCTTTTATTGTCCAGGTCTGATAGGGGAACAATACTTACTTTTTGAAGAACCTGCATGGTTCAAAAATAGAATAACGGCCAGTTAATGGTCAGATGCTGAAACACTACTTGGATCCAACCTCTTGATGAATCTGAAGCGCGAAGAGAAGGCCCTAAAGAGAAGGCCCTGAGCCTCATAAGTGTAATTGTCACATATAAAATAAAGCAACCAGCAGAAGGAGATTTCAGAGCATAGTCAAATTTATGGAGAAGGCCATCTGATCTACTGTTCTTGACTTTCCACCAGGGAAAGCCATCCCCAAGTGGAGCCACTGTTATGCTCCTATATCAATAGGTATCATATTTCATGATTGACATTGATGAGATCTGTAATATTTTCATACCTTTTCTGGTTGCAAAGGTTTTTCATATTGTAAAAGAATCAAAAAATTTGAAAAAATGTAAAGAGGTTATGCCCTAAAAAAAAATCAAAGGGTAAAAAGAATAAAATGGTCAAAAAAGTGAAAGAAATGAACCCCAAAGAAAATAGACTAGGAAAGTCTGCAAATCCAAAAGCCACTACTTTTGATATTTCTATAAATAAAACATTGTGTGCATCTTGTTGAACCTCATGCCACCACTGATGAATGGCCAAATAGCGTAATCTTGGCTAGTTCATGTTTGAACTTCCTGTTTTAGAGATAGAGAATAAAATTTGACCAAACTGTTTAAAATTGGCAGATATGTAGATAGGTAGAGAAGAAAAGGAGCTCAATTGTTTAATCTGAGCCCTTGGAAGAGATAAGTGTAGACGTAGGTAGGCTCACACTAAAAAGAAAAGATAAGTTGAAAAGGGTTTGCCAGTCCAAGTGCACCCAAGAAAGAAGAAAAAATGTTAGGAAAAGTAGGCTGGGTAGGTAGTTTGTTGTTAGAAAATGAGGCTTGTGATAGGTTTTGTCTCTTAAGAAATGTGTTAACTTACACTTCCATCACAAGTGCCATGGCAGACATTACTCTTGGAGCAGGTCAAGCGAGGCATGACTAACTGCCCTTCTTATTTTCCCTAATCATTTACTAAATTCCCCCAGAGATATTAGGATCTGCTTAAATATCCTCTAAACCACTCATTTCATTTCATAAGCATTTCCCAAAGTAAAACCTTGTTTTTACTTAGGAGAATTTGGCTTATTTCTTCTATAAACCCCTATTTTTCCCTTTCTTGCCTAAGTTTTGTAACGTTATAACTTAGCACTTTTCTATTCTTCGAAACCATATTAATGATTAACTTTATTATATTAAATCCCATGTAAATATAACCCTTTCCCGTACTATATTTATATTGTAAAAACTCCCAAATAATACATATTCCCCACCCCGGTTAATATATAACAATAAACGCCTTTTGGGAATTTACAAGGTTAATTGAAACTTGTTAAATAACCCTTTCCACCACGCAAAGCCTTGGGATTAATTAACATTTGGTTAATTAATAACCTAACTTAAATCAACCCCGACAACCAATAAAAATCACCCCGAAAACATTATAAAGACACTGTTTAAATGCATCCCCTGCGCGTTAAACTCCCTGCCTTGTTCATAAAGCGCCAGCCATCTGATTAGTCGCTCTACATCCAATGGCAGAGATCTAGTTCACTAGCTCTCCATCTGCCTAACATTAAGCCGTGGGGAAATGGGGGTATTGCACCCGTACCAGATCCACGTGTCGACCACCCGGTGTGTTCGCTGCACGCCCGCCCGAAACCGCCTAAGCCCATATGCGGTGCGGGGTAAACCATTTACCACCCTCCTCTAAAAGACAATATGTCCCATTGCTCTGACATAATCCGCCCAATAAATGCCCAAAAGGCTGCGCCAAACCAAATTTCGTTAAATTGACAAGAAAATGTCATTTTCACCCTTATTCCTTGCAGATTGTGCTCCATGCAAAATACGTCCAGTCCACCACCCAGCCAAGAAATTCCAGCATCGCACTCTGAAGTTTGTCGTTCAACCTGCGAATTACATGGTTTGCTTCTTAAATACAGGTATTTACGCAATTCACTTCCCAAACCTGTAATTTCAGTTTTTCCACTGAGAATTTTACCTCAAAGAGCCGAATTCAAGTTAAAATCATTCCGAAGCTACCATAAGAAGACCCCCAAACCTATTGTTCAGTTCATTTTTTCCACAGAAGCCTGAATTCCAGGTTGAATACACAGAACCAAACATGGAAGCCCCCATAGCCCTGAATGTCGCGCCCATGAATGCACCTCATAAAGACTTAAATTATCTACCCTTGGCCGACAAAGATTTCCAAATAAAAGACTTATTTGGTGACATGAATCATCTTTAGACCTTTTGCCAAATTAGGGATAGTTATCTAAGAAACTCTGATGTTTTTGGACTGTGGGAATCAAACATTCCCATGTACTTCCTTCCCTTAGTCCATGTTTTCCCAGACATCATTCACAAATGCTATGCCAACTATGACCCTATCCATAGAGAAATTATGTCTCCTTCCCAAACTGTCCTTTTTTCCATAACTACTGAATCCATCAATGAGATGATACATTTCCATTCCACTGAGCCCCTTTCTCGTCTTTCCATGGGATTTTTACTTGAACAAGCATCTAAATTACCCAAATCAGAGGTAACCCGCATTGCTCAGATGTTCATGATACCAATGCACCAACCTAAAGGTCCTCCTCCTTATCTACAGTCCTTTTTCACTGAAATTGGTAGACTTATTGTTGACATGATATCCTTGATCTTGGGATTTAGGTCCAGTGAATATGTGGATGATATCACCCTGGTTCTATTATCAATCTTTACAACAGGACAACCCGTTGCTGTCAAGTATAACTATGCCACTTTTATTGCCAACAAAATCCATGATCAATTTATAAATTTGGATAGAGAAGGAGTCTTCAAATACACATCTTTTATATACCATTTGTTGTTATATTATCAACCAAACAACTTTCCATTTCCGATCAGGAAATTAGACTTAAAAGGAAATCCGAGGTCTGTGATCTTTTGGAGCTCAGTATTCCATAATAACTGTGAATCCCCTTATACCTATAGTGAATTCATTGACTTATTTATAGACCCAGCCTCCACTCTGTTGATAGGAGCTCCTCCTCCTAGGACCACTGGTGACATGAAGAAGATTTTGCAGCTTTCTAAATAGTACATGATAGGTGACTGGTACCTGTACCAGAATCACACAGAAATCAGAATGTATGGAGGTGAACTTTTCCCTTTCAAGTTGCCTAGATATGTGCCCATGAGGTTATTTGCATTAGAATATTTCAGGCAGATCATCAATACAGACTTAACCCACTTTTGTAATGCAAAGAAGAAAGCTCAAGTAAGAATCAAAAACTAGTTAGGCCCTTACGTCATCAATTCTAGGGGTGCATGGAAAGATGTTGAGAAGATATTAGAAGAACACCTTAGATTGAAGAAGAGTTTTCGTTGGGTGCCATATGACCCATATAGTTTCATAAGTGACAGAAGGGTAAGAAACATCCTGTCAGTTTATATACATCATAAGATCCCAGAAATTGAAGAGTTTGCAAATTAGGAGGAATGGGTAGAAGGGACTTTAGTAGAAGAAGTTAGTGAGCAAGAAAAGATGGAAAATGCCATCAAAGATCTTGAAAAACCCTTGACCTAGACTCTTTTGGACAAGTATCTTTCAAGCTGCCTCAACAAGTAGGAGTTGGTACATCCTCTACTAGAACTTCCCAGCAACCTGTACAGGAAACTAGTACACTAGTTACAGGAACTTCAAAGGTAAAAGAAGTGGAAAACATAGAGCAGCCTGCAATGACAGATCAACAAGAACAAATTCCTCCAGCCCAAACTAAAGTAGCAGGAATTCCAGCATTGCAAACTCCTCTAAATGAGGAAAGAAACAGGAAGAGAGAGAGAGACAAGCCACTCCACCCACAGGTGGACCTGCAGAACAACCAGGTGCAAAGAGGCAAAGATTGAATCCTCCTTCAAAAGATGAAATTATTGAAGAAACCACAGACGACCAGAGGACAAAAAGGGTAGTCAGCCAGCAGACTTCCCTAGTGGTAGAAACATCAACTCACTCACATAGGCAGGAGCCAAAAAACAACATAGTGTTGAAGTATCATCTACTAAGTCACAAAGCAAACAGGTCTCTGACATTAAACGGACTTTCATAGAAATTAAGGCTAAAAATGATCTTGTGAGGATTCAAATGTACAGTCAATATTTGAATATGGCCCCCTCAAAATAGCAAAGATTAATGTCTGCCTATGACATTAAACAAGGCAAGATGTTAATGAGTTATTTTAAGCCAAAGGTACAACAACCCTAGTCGGCAACAGATTACATCAGAACAAACTTGGAGGTCCTCGCCAAAGAAATTCATCCAATGGACCAAATTGAACTTCACAAGTAGACTGGAGAAATGATGTATTCTACACTGGCTGACAGAGCAATGTTAGCCCACCAGTTGCAAAATTCTCTCAACAATACAGCAGCTCAACTACATTTGGAAAAATCCTCTTCTCTGGCCAAAGATAAAAGAATCAAATCGTTGGAAGAGATCATTATGGAACTAGTACATGACCCCAATGATGCTAAAGGCATAAAGGCACTAATCAAGAAGAAAGAAGAGGACATTGCTGCCCTGAGGAAATAGCTAAAGCTACCTCCTTCAAGACACTCTCAGACTGCAGAAATTATAGAGCAGAAATCAAAAGAAGACATGATGGACCTGCTCATGAAACTCAATGAAATATTAACCGATACAGAGTAGACACTGGAAAAAGCACTAAAAGAGAAGCAGGGAGAGTCGACCTCCCAACCACCTCAGGTGATCTCTATAGTCACAACTACAGTCCCCTCAACAACTGGATCATCTTTGGTCCAAAATGTCCCAGCAGTAACAACAGAGGTAATCAGAGGTACATCATCAGCAGGAGCAACACCAGGTAGCAGTACTAGTATAAGCACAGGGGAATTGATAAAGGCCATTGAAGAACTAAAACTACAAGTGTTAGAGTTGAAACTGGTAAAAGACCAATTGGCTAAGGAAGAGAGAAATTATGATATTTCCAAAATCGATGGTGTGGCAAAAACCAAGGAGATTAAAGCCTTAGAAAGTAAAGTCAAAACGTTAGAACATGAGCTCACCTTTGATAAGCCCTTAGCAGAGATCAGAAAAATCCTTTGGGAAAATATCACCCAGTCTATAAATGAAATATGGCCATCTATCCAAGTGATCTATGAGCAGATCGGCTTAATAAACATAGCCCATGAGGTAATTCAGCAGACAAGAGTACATTTGGGAAAAATGCTAGAGGAAGCTAATCGGCTTATACATTTCTTTAACACCCACAATGCAGAAAAATTGGAGGAACTTGGAATTCTAGATAGGACATACACCATTCTAGAAATCAAAAGAGTTCTAACCAAGAGAACTTTAATGCAAAACTTAGAGAGAAGGTGCCAAGATATGCAAGTAGAAATTAATGCCTTTATGGAGAAGTTCACAGTTTTGCTGAGTAAAGGGCTACCAAACCCTTTGGTAATCAATGATAAGTTAATGAAACATATTGATTATGTTCATAAATTAAATAAGTATGTTAGCAATCAAGCTAGTGCATCATCAAGTGCATCGGGAGTGAAAGCCCTTCCATCAGGGTGAGTTCTCTATGACAACTTACAGAATATATTCTACATAGAGCATGAGGTGAAGCATCTATTCACCTTTTAGCCTAATTTCTTCAAATATAAAGAGACTGATGAAACCCTCAGAAAACTTCAGAGGCATAAATTGCCAGAGCAGAAATGGTGGCAAGGTATGTTAGAAATTTTGTAAATTTCTCTTGGGTAAAACGTAGATTTCAGCCTATTTTTTCCATGATAAGATAAATAGAGATAAATGAGGGTCAAGTGGGTCAAAATGTATCTGATCAGGGTCAAAGAATGTCTGACAAAGATGGAATAGCTAGCACAGAGTATCAGTGGAAGACAGCTGTAAACCGACTCACAGAACCTACCTCCAGCACATCCGACAAAGATGGAGTAGCCAGCACAGGAATAGTTTATCCTTTCCCTATTTTCAAGACTGTTTGTATCTATATTTTGTAAAAAAGGGATCAGTCATCAGTAGATATTATCTCCATGAGATATTTTGTAAAATATTTTGTATAAATATGCCCGCAAGCGAATTACTTGGGGTTGGTGGGCATTCCTATATTTTGTTGTAATATTGAGTTTTTTGGAATAGAGAGTTGTTGGAATCAACTATTGTCAAGCTCACTGGATGAGGAATTGATGTAGAGGACTTCTCACAGAATTCTGGAATCAAACTCCAGATGAATAAGTCCCTTATATCTCATGTTTTACAGTTTTCTTGTTTGCTATATCATATGTGTTTCATAATCTGAATGGTAAAGAAAAGGATTAATTCTGAATTTTCTTAAACTGCACTCTGTTTTAAGTCTTTATTATTCGCTATTTTTTCTTCAGAATTTGTATAACAGTGAATTCTTAATTGTTCCTGTTTCCTAATTCTCACATATTGATTATTTGCTGAGGAATTCTTAACTGCTCCTTAACAGTAATCATCGATTTTCCCTCTTTCAATATGTTGAAGGATTCTTATCTTCCCTTCACCCATTTGAGTCCATTCCATCTGATTTCAGCCTTGATTGGTTCCATGTTTGACTACCTTGCTCTGTGATGTTATCCTCTGTTAAGAAACCAAATCCAGAAAGCCATCATTCTTTGACTCCATCGTCCCCGATGGACTAAACTATTCATTTTGCCACACTGTTCTATTGAATCTCACCATCCAAACCCAAAACAAAACCCTTGAACTTCATAACTAGCCTAAGACATTTCAAAACAAAGCTAAATTATAAAGAGAGAGCCCTCTCTGGATGCAGATTGGCTAGAATATGTAACTAAAATATTGGTCTGTGGTTACCTCGACCGTATTCCCTTTCTTACAACTTTTGGGAACAACTTGAGTAATAACATAGTTGTTATAAAAGGAATAATAGTATGTTAAGTTCTGATGGTTGAAGGTATATTTTGCTAATGTGGCCTCTGCCAAGTCCTGGTGGTTGAATATGAGGTTGATACGAGTCAATTGTTGGGTTTGGGTTGATGGGAAGAAACTCAAGGAGTCAGATGTTCCTGAGATTTCTAGTGGGAAGCTTGAGGGGGCCATAGGTTTGAGTGAAATTGAGGGTCTGAGTGTTGTTATTGGGTTGAGTTTCATTATTTTTCTGAATTGGGTGGAAGTTCAAGTTTAGAACCTTGGGGAAGAATTGAGCATCGACCCACAGAGAGAAGTCTATTTGAACATGAATAATTTTAAGATTGTCGTTGGATATCCCTAGGGCTTGGTTGGAGGCTAGTAAGGTGGAAAGGGTGGTGGAAGGTAGGCTCCTAGACTGGTGGGTCAAGCACATCTTGGAATTGAGTGGGAGTAATAGAAGGTTTTGGGACATTCTGGGTAGTTTGAAGATGGATTAGAGTGTGTATAGTGCAGCGAATAGTTACTGGTCAGGCTCTTGGGGCAGTTGCAAGCTGAGGTCAAGGGGGCCACAGGTGGGAATTTCTTCGGCGGGTAGGAGAAATCGGCCACCTACATCAACTATGTGTAGGACAACTTAGATTTAAGGGAATGCCTAGATGAATTGTAACACATCCTACATCACCAACAACAAAAGAACCTGACAATGTAGGAGAGACAGCTAGAAAAGAGGGAGCATATTCAAAAGCTAGAAGATGAAGTAGATTCACTACAGAAAAAATTAAGAAGCTGAAGCTGAAAGTGGAAGAGATTAGCAAGAAAAATGAGGAGGAATCTACTGAGTTGGAGCTAAACAAAGGCACTGAAGAAGTCTCCACTGGCTTGGACCTTAACAATCTTGCGCCTATGGATATTTAGCATTTACAAGTTTTTTCTCACAGTTTCTAAATGACACAATGTAAATGTAAATATTTAATGCTTCAGTTTTTTCGAATTTATAGTGTAGAAGCTCTGGAATGGGGAATTTTTGTGAGAAGAACAAGGAACACTTATACGGTAGGCTTGCAGATGAAATGATATATCATCAACCCATTGAAGGCTTGAAAAAACTATGTAAGATATCAGTTTTATTTGCGAATGGGCGCACTATATTAAGATAAAAAATCTACCCATTCTCATAAAAAAAAAATATGGAGTTGACATGTACCATGTTATAAAAATATTAATGAAAATGTTAAAATGTAAATGTGTGTGTCAGAGAGACTGAGAGATATTTTATGCCATGGATGTATGCTTTCTACTTCCCAATAGGAAGGGGTTGTGCATTTAAAAATGTAGTAGTAAACGATAATGTGGGACATAAATAAAATGTTTCATGTCCATGTCGAGTAAAGTATTTCAATGAAAAGTATATATATATATCTATGTATATATATATATATATATGAAAATCAAGGAGCATAGATCCATCTCAACCATGAATCTATGAAACTTCTAGAAGGATAAAACCTCTTAAGGTGCAAACTTTACTTCAATTTCTACGTATGAAAAAGGTTTACAACTTGACACTTAATAGATCTAGAGATGATATTAATCTATATTGATATTTACAAGAGTTAATAATATATAAAATCTTCTAAAAGTGAATTAATGTTTTTTTAATAATTAGCAAAAATAATCATCATTCTTAAATTCAATACAAATTTAATTTACATCAATAGTATGTTAATATCAATCTTATATATATATATATATATATATATATATATATTAACTCTAATGCCTTACTCATCCCAATAGGTTATATAAATAGATTTTTCTTCTTTTAAAATTATATATATATATATATATATATATATATATATATATATATATATATATATATAGATATATATATATATTTAGTAGGATTATATATATATAATTGATTAATTTTAGGAGGAAAATTTATTTATACAATCTCTTAGGTATTGTTTCTTTTAAATAAATCTGCTAGGTTTTCATGGTGTTGTAGCAGCTGGAGCACCCTCCAAAATTTTGGCCTGCATCCAATTTTGGAGCCTTCCTTGGGTTTTTCCTTCATGTTTGCAAGCACTCAGCCTCATCCCGTGAGCTCGTGTAGAGTCTTTGCACCCTACTTGTTTGACCATTCACCGAAAATCTTTTAACGTGTTGGTCACAATGTCATGCTTGTAGTTGTGTTCTAGATATGTTCACGCCCATTTTTGTATGTACAAGTTGTGTTCACTATGTAAGCATCTGTCACACTCACACACGAAATTGTATGCAATGTCATGCAAGTTCGTCGCGATCATTCAATGATCTATCACAAGTGGCGCACTTGTCGCTTACACCCATCGGTTAGGCACATTAGGTGTATGTTGTCTTGATGGTTCAGGTGTCTTGTTGTCAAGTCATGTTGAGTGTGTGTTCACAAGGTCATGTGTGTATGAAGTCACTCGTTCACACACTTAGTCATTTTGTTGAAACTTTGTCAACTGGACAACCCTCTAGCAGTCAGACCTTTGTTGAGTTACACTATACAGTCTCAACTCTTAGTGATCATGCACTGATGCCCAAAATTATGCAGAGCTTGAGGATGCCTCCAAGGTAGTCTACACTATGCAATCCTGGAGTCGACCCGATTGACTGTGACCTAGAACAACATAGAAGTTTCTCAGCAAGCCATCTCAATATACACTACCCATAAGCAAATCCATCAAGCCTCAAGATGGTCAACTGGAGAGTTTGACCAGGTAGCATCCTCGGGCTTTACTCCTCTAAAAAAATGCATAGAAGCTACCAAGAATGTGAGCCTATGTTGACTAAAGAAATTGTGCAGACATGCTCGATAGACACCCACTATTTGTCATGCATTTTTCTCAAAATTTGCATAGTTTTGTTAGCCAGTCACCTTATCAGCCAACCTGCTCCTCTTCCTGAAAGCTGTGCAGTTTTCAAGGCTGTCTCCCAACTCCGCAACATCCTGCTCAACCTAGAAAATGCTCAGGGATGTCCTGCAGGCCACCCTCAAAGCTCTGCACAATTTTGGCCAGCAACATCCCACACCCCATTGTCAGACTCCCCAAAGAATCCCCACAGTTATCATTGTTAGGATCCCCCTACTCCCTGCACTATCTCCCTGGAAATATTGAGCAGATATTCCCTCCAACTGAGCCAGATCCCATATACAAACACTGTTGATCCGCACTGCCCATCTCAGCCTCCCAATGAGCTTTGCGCAATTTTCATTGACAGTGCCCAAAGCCCGCATCTCGATCTGAAATGTGCTCTTCACATTTTTAGACACTTGTCCTTTCTCCTAGTCACCTACATCTGAAAACGAAAGATAATGCATCATGATAGACTAGGATATTTCTAGATTTGATATTGACTTATCATGAGTGATTGAAAATACTGGTAGATGGATGAAACATGGCACGATACCAAATGAAATGAAAATAGAGCACATTCTAGGAGACTTTTTCGCAAATGGATGAACACATGGAGCATGTCGAGTACAAGAGAAGAAGAGACATGCACATGCAACATCGAGCGAACACCAATACCATCGAAGGCTCTGCACACCTTTCCATGCGAAGGTGAAGCCATCATACACCAAGGGCACATCCATCACTCAACAACACTGCAACTCGACATGAACACCGCCAACAACATGAACATACTAGCTCTATCTTATTGTTTCATGTCATGAGTCATCTCGGCCACATCACTAGTGTGGGCCACACTATTGTAATCAATGTAATGTAACGTGGAAGTCCAAGAGACCCACATGTAAAGTTGAAGAGTCATGTAAAGCTGAAGAGTCATGTAAGTCAAACAGCCATGAGGGAATTCGAATAGTGACAAGGCTTAGTTTCACCCCTGGCTATATATACCCCTCATTTGTACATGAAAAATAATTTTCATCGTGGCTCCTCCCACATAGATTGAGAGTCTGTAATCTTTTCTTTGAGGACCGAGTAGTGGCTCCAATGCCCCACTATGAGGGTTAGTGATGTAATGGTGTACCAATGTGTCTTAGAACTTTCTCTTAATTTAGATGCCTGATAACAAGCCAACAATTTTGCATACATGTATTGTATTTTTTTGTAAGACTATTATCTGGACACTTGTAATGCATGTTGCTTTAATCTGTATTAAGAAAGTTGAACTATTTCGGTTGTTCTAATACATATTATTATGAAAATGTGTTGTATAAGTTTTTAATGTTGTCTCGCCTGTGTGTACTATTCTTATGGACACTCAACAAAACCATTCTCTAAACTTAATATAATGATCGACGCACTCATGTGGACTATTCCGTTGGGTGTCGTATGTGTTATATGTTCATTGTGTGTTTATGACTGCCACATCCGTGTGGACTACTTCACCGGAAGTTGTGCATGTCTTGTTGTGTTGTTTGTCTCTGACAGAGTTGGGACTATTCCCTCTCGACTTGAGACTCACTTCCACCCTCTCCCTCTGCAGTGAAAGAACCTTGACACAAGTAACACTAAGCACTCACAAGGAATGTGAACCTCGATGTTTCAAGACAAAGTAGACCACTCTCATGTGCTGACAAGCAAGAGTTAAGGCAAACCTTTAAGACAATGGAGACTGGGCCATCATACCAGATGGGACTTCCACACCAAACGACGTGAGGTCTAGTTTGGACTTCATACAGGGGAGATCCCCTGAATGTTGGCAGGTCCAGTACTGTCAACATTTCTGGCACTAGAAGGAGGTCCACCAGTTTTTTATGGCTAAATGTCCTCTCACCGCCACTCATCAATCATTTAGTCAAGGCAGTAACTCGCACTCATTCTCACCTACACGCAACTCTGAAGTTGGCTATTATTCACCTCCCACACCTAAACATGAACTTTTGTATCAGCACCTCCACCCTGTTCATCACATCACCCATCAGTTTTCAAAGGCATTCAAACTATTCCCAAGAATACAATTTCTTCCATACGCATCAAGAAATCCAAAGACCACTCCCACAGGAGTTGTTGTATCATCGATGGAAGAAGTAATTCTTTCCACACTTGAAGGTCTGGTAGAAGTTGTTGAGAGCAGAGAGGAAACTTTGGTCTTCCAACAGGGAGAATGAGACACCCTCATGGTCTTGGGCTTAAATTCTAGTATAGGAGGTAGAAGGGAAGGTAGTAGAGGAGGGAGAGGCAGGGATGAACTAATAGACTTAGAGCCGGAACCATGAGATTTTGAAGAAGAGGAGGAGGACAAAGAAGTAGAAGACATGGTTGACCAAAACTTGGAATGGATGACTCAGGGACCATTGGCTCTCCCAGGTGCTTTGCACAGGATGCGAAAGGGCTTAGAGAGAATTCTCACAAAGTTTGACCCTGATAGAGCAACAAAGGTAGAAGATCACTTGGACAACTTCTACCTACAGCTGCAGACACTCAACGTATGGTACGATGATGTTGCATGCATATTGTTTCTATGTACCTTGGATGACCGCGCAACAGTCTGGTATCACAACCTTCCGATCAACTCCATCCATAATTGGAGTGTGTTTTAACAGATGTTTTTGCAAAATTTTACTGATGAAAAGACCCCAACCATGTTTCTCAAAGACTTGGGTAGTCTAAAGATGGAGGAAAAAGAAAAGGTAAAATATTTCAATCATAGGTTTTTGCGCATATTGAAAAAGTTTGCAGTAGACATGAAACCTCATGACTCCATTGTTGTCGACTACTATATATCCGCACTACCAACGAGTATTTCATAGTTCGAGAAGTGAGCTGCGAAAGCAACACTACTAGAAAATTGCAAAGAGGTAATCACTGTAGAGAAGGACCTGCACATAATTAGAGTCATCAAGGATGATGAACCAAAAAATGACTCCAGAGATGTGAGCAGGAAGCCTTAGGCTGCGGTGAGCAAGGGTTAATACAAGGAAGCAAGTGACATTGAAACCCTCACTCATCTTGTCAAGAAATTGATGACAGAGGTGTGTAAGCTAAAATACGAATGCTAGAAACATCTACGAGTAGTTGGCTACCTAGAGAACATAAATGGATTATGTCATCAGGCAACAACTGCTTCCTAGCTAAAACTAAGTAGATTTTCAGCTCAGTGTTCCTGATCGAACAATGCGGGAATGATGAATTCTAATAATTCCCTAGAGATGATCACCTAGAAGGGTCTTGCTTGGATTTGAAACAAGTTGTAAACTCAGTGTGAACTTTTGCACTAAATGTAGTGAGCAATATGTAGTACCAACGGAGAGAGCCAAACGATGATGAAGATGCTGCACTTGATGAGGCACCTAGCACTGGGCAGGTAATCAACATGTATCAGTGCTTGCAAGTAGCACAGAAAATGAACACCAAGAAGCAGCCCCCAAAGAAAAATGGTCGATACAATCTTTGAATTCAAGGGGCTCCCCCTATATTCTGGGAGATGAGAGAAAATCCAGAATTTTTGAGGAAGTTTGATCCACCAACCATTCAAAGGTAGAAAACACGAAGCATGCTCAAGAAGACAACAGATAACAAGAGTACGTCCATGAGTAGCAAACAATAGAAAACTCCATCATATAGTACAAACATGAGTCTTACCTCGGACATATTGGTGAGCTTACCCACTCTTGACTATAACATTATGGAAGAAATGAAGAAAAATTGCGCATACATTTCTTCGTTCGAGTTAGCTAAGATTCCAAGTTAGCATGATATTCTTTTGTGTGCACTGGGTCAAACATCTATAGACAACGTAACCTCTACTAGCAAGGGAGAAAGCACATATCCCGGTTCACTCACAACTCTACTTAACACACTCTGGATGGAATAAGCAAAATTTGTTTTCTCTCGATTCTTTCTTTCATTCTAAATATTTAACTACAATGTTCCCAACTGTTTGGTTGATTTTGGCACATCATCCAATGTCATGCCGCTCTCCATCGCCGCAAAGATCAATGCTCAATAGAGCAAGACATCTATGTAGATCATACAACTAGATCGGACATCCGTACCATCCATTAGTGAGATTTTAGATGTGATCATTTAATTATATCATGACCACTGAGTTCACTAGTGCATCAACATTGTTGCTGTGGGGATATTGGAAGCATATGGCATACTACTCAGTACAAACTGGTCCTACAAGTTGAATGGATACTTTTCTATAGACTAGTCACACTTGTGGCTTCTGTACCAACGAAAAAACAATTGGATTTGAGTGTTATCCAAGAGATACACGAGACACAACATCACTCCCTTCAATGGTGAGAATGAAACATTGGCTTTCGTAGAGCTCATGTTCAACAACTTCCCCTTGGAAACAATGCTAGAGTGTTATCTCACACATCCAACACTGACCCCACCATCCACCCAGTTGGGTCTCCTTCCTTAGCCAACTAATGGAAATGATACTTGTACAACACATTCTAACACTAGTAACAGTAGCATTAGCAGTAGCAGTATCAGTAGTAGCAGTGTTACAAGATCATCGAGTAGTCTGTGTACAGATGCATTATGGACCATGTATTTTGACGGATGAAAGACACGGGATGGCTTTGGAGCTAGGTTTGTCTTGATTGATTGAAAGCACAAGAAAATTTTTATCTCGATCCTCTTGGAGTTCGAGTGCACGAACAACATTTTTGAATACGAAGCACTCATGTTGGGCTTGCAGAAGGCCATCAAT
Organism: Pinus tabuliformis; assembly: GCA_031772625.1. Taxonomy (NCBI): domain Eukaryota; kingdom Viridiplantae; phylum Streptophyta; class Pinopsida; order Pinales; family Pinaceae; genus Pinus; species Pinus tabuliformis. The sequence continues at coordinate 1,431,338,467 of CM062818.1, forward strand.
CTCAACATTATTGTGCCCAAAGTGGTAGGTGATTTAGAGATCGTGGTATCGAAGGTATGTAACACCATACATTGTTTATCACCTTATCTCAAAAGTTACCAGCAAGAGGTATGGTGATGAATCTCTAACTTCCAAACCTTCAATATCATTGTTGTGCCAAGAACATGTAATGCAACTAGCAATGCTTTAGCAAACACAACTTCTAGGATGTCACTGCTTAGGGATAGATTTATTGTTTAAATTTTGTATAAGCCTTATATCCATGATAACATAACTAATTTACATGTTCTTAACATTGATCAATAGATAAAACACTTCATGGCCAAATATGATGTCCTTGAAGACGCAACGATCGATGAAGATGAGCACAAACAATCTATGCAAGCTGCAACCGACGACAAGAAAGGCAACCTCGCCCCCAAAGTGGTGGTACCTCTTGATAAGATTTATGACTGGCAGAACTGCTTCCAAGGGTCATCAAATATTGAAACTGATAGTTCCACCATGATGAACGAACATATTAATCTAGGAATATACAATGATTTGAAGTTCGTTAGTCTCAGTACGTGATGCACACTGTAGGAGTGACAAGTTTTTGTCTACTTGTTCAAACAATACTAGGACATGCCCACACAGGAATATGATGGTCTGAGTACATAAAACATGTGAATAATCGAACATGTGAATCCAATCAAAGAAGGGACCAATCCATTGTTGCAAAACCTGAGGAAAGTACATTTGTCACATGAGCCCCTTATAGAAAAAGAATTGACTCAGCTGTTGGATGCTTGGATCACTTACAGAGTTAGTCATTTTACATGGGTTTGTAATTTAATTTGTATACGTAACAAATCCAGGGCATTGATTTCTAAAACTTGAACGGCTCCCAGAACCAAAAAAACTACCCCGTGTCATCAACGGAACCTATGTTACACGTAGTATCTAGAGCAGGAATGCCATCTTTGCTTAATGGCTTTCTGGGATACAACCAGGTTCTGGTAGGGGAACCTGATAGTTTGATACTAGTCCATGAGAAGCTTGGCCCACACATGTATTGTCTATAATAACTTGATGGGAAGGTTAACGACCTTCTTGTCAATGATCAATATCTCAAAAACTATTTTTGGTAAGCTGGGGCTGCGCCCCGTGCCATCTACATAGTTTGTTTAAAACTCTTTTTTTTTTTCACTTTGCTGACTATTTTTGTTTCATTTTGTTTTTTTTGCTTAGTTTCATGCTATTTTTTGTTTTTTAAATAAGTGCTACCCTCTACTGAGTTTTGGCTTTTGAATGAGTATGTGGCTGAGATCTAACAAGGACATTGCAACACTTGGATAGTGTTGTGTCCGTCTTCTCTATGGTTGGTTATAACCTTTGGCTGATGAAGTATTAATGGAAAATATGAGTCATATACAAGGGAAGCTTGGGTCCAACCATGAACCTGTGTCCACACTAGGAAACCCCATTCCTATACTCAGCCTTTTATTCTGTGTGTTAAAGCTCATCTAACTAGTCGAAACGGAGAAGGGAAAAATATAAACGAGTAAACCTATGTCAGAGGTATCACATGATTCTCTAAAGGAAAAACCTCTTCTACTCTCAATAAGTTGGGATTCCTCTTCCATCCCAAAAATAAATGAGCGTGTATGCACAATCCTTTTTAAAAAATACAAAGGTGAAAGAAGAGAAAGGCTTCCTAGACAGAGATGTGAAGCATACAATTCCATCGGGTTACTGACCAGGCTCGCTGGAAGTAGAGAAATTCATGTGTTCATGTGTGACTCCGACGAGGTACTATCGAGGCCTTCTAGCTGTGGAGCAACACTAGAGATGAAAACTTATACTATAAAATATTTTAACTCGCAAGCCAAACTACCCTTCCCGATTTTGAAACATTATCATCAAGATGAAACTTGTTGTTGTGTTTTACTAAGTTGGCGAAAGGTGAACCAGATCTATCAATGGGGTAAGTGGGGAAGTTGAAGTAACCCATGCAATGATTCAATACTCCGTGAAAGACCAAGGCCCTATGATGTCAATGGAACAAAACATAGAAGCTGGTATTCAACCAGTGTGTCGCCAAGTGTTATAGTGGTTGCAACACCCTCCAAAATTTTGGTTTGCGTCTAATTTTAGAGCCTTCCTTAGGGTTTTCCTTGATATTTGCAAGAAATCAGGCTCCTGTGAGCTCATGTTGAGTCTTTGAACCCTCCTCGCTTGATTATTCACCGGAAATATTTTAACATGTTGGTCACAATGTCATGCTTGCAATCATTTTCTGGTTATGTTCATGACAATCTTCATGTGTACAAGTTGTATTCATTATGTAAGCATTCATTGCACACACATTCAATGATATATCACAAGTGTCGCACTTTTCTCTTACACCCGTTGGTTAGTCACACTCAGTGTGTTGTCTTGATGGTTTGAGGTGTCTTGTCATCAAGTCATGTTGAGTGTGTGTTCATAAGGTCATGTGTGTATGGAGTCACTCGTTCACACACTTAGTCATTTTTCTAAAACTTTATTGATCGGACCACCCTCTAGTAGCTGGACCTTCACTAAGCAGCACTGCACAGTCTCAGTTCTCAATGCTCATGTACCACTGCCCAGAATTATGCAAAGCTTGAGGCTTCTTCCCAGGCAGTATGCACTATGCAATCCTGGAGTCGACCTTATTGACTGTCACCCAGAATACTACAGAATTTTTTTAGCAAGCCATCTCAATATGTGCTACTGGCAAGCAAAGCCATCAAGCCTCTAGCTAGTGAACCAAAGAGTTTGATCAGGAAGTGACCCTAAGCCTAACTCCTACAAAAAATTGTGTGGAAGCTTCCAAGCATGCCCACCTCTGCTGACTGAAGAAATTGTGTAGACATGTTGGAAAAACACCCACTTCCTGTCAATGCACTATCCTCCAAATTTTTGTTGTTCTATTAGCCGGTCAACCTATTAGCTGACTTGTTTGTCCTCCTGAAAATTGCATAGTTTTCATGGGTTGTCTCTGTTATCACAAAACTAAACCTTGATAAGTTGTTGATTAGGAAGACATTGTGTAACTCTTTCAAACCAACTTCTGGCTGAGGCTTAGCCTCCTCAACCTAATAGGGTTGTCTCACTATATTAAATATTTTTGATAAGGATTAGATGGCTAACTCTATGAAATCAGTGAAGAAGTGTGAATGGTTGAAACACAATTAGTAAACATTCATTGGGCTTTATGGAGTCAAAAATGTTTTAGTCTGACAATAATGTTAGCTTTACACGGAAGTTAGGGCATATAGAATTCAACGTATGAAGAGTACATTAGAATCATAAAGGAAAACACAGGCCACAAATGTATGAAGGAAGTTAGAGCATAGCCAATGAATTCTAAGTAATCATACATTCATACAACTGTAAGTAATGAAAAGAGGACAACCATAAGACATTTTGAAAATTGAATTCCTTCTAAATCCTGAGAAGCAAAGCCAAATATTGTATTACTTTAAATAGAGTCTTACACAAAGCACAAAATGGGGATTCTTTACAAAAATTCCAACCTTTGATACGTTAGATTTTCTCTCATATATAGAGTTCATTACATGACTTAGATTCCTTACTCTAGCATGAGGGGAATTCGAAATCTTCCTAATTTGACACCTATTGACACTTAAAACCAACTATTTAATATGACTGACTGTTAACTGGAAGTTATAGAGACCTAAAACAATTAGGAGTGTAACTCCTCATTATGTTGGTAGTAGCATTGATTACAACACAAACTCGTTCCCTAACAACTAGCCTTCTTCAGTTTGGCTTTGGTGGTGGCTTTAAACTCCCTACTAACCCTTGATGCCTTATCCTTTGTTTGTTCTTGGACATTAGGAAGTTGTTCCTGTTTTTCTGCTTTTGGTCTTCAAAAAGGATCTTCGAAATTTGTTATCTCTGTTGTTCCTTAATTACATAAAATGCATTGGATTAGCTTGTTTTCCATAAGCTATAGACCTTGTTCCTATACACGTGGTAAGACAAAAACTCCTTTAATGCTGCCCGAAGCATCATGAATACTTCTAGCTATGAAATAATTACCATTTTCAATCATAAAGTTTGGAGTTCAAAACTATATTTCCTTTCCTTGTTTTGCCCTTGCTTGATGTTCAAACCCTGTAAGTAATCTTTTGCAACAACCCATCTTAAAAAAGAGTTCCTTTTTATTCTCAAAATTGGCCCACAAAATCATGATGTGTAGCTACAGTAGTTTCGTAGTGCGCTATGAAACTATTGTGCATTAGGTATCATCTATAGCAGTTTCGTAGCACGCTACGAAATTGCTGTGTGATTTCAAAAACACAGTTTTACGCCAAAATTTGTCTTCCTTTAGATTTCTTTCTTTTGAAATGGCTTTTCCATATCCCATGGGGTTGTTCAAGACTGAATAGACTGATACCATTCTTCAGAGTAAACTTCAAAAAGGTGATCCACATCAAAATTTTAGGACTAGCCTTACCTGCTATGTAGTTTTTCATAACTGAGGATGTCCTTCAGGCTAGTTCAGCTGTATCTTCAAATATTCAATTTACCTCTTCATAATTCAGATTCCAGCTCTCAATTTTGCATTGAATTTTCTGATGTATCTTGCTTCTTTTATTGCAGGAACTGTCCAAGTGAAATATTGAGCATGACAGCTAACTACTTTGGGTATCGAAACTGTTTTATCTTCCCAGAGAACCTCCATTTTGTTAAAATTGGCTTCCTTCATTGCATGTTTCCATGAGGTTTTTCTGAGTTCGGCAATCTCAAGATTGGCAAGCTTCAGTTTATTTTTTAACTCTTCAAAACTACATTACTCCTGTTGAGTGATAACTGCCTTACCTCTGTCATCTTTGTGCAGTTGTCATGATGTTTCTGATGGAAACACAGGTCCATCATGTAATTTTTCTACCTCCCCTATCTCACTTGCTTCAGGTTGTGCCTCTTGTATCCATTTGAATGCCTTGTCATGGGTCTTCTAGGCTTAAAAACAAATTCAGAAGCCTGATCATCAAATTTGAACTTCTTAGAAGTTTTGGCTTTTTTCGTTTTGCCTTTACTTGCTTTAATTAAGTCTGCTTAGAGAAAAGGAGATTATTCAATGTCAATAGCTTGAAGCAAATCATTCAAACTTCCTTTCGAAGCCGGTCTCCCATCAACAATCACTGTCTTACCCTTTTCTCTAGCTAGTTGGCTCCTGGTTACTCTTCTTTGGACTGTTTCACCTGTGGATTGCTCTTGTACACCTTCTGTGATCTTAACCTTCTTTTTTTGTGACTGTTGAGTGGTGTCTTGAACTACTAGTGGTCTAATAGGATCCTTCACCTGCTTTGTGGCTTTCAATTTCACAAATATTTTTGATCATGTTTCCTCCCAATGACTTACTGCTGGAGAAGAAATCCCTGTAGCCTTAGGGCTGAGACCAGTTTCAGTTATGAAGCCAGACATAAACAAGAAAATGGACCACTCCCTATCTATTTTTTGGAGCTCATGTAAAACAATTAATTTGACTAAGCCATGATGAAACAACGAGGTCTCATAGGCCTCCTTCTTCAACTAAACCTTGTCACACATTTTTCCTAGGCTACAAAATAGATAGAAAGGCAAATCCAGAGATATATTTCCAGTGAAATGAAGCAGAAGTTTGAAGTGATAGAAATACACCTTATGATGTATTCCTTCACAGGTAAAGTATCTTTGTATGCAGGTAAGTAAATTAGCATATGAATCCTTCGCAAAGCTCCTAGGCACTGACTTGTTTAGGTCTGAATCAATGAACTCTAGCTTCAAGAATTCCTTGCAAGGTATCATATCAAACTTGAAGTTTTTAAACCACATCTCCTGTCCCCTTGGAATTTTAGTGACTACAGATATAACGTCTGGAGAGATTGGTATTTCAAGCACTCCAACCTTTAAATTTAATACTGTGAAATTGAAAGCAAACTCTTTGGTGACTTGAATGTGGCCTCCTTGAAGATTTTCACAAAATCTCCAAAAACCAACCTGTTTGAAAGCTTGCTAAACTTAATTGTTCCTCAAGAGAAAATCTAAACCTTTAGGCTCATTCCTTAGACACCTGCCTAACCTATGATCCTTCTTCTCTCTAGACATCTCTATGGAATTCCTGCAAAATGAAAATTGAAAGAGCTTGCACTATCTTAATCTTGATCACTGCATTGCTTGAAATGGAAGGGGGGCTACGTCTCTTGAAATTTAAAGAATTCTGATCAAATACCTGTCAATTTTCTTCTCATGCATGAAAACAAACATGATCATTACTTAAAACACTTGGACCCTTTTTCAAAATTTGAAACTCATGCATACCAAGAGACCTAATGAATCTAATGATGAAAATGAGTGGTTGCATGTGATAGGCATGGTGAATGGACTAACAGATGATGATGTAATATTAACGGATTCTGATGGATTGGACATCTAGGTTAGATTTGGCATGAATCTGCATGAATCCCTGATTTCGTATCACATCCAGTGCAAATTATGGGTTTTGTGCTACGAAAACTCCTAGGTAAATTTGTAGCACATTAAAACCTTTACACACGTTTGAGACATGGAAATTTATGTGTGATGTGGTACCAATGATAGGTAAAACCAGAGTGTTGATCCTATTTGACAATGCCAACAACACTCCCTTATAGGTGCTAGACTCTAAAACAGACCATGAAAAGACTAGACCAAGACTAACACCAATACTTTGGAATCAAACTGATGTTCAAAATTAAGAAATTTTTTCTTAAGTGATAAGAGTGGCTCCACTTGGGATAGTGTGCCCTTGTGGTACACTAATAACTTGCAGTTCCTGTGCTGATATCCATCTTTTAGAATAGAATTTTGAAATGCTACCCAATTTGCTTTCCAAGCTTTAATGATTTCTACAATAGGGACTCAACCTGCACCTACCAAAAAAAAATGCTTAGTCAACCTACACTGAGCTTATTTGCACATTCCTACCTACCCTATCAGTTGCAATTTCCACTTTAGTTTAGGTAAAAATATATTTCCAATAAAGCCAATCAATTTTTTTTCTGATATTTAAGGCTTTTGACTACATTCGACCTCAAAATAGCCATGATAGTGACATGACCAAATCAACTTATAATGTGCCTGATATTCATAATGCAAATGAAAATGAAATACTGGTGTGCAAAGCTTTTCCATGTATTCATTTATAGGGTCAAATAGGACATGGTTATTTTGATGATCATCATAACATTCTACATCTTCAGACAGTTGATTCTCAGCCACACACAATTTCTTTAATATGCTATCCAGCTGCTTTTTTGAATGATTCCCGCAAACAATGTAATTTTCCTCATTATTAAGATCATTCATTGACGTAAGCTGTTGCAAAGTATGACATAAAAAATAAACCTTTTCCTTTCCTTGAGGGATATAAAAGCTATCTTCCAGTACTTCTTCTTGGTGTTTGCAATTATTTTCATCTTCATTATGATTCAAAGGCTGACAAGTCTGCTGCATCTCTACATCAATCTCGGAGGATGTAATATGATTTTCATAGCTATACTCTTGCTGATTTCTATGTTGCATGTCATGGGATGTTATCCTTTCTTCTAGTTGTTGAAATGTATTGTTATGAAGAGCCTCTAAAATTTCTTCACCCATAAATTCATCATTATTATAACAATCCTCCAAATACTGAATAAGACTCAAAGAATGTTTACAACAATCCTTGACCAAAAATAAGGATGACATTCTTTATACATCTCATAGAATTCATCATGAAAATTAGCAAGCGAATATATTGAACCATTTTCCAAAATTTTATACCAAGACCATGCTTTTCCTTCTAAAGTGGTCATAAACATCTTCATGAGACAATCTTCAGGGAAATGAACCTTAAGAATGCGTACATGCATATGGAACCTAAAAAAATGAAGAGAAGCATTGTCCTTCTTTCATCTTTGAATATTGGAAGATCATCTAACCAATCAACATTTGGCATAGGATTTGGAAAACCAGGGATATGAGACCATTTCATACGAGCATACCTGACATTCATTCTTGCAATGGAACTCATCTTGAAACTTCATCAAGCTACTGATCTTCCAGCAATGGAGTCACCTTCCAATTTTTTATGCTATGTGTGGAGTCGCCAAGGTAGTTTTGCAGCCTCAAACAGTTATCTAAGCTCCTGCTACCTTCATAATTTCAGTTTCTAGATTTCGGGAATGAATAATATTCAGACTCTAGACATACTCACCAAATTGTTATCACAAAACCCAACCCTGATAGGTTGTTGATCAGGAAGACATTGTGTAACTCTTTCAAAACAACTTCTGGTTGAGGCTTAGCCTCCTCAACCTGAGAGGGCTCTCTCACTAGATTAAATATTTTTGATAAGGATTAGATGGCTAACTCTATGAAATAAGTGAAGAAGTGTGAATGGTTGAAACACAATTAGTAAACATTCATTGGGATATGGAGTCAAAAATGTTTTAGTATGACAATAATGTTAGCTTTACATGGAAGTCAGGGCATATAGAATTCAACGTATGGAGAGTACATTAGAAACGTAAAGGAAAACACAGTCCACAAATGTATGAAGGAAGTTAGAGCATAGCCAATGAATTCTAAGTAATTATACATTCATACCACTGTAAGTAATGAAAATAGGACAACCATAAGACATTTTGAAAATTGAATTCCTTCTGAATCTTGAGAAGCAAAGCCAAATACTGCACTACTTTAAATAGAGTCTTACACAAAGCACAATATGAGAATTCTTTACAAAAATTACAACCTTTGATGAATTAGATTTTCTCTCATATATAGAGTTCATTACATGATTTAGATTCCTTCCTCCAGCATGAGAGGAATTCGAAATCTTCCTAATTTGACAATTATTGACACTTAAAACAAACTATTTAATATAACTAACTCTTAACTGGCAGTTCTAAAGACCTAAAACAATTAGGAGTGTAACTCCTCATTATGTTGGTAGTGGCATTGATTACAACACAAACTCGTTCCCTAACAAGTGGCCTTCTTCAGTTTGGCTTTGGTGGTGGCTTTAAACTTCCTGCTAACCCTTGATGCCTTATCCTTTCACTGTTCCTTAATATTAGGAAGTTGTTCATGTTTTTCTACTTTTTGTCTTCAAAAAGGATCTTTGAAATTTGTTATTCTTGTTGTTCTTCTTAATTACATAAAATGCATTGGATTAGCTTGTTTTCGATAAGCTGTAGACCTTGTTCCAATACACATGGTAAGAAAAAATCTCCTTTCATGCTGCCTGAATCATCATGAACATTTCTAGCTATGAAATAATGACCATTTTCAATCATAAAGTTTGGAGTTCATAAATGTCTTTCCTTTCCTTGTTTTTCCCTTACTTGATGTTCAAATCCTGTAAGTAATCCTTTGCAGCAGCCCATCTTCAAAAAGAGTTCCTTTTTATTCTCAAAATTGGCCAACAAAATCATGATGTTTAGCTACAGCAGTTTCGTAGCACGCTACAAAAATATTGTGCATTAGGTATCATCTACAACAGTTTTGTAGCGCACTACGAAACTGTTGTGTGGTTTCAAAAACATAGTTTTATGCCAAAACTTGACTTCCTTGAGATTTCTTTCTTTTGAAATGGCTTTTCCATATGCCATGGGGTTGTTCAAAACTGAATAAATTGATACCAATCTTCAGAGTAAACTTCGAAAAGGTCATCCACATCAAAATTTTAGGATTAGCGTTACTTACTATGTAGTTTTTCTTAGCTAAGGATGTCCTTAAGGCTGGTTCAGCTATATCTTCAGATCTTATATTTTCCTCTTCATAATTCGGATTCCAGCTCTCAATTTTGCATTGACCTTTCTGATGTATCTTGCTTCTTTTATTGCAGGAACCATCCAAGTGAAATATTGAGCATGCCAGCTAACTACTTCGGGTATCGAAAATATTTTATCTTCCCACAAAGCCTCCATTTTGTTAAAATTGGCTTCCTTCATTGCATGTTTCCTTGAGGTTTTCTAAGTTTGGAAATCTCAAGATTGGCAAGCTTCAGTTTCTTTTTTAACTCTTCAAAACTACATGTTACACTAAAATTTGTCACCATGACTATTTGCAGTTAGTATGGTTCTATCAACTGTCATACTATCCTCCTTGGAAAGTCTCATACCTCTGCTCTTCATGTCAAACTTCAAAAAAGAGAGAAAGTCCTTAAAAAGTCAAATAACTCTAGGTACACAGTTTCTCTTAGCCTTACCTGCCTGTACGCACCCCAAGTTCACAATACCTGCGTACTTGTACGCTCTGTCTGTAAAGAGGTGGGTGCGTACTCCTGTAAAGGTGAAAAGGCACAAGTTTCACTTCAAAAAAGTTACTTGTGGTCATTTCTAGAGCATTCTAGAAGTTTGTTTGACGTGTATTGAGCGCCTCCAGATGGTTCATGTATCCCTATGAAAGAGGAACTTATCCCATCAAGAGGGGAGCTATCCCATTTGAAGAGGGGCTTATCCCATTGATGGTGGACCTGATTAACTTCCTCTAAAGCACTATAAATACAGGCATTGGGCCAGAGGGAGGGGAGGTTGAAAGCTGAACATTCCTAAGGGTAGATGCTGCTGGAATTAGGACTCCCTTGTAAAGCTTGAGAGGAGAGATTCCCATCCTTTCCTAGCCTTATTTTAGAGTGGGTGAGCTGATCAAAGTAAAGCAAAACTCTTGCTGGACCCTAGGACGGACTTGCACAACACCAAGGCTCAGGTTGTAATGGTTCCTTTTGTTTCCTCTTAATACAAATGAACTTATTTTTCTCAACAGATTGTTATTCATGGTTTGTTTCATATACTCCTTGGTCTATATGATAGATATGTATTGTTTTATGAGTTTATCAGGTGCTATTTAATCTTTTGGCTTGTTAGTGAATGGAGGTTTCGAAGAGAAGGAGGAGCTCATCCGGATCGGCGAGGCTGGACTACTACAAAGCGTTGGACTAAAGGTATGTTAAAGATCCCCTGATTACTTTTATTTGCAATGCATGTTTAGAGAAAGGTAGGGTTTATTTGTTTTGTTTGTCACTAGAAAGCTTTTGCTTCTAGGGAGGTCGGTTGTGTCGACACTAATGACTCTTTCCGCATGACACTACATTCCTCTTGTTGAGTGATAATTAACTTACCTCTGTCATCTTTGTGCAGTTTTGATGATGTTTCTGATGGAACCACATGTCCTTCATGTAATCTTGCTACCTCCCCTGTCTCACTTGCTTCCGGTTGTGCCTCTTGTATCCCTTTTGAATGCCTTGTCACAGGTCTTCTGGCTTAAAAAAAAATTCAGAAGCTTGATCATCAAATTTGAGCTTCTTAAAAGTTTTGGATTTTTTGGTTTTGTCTTTACTTTTTTCAATTAAGTCTGCTCGAACCAAAGGAAATTCTTCAATGTCAATATCTTGAATCAAATCATTCAAACTTCCTTTTGAAGCTGGTCTCCCATCAGCAATCACTATCTTACCCTTTTCTCTAGCTAGTTGGATCCTGGTTACTCTTCTTTGGACCGTTTCACCTGTGGATTGCTCTTGTACACCTTCTTTGATCTGAACCTTCTTTTCTTGTGACTGTTGTGGGGTGTCTTGAACTACTAGTGGTCTCATAAGGTCCTTCAGATGCTTTCTGGCTTTTAATTTCACAAATCTTCTTGATCTTGTTTCCTCCCAATGACTTACTGTTGGTGAATAAATCCCGATAGTCTTAGGGCTGAGACCAGTTTCAGTTCTGAAGCTAGACATAAACAAGAAAATGGACCACTCCCTATCTATTTTTTGGAGCTCATGTAAAACAATCAATTTGAGTAAGCCATGATGAAATAACGAGGTCTCACAGGTTTCCTTCTTCAACTGAACCTTGTCACACATTTTGCCTAGTCTACGAAACAAATAGAAAGACAAATCCAGAGATATCTTTCCAGTGAAATGAAGCAGATGTTTGAAGTAATAGGAATACACCTTATGGTATCTCCCCTCACAAGTAAAGTATCTCTATATGCAACTAATAAAATTAGCATATGAATCCTTCACAAAGCTCTTGGGCATTGACTTTTTCAGGTCTGAATCAACGAACTCTAGCTTCAAGAATTCCTTGCAAGGTGTCATATCAAACTTGAAGTTTTTGAACCACATCTCCCGTCCCCTTGGAATTTTAGTGATTGCGGATATAACCTCTAGAGAGATTGGTAATTCAAGCACTCCAACCTTCAAATTTAATCTTGTGAAATTGAAATCAAACTCTTTTGGTTACTTGCATGTGGCCTCCTTGAATGTTTTCACAAAATCTCCAAGAGCCAACCTGTTTGAAATCTTGTTCAACTTCATTGTTCCTCAGGAGAACATCTAAACCTTCAGGCTCATTCCTTAAACACCTACCTCACCTATGATCCTTCTTCTCTGTAGACATCTCCATGGAATTCCTGCAAAATGAAAATTGAAAGATCTTGCACCATGTTCATCTTGATCACTGCCTCACTTGAAGTGGAAAGGGGAGTTGCCTTGCTTGAACTTTAAAGAATTCTAATAAAATGCCTGTCAATTTTCTTATCATGCATGAAAAAAAACATGATCATAATTGAAAACACTTGGACCCTTTTTAGAAATTTCAAACTCATGCGTACCAAGACACCTAACGAATCTAATGATGAAAATGAGTTGTTGCATGTGATAAGAATGGTACATGGACTAATAGTTGATGATGTAAGATTAATGGACTCTGATGGATTGGACATTTAGGTGAGATTTGGCATGAATCTACACGAATCCCCGATTTCGTAGTGCATCCAGTGAAATTCTAGGTTTTGCGCTACAAAAACTCCTAGGAAGTTTTGTAACGCATGAAAACCTTTACACACGGTTGACACATGGAAATTTATGTGTGACGTGGGACCAATGATAGGTAAAACCGGATTGTTGACCCTATTTGACAATGCCAACAAGACTCCCTTCTAGGTCCTAGACTCTAAAACAAACCATGGAAATACTAGACAAGGACTAACAACAATCCTTTGCAATCAAACTGATGTTCAAAATTTAGAAATTTTTTCTTAAGTGATAACAGTGGCTCAACTTGTGATAGTGTGCCCTTGTGGTACACTAAGAAATCCCAGTTCCAATGCTGCTATCCATCTTTTAGAATAGAATTTTGAAATGCTACCCAATCTGCTTTCCAAGCTTTAATGATTTCTGCAAGAGGGACTCAACCTACACCTACTAAAAAAAATGCTTACTCAAACTACCCTAAGATTATTTGCACATTCCTACCTACCCTATCAGTTGCAATTTTTGCTTTTGTTCTTCAAAAAGGATCTTTGAAATTTGTTATCCTTGTTGTTATTCTTAATTACATAACATGCTTTGGATTAGCTTGTTTTCCATAAGCTGTAGACCTTGTTCCTATAAACATGGTAAGACAAAAGCTCCTTTAATGTTTCCTAAAGCATAATGAACAGTTCTAGCTATGAAATAATGACCATTTTCAATCATAAAGGTTGGAGTTCATAAATGTCTTTCCTTTCCTTGTTTTGCCCTTGCTTGATGTTCAAACCCTATAAGTAATCCTTTGCAGCAGCCCATCTTCAAAAGGATTTCCTTTTTCTTCTCAAAATTGGCCCACAAAATCATGATGTGTAGCTACAACAGTTTTGTAGCATGCAACGAAACTACTGTGCATTAGGTATCATCTACAACAGTTTCGTAGCATGCTACGAAACTACTGTGTGATTTCAAAAACACGGTTTTATGCTAAAATTCGACTTCCTTGAGATTTCTTTCTTTTGAAATGGATTTTCCATATGCCATGGGGTTGTTCAAAATTGAATAAATTGATACCATTCTTCAGAGTAAACTTCAAAAAGGTGATCCACATCAAAATTTTAGGATTAGCCTTACTTGCTATGTAGTTTTTCTTAATTGAGGATGTCCTTCAAGCTGGTTCAGCTGTATCTTCAGATCTTCTTTTTGCCTCTTCATAATTCAGATTCCAGCTCTCAATTTTGCATCGACCTTTCTGATGTATCTTGCTTCTTTTATTGTAGGAACCATCCAAGTGAAATATTGAGCATGACAGCTAACTACTTCGGGTATTGAAACTATTTTATCTTCCCACAGAGCCTCCATTTTGTTAAAATTGGCTTCCTTCATTGCGTTTTTCCTTGAGGTTTTCCTAAGTTTGGAAATCTCAATATTGGCGAGCTTCAGTTTCTTTTTTAACTCTTCAAAACTACATTCCTCCTATTGAGTGATATCTTCCTTACCTTTGTCATCTTTGTGCAGTTGTGATGATGTTTCTGATGGAACCACAAGTCCTTCATGTAATTTTGCTACCTCCACTGTCCCACTTGCTTTTGGCTGAGCCTCTTGTATCCCTTTTGAATTCCTTTTCACGGGTCTTTTGGGCTTAAAAACAAATTCAGAAGCCTGATCATCAAATTTGAGCTTCTTAGAAGTTTTGGCATTTTTGGTTTTGTCTTTACTTGCTTCAATTAAGTCTGCTCGGACCAGAGGAGATCATCAATGTCAATAGCTTGAAGTAAATCATTCAAACTTCCTTTTGAATTTGGGCTCCCATCACCAATCATCGTCTTACCCTTTTCTTTAGCTAGTTGGCTCCTCGTGACTCTTCTTTGGACCGTTTCACTTGTGGATTGCTCTTGTACACCTTCTTTGATCTGAACCTTCTTTTTCTGTGACTATTGAGGGTTGAATTGAAATACTAGTGGTCCCATAGGCTCCTTCGCCTGCTTTCTGGCTTTCAATTTCACAAATCTTTTTGATATTCTTTCCTCTCGATGAGTTACTGCTGGTGAGGAAATCCCTCTAGCCTTATGGCTGAGACTAGTTTTAGTTTTGAAGCCAGACATAAACAATAAAATGGACCACTCCCTATCTATTTTCTGGAGCTCATGTAAAACAAACAATTTGACTAAGCCATGATGAAACAATGAGGTCTCACAAGCTTCCTTCATCAACTGAACCTTGTCACACATTTTTCCTAGGCTACGAAACAGATAGAAAGGCAAATCTAGAGATACCTTTCCAGTGAAATGAAGTAGAAGTTTGAAGTGATAGGAATACACCTTATGATATCTCCCCTCACAGGTAAAGTATCTCTGTATGTGGGTAAGAAAATTAGCATATGAATCCTTCATAAAGCTCTTGGGCACTGACTTGTTCAGGTCTGAATCAACGAACTCTAGCTTCAAGAATTCATTGCAAGGTGTCATATCAAACTTGAAGTTTTTAAACCACATCTCTTGTCCCCTTGGAATTTCAGCAACTGCGAATATAACCTCTGGAGAGATTGGTAATTCAAGCACTCCAACCTTCAAATTTAATCCCGTGAAATTGAAAGCAAACTCTTTTGGTGACTTGCATGTGGCCTCCTTGAAGTTTTTCAAAAAATCTCCAACAACCAACCTGTTTGAACGCTTGTTCAACTTCACTATTCCTCAAGAGAACATATAAACCTTTAGGCCCATTCCTTAGAAACCTACTTGACCTATGATCCTTCTTCTCTGTAGACATCTCCATGGAATTCCTGCAAAATGAAAATTGAAAGAGCTTGCACTGTCTTAATCTTGATCATTGCCTCGCTTGAAATGGAAAGGGAAACTGTGTCGCTTGAACTTTAAAAAATTCTGATCAAATTCCTGTCAATTTGCTTCTCATGCATGAAAACAAACATGATCATAACTGAAAACGCTTGGACCCTTTTTTGAAATTTGGAACTCATGCGTACCAAGACACCTAACGAATCTAATGATGAAAATGACTGGTTGCATGTGATATGAATGGTGCATGGACTGACAATTGATGATGTAAGATTATTGGATTCTGATGGATTGGACATCTAGGTGATTTTTGGCATGAATCTGCACAAATCCTCAATTTCGTAGCGCAACTAGTGCAAATTCTTGGTTTTGCACTACAAAAACTCCTAGACAGTTTTGTAGCGCATGAAAACCTTTACACACGTTTGACACATGGAAATTTATGTGTGATGTGGGACCAATGATAGGTAAAACCAGAGTGTTGACCCTATTTGACAATGCCAACAAGGCTTGCTTCTAGGTCCTATACTCTAAAACAAACCATGGAAAGACTAGACCAGGACTAACACCAATCTTTTGGAATCAAACTGATGTTCAAAATTTAGAAATTTTTTCTTGAGTGATAATAGTCTCCGAGCTACCCAACATCCTACTCAGTCCAAAAATTGCACATGGATGTCATGCATGCTAGCCTACTGTTATGAAACCAGCTCAAGAAAAGATAGAAAAGATAGATCAACGCCTTAGAATTCAGCCTCTTCGAGGGGACAACCTCCTTTACATTACATAAATGAAAAATTCTTGGATGATACAAATGACAAAACCTCCTTTCTATATATAGGAGTCTAAGGAGTCACAGTATAATCCATCCGACCTAACAATAATAATATAAAGCCACAAAAATAACAATAGAGGGATTCTATGGGCACATTAATAACAATATGGGGGCAATGGGGGCACAACAATATAAATAAGGGGTATAACTACAATAGTAATGGGGTAATCACTAGTATTATAGGGACCCAACATGCCCCTCTCCCTCAAAAAAGTGTTGTCCTCAACGCTTGAGTAGTTATGGATACTTCTGCATAAAATTCTCATCCTCCCATGTGGAATCTTCAATGGATAAGTTATTCCACTTGATAAGGTACTCTGAAATTGATCAATTTCGTAGCCGTCGAGTTCTTGTTTCTATAACTTCTTCCGTTTCCAATATAATTTTTCCTTCCTCTTCAAGTTCTGGCAATATTGTTTGAACTGGGAGCTTGTCACCTATAACCTTCTTTAAGCATGGGACATAGAAAACTGGGTGCAATCGAGAAGCTGCAGGAAGCTCCAATTTGTATGCCATAGTACCAATATTTTGCAACACCTTGTACGGACCATAATACTTTGGTGATAATTTATTATCCTTCGTATCTTGCTTGAGGGACATTTGCTTATATGGTTGTAGCCGTAGGAATACCCAATTACCTACATCAAAACTTGTTTCACTGCGATGTTGATCTGCCTGTTGTTTAATTCTATTCTGTGCCAACACGAGGTTATCCTTTAAGAGTTGGAGGACTTGTTGTTGATGTTCGATGTGATGTTCCACTGCTTGAACCTTAGAATTTTCTCTTAAATATGATGTGATGGATGGTGGTTGATACCAATAAAGTGCCATAAATGGTGTCATTTTTGTTGCTGTATGAAAGGAAGTGTTATACCACCATTCAGCCAGAGGCAAGAATTTGACCCATTGTGTCTGTTTATCAGATACAAAGCAACGAAGATATCCTTCCAAACATTTGTTTACTATCTCAGTTTACCATCAGATTGAGGATGATAAGATGAGATATGAGCTAACTGAGTACCAAGACAAGAAAATAATTCTGTCCAAAAATTTCCAGTGAAAATGGGATCTCTGTCACTTACAATAATCTTTGGGTTTCCATGTAGTTTTTGAATTGTTTCCATAAATGCAGTAGAAACTGTACTGGCTTTAATTGGATGTGATAATGCACAAAAGTGTGCATACTTGGTAAGTCTGTCAACTACCACCATGATGACACTCTTTCCCTCAGACTTGGGTAAACCTGTGATAAAATCCATTGAAACCTCCTCCCAACGTTGGCTTGGAATGGATAAAGGTTGTAATAGACCCGGTGTCTTAATTGTTTCAACTTTATTTTGTTGGCAAACCAAACATTCTGCCACAAACGTTTGAATATCTGATTTAAGGCCATCCCAAAAAAATTCCTTCTTAACCCTGTGGTAAGTTTTTAAAAATCCTGAGTGCCCTCCTAAGGGAGAAGTGTGCAATTCCATAAGAATCTTTTGTTTTAGCTGGGAATTCTTACAGAGGTATAAGTGATCTTTGTACCATAACGAATCATTTTTCCAACTAAATGTATCAGACGTACTGGAATCTTGTTGTAGCTTTCAAATAAGTGCCCACACTTCTTCGTCATTCTTCCATTCCTCCCTTGCTTCATTTATCCAATCTGGTTGGATAATAGAAATAGCACACAACAATGCTTCCACATCCTCATCCTTCCTTGAGAGTGCATCTGCCACCACATTTTGCTTCCCTTTTTTGTAGATGATTTCAAAGTCATAACCCAACATCTTTGTGACCCACTTTTGTTGCTCTTCAGAGGATAATCTTTGTTCTAAAAAGTATTTAAGGCTATCATGATCCGTTTTTACCTTGAAGTGTCTTCCCATTAGGTAGGGTCACCATTTCTTAAGTGCATGGAGTATTGCCAACATTTCCTTCTCATAAATAGCTTTGCTTAGAAACTTTCCCTTGATTGGACGACTTTCAAAAGCAATGGGTCTTTCATCTTGCATTAGAACATCACCAATTCCATTTCCTGAAGCATCACATTCCACAATAAAGGTTTTTGTGAAGTCTGGTGTAGCTAAGACCGGTGCTTGGCACATTGCCTCTTTAAGATGTTCAAAGGCCTTTGTTGCTTCTGGAGTCCATGAAAATGCATCTTTCTTCAATAATGTTGTTAGAGGTGCTGCTATTCTCCCATAATTCTTAACAAACTTGCGATAATACCCTGTCAACCCAAGAAATCCGCGCAAATGCTTTATGGATGTGGGGATTTTCCATTCCTTAATGGCTTTAATTTTGCTAGGGTCTACCTTAACTCCTTCATGAGATACAATATGACCCAAATATTCCACCTCCTGGACTCCAAAGAAACATTTGGATCTTTTGGCATATAATTGTTTCTCCTCCAATAGTTGTAGCACCCTGTCAACATGTTCAACATGATCCTTCCAAGACTTGCTGTAGATTAGTATATCATCAAAAAATACTAACACAAATTTTCTAAGGAATGGTTTGAAAATTGAATTCATCAAACCTTGAAATGTTGAAGGTGCATTGGTAAGGCCAAAAGGCATGACCAAAAATTCATAATGACCCTCATGAGTTCTAAATGCCGTTTTCAGAATGTCTTCAATCTTCATTCTGATTTGATGATATCCTGAACGAAGATCCAACTTGGTGAAGTAAATTGATCCATGCAATTCATCCAGTAATTCATCAATGACAGGAATGGGGAACTTATCTTTAATAGTGAGCTTGTTGAGCTCCCTATAATCCGGACACATGCGCCATGATCCATCCTTCTTGTGCACCAATACTACTGGAGAAGAGAAAGAACTTTGACTCGGTTGAATTATACCAGCCTCTAGCATTTCTGCAACCATACGTTCAATTTCACTATTTTGGACATAGGGATATCTGTACGGCCTGATGTTTGGAGGAACACTTCCTGGAATCAGATGAATAGCATGATCATGATCACGCATAGGTGGGAGACCTTTGGGAGTCTCAAATACCTTGGAATGATTGTCCATGACTTTTTGGAGATCTGGAGAAATAGATGATTCTAATGTGGAAACATCTAGCGAACATAATTGTGCAATTACACCTCTTTTCTCCTTTTTTAGAAGCTTTGTCATACCATTAGAGCTGATTATCTTTCCTGGTTTCCCTGCAATACCCCTTAATTCAACTTCCTTTCCTTCCGTAGAAAATTTGATGAAAAGTTCTTGAAAATTAAAAGCTATTGTACCCAAGGATTGTAGCCATTGGACTCCTAGTACAACATCATCACCTCCCATTGGAATGGAAAGCATTGGGCTAGTCAATACATATTCTCCCATGGATAGCTTGATATTATGGCACTTTCCAGAGAAATTTATTGTTCCTCCATTTGCAATCATCACTTGACACTCTGGTGCTGGATATAGGAAGCAATTCAATTCTTTTGCTACCCTACAATGAATAAAATTGTGGGTGCTTCCTGAATCAATCAACACTATCACCTTTTTCTTCTTGATTTGTCCTTCTATCTTGATGGTTTGAGGAGTGGTAATTCCTGCCAATGCATTACAAGATATGGTTGGATTTATTTGTTCTTCATCTAGGCTTTGTTCCTGGAGCATATCCTCTTCTTTTGACCTTTCTTGCTCCTTTTCTTCTTCCTCTTCACAATCTATGTAGAATAATTTCTTCTCAGCACACTTATGACCTTTAGTGTATTTGCTATCACAACTGTAACAAAGCCCTTTTGCTCTTTTTTCTTCCAATTGTTGTGGTGTCAACCTTATAGGTTGTGGAAGACTAGGGGCAACAACACTTCCGTCTTTATAGTTGTGAGTGGTATGCTTCCTGGTTGCCATAATTTTGCTTTCCATTTTTCTTGCTAACCTGAATGCCTTCTCTAATGAATCAGGTTCCCAAAGGCGAACATCATGTTGGATATTATCCTTTAAAGACCCTATGAACACATCAATCCTATGCTCCTCTGGAATATCTTTTACCCTTATGTTCAATTTTTGGAACTCCTCAATGTGCTCCATTATTGAACCCTTTTGTTTGAGACTTATCAATTGGCTAAAAAAAGTGTTGCTTTTTGTATCCTCATAATGTGCTATCAATTCTTCCATAAAAATTGCCCAAGTGATAAATTGTTTACGAGAGCAAAGCCATTGATACCATACAAACTGATTTGGTTCCAAATATAAAGTTGCCATACGTACCTTTTGTGTGTTTTGCACATTATTGAGATCGAAGAACTGCTCCATCTGTAATATCCATGTGGCGGGATCCTTGCCATCAAACTTCCTCATATCGATTTTTGGAATATGGTGGGTCTTCGATCAAACATTAGAGTCTATGGAATCATGATTAACATTTCTTTTGTTCACATCATGAGTTTCCTTTACAACCTTTTCACCATTAGTAAGTATTTCTTGTAGAAAATTTGTCAAATCTGTCTTCAAATCTGCCATGTCTGTCTTCAAATCTATCCTCAAATATGTCTTCAGATCATCCATCTTAGCTTCCATGCCCTTTATCTTAGATTCCACTGCATTTATCTTAGCATCTATTAGCTTTTGTGAGCATGACATTTGTTGCACTTGTTCTTGTAATTTTGATATATCATGTAGCATTTCTTCCTCTTCTTCATGAGTCATGCTAGAGCTTTCAGGTTCCTTACTAGGTGTTTGCATTTTCTTTCCTCGGGGCATCAGTTACTGATAATAATGCTTTACTATGCCCTTTGAATTCCTTCAAACCAAGCTTATGCAAAAATAAAAATAAAAAAACTACACACCTTTTTTTACTTTGTAGAAGCCTGATATTGAATCTGATGTATCTCTGTAATTTCGAATCATCCAGTTCTAAAATTGTGATCTATAGTAGCCTTCTATGTCCTCTTTCCAATGCCACTAGTCTGATCCAAATTGGATTCTCCAAGAAATAGTTATGCACAATCTCCCGCAGTGACCTGATTATAGACTAGTTCCGTAGAGCGGACTTGTATGAAGTGCCACGTGTCACTGTTTCAACCTTTGACTTCGAAAAATATATAAAAGAAAACTACAGTCCGTCCTCTTTCAGTATCTTCTTACGAAATTTCAATCCGATGGTCAGAAAGAAAGTTATGACGATTTTCCCCAGGTCACCTGTTTTGAGTGTAATTCAGGAGTCTGCAAAAAGACCAACTTCCTCAAATCATATCTCCGAAAATATCGCACGAAAAGCTCTGAAATTCGGACCCAAGGTTCAGTGAACGTCACAGAAAAAGAGTTATAGCGAAAATGCCACGATGACTTGTTTGGAGCAGCAAAACCCTAGAATCCAAAGCTCTGATACCAAATGTTATGAAACCAGCTCAAGAAAAGATAGAAAAGATAGATCAACACCCTAGAATTCAGCCTCTTCGAGGGGGCAACCTCCTTTACATTACATAAATGAACAATTCTTGGATGATACAAATGACAAAACCTCCTTTCTATATATAGGAGTCTAAGGAGTCACAATATAATCCAGTCGACCTAACAATAATAATATAAAGCCGCAAAAATAACAATAGAGGGATTCTATGGGCACATTAATAACAATATGGGGGCAATGGGGGCACAACAATATAAATAAGGGGTATAAATACAATAGTAATGGGGTAATCACTAGTATTATAGGGACCCAACACCTACTAGCTCTGTGCTATTTTTTCTAGTAGCCTCTTTAAATCCGTTGCTAGCCTCCCTAGAGAATCTGCATAGTCTTCACTGCCACTGTCCCTTGTTACCTTGACTGTCTCCATGGAAAAATTGTGGAGATATGCCCTCGAGCCAAGCTATATCTCGCAAACAGTCACTACTGATCCACACCACCCATCTCAGCCTCCCAGTGACCTCTACATAATTTTCACTAATAGTGCCCAGAGCCCACATCCCATCATGAAATGTGCTCTACGCAGTTTGAGAGCCTTGTCCTCTCTCCTAGTTACCTACATCTGAAAATGAAAGATAATGCATCATGGTAGACTGGGAGATTTCTAGATTTCATGTCATCTTGTTATGAGTGATTATAGATACAGGTACATGGATGAGACATGGCACGATGACAAACGAGATGAAAATGGAGGACATGCTAGGAGACTTGTTCGAAAATGAAATAAATGCCAAGTACAAGCGACGGAGAGACATGCACGTGAAACATCAAGAGAACACCAAGGCCATTGAAGACTCTGCACACCCATGTGGAGGTGAAGCCATGATACACTAAGAGCACATCCATCACTCAGCAGCACTA
This sequence comes from Pinus tabuliformis, assembly GCA_031772625.1. Classification (NCBI taxonomy): domain Eukaryota; kingdom Viridiplantae; phylum Streptophyta; class Pinopsida; order Pinales; family Pinaceae; genus Pinus; species Pinus tabuliformis. Next base: position 1,431,361,154 of record CM062818.1, read on the forward strand.
TAGCTCGACATGAATACCAGTAACAACATGAACATACCAGCTCTGTTGTGTCGAGTCATGTCATGGGTCATCTCGTGATCCAGGTGGATATTGGTGGCCACCTGCCAAGTCTACCTAGACCCCCACCATTGTCTTTCTCAGCATTTTCAGTTTCCTTAATTGTAGCACAACATACTATTTTTAGCATTTTTATGGGTCCTGAACTTCTGGAGCCGTTTTGAGGCCCTAAACGACGTTTTTTGGGGAATCCGAGGGCAACATGGGTCCATGGAATGGACCGATGTTGCTCGTTCCAACAATGGTAGTACTCAGATAGATCTTTCTAACGAGCTATTGTATGCGTCAAACAGAGATCATATGCCAAAGTTACGACCTCGGGAAGTTGATGTACTAATTTACCCCAAACGGGGCCCACAGTTTGGCGTTTCATCTCCTAGGGTTAGGTTTTGGAATGTTAAGGGTTTTCCATTGTTTCTCAACAATAAATATGCCTTCGAACCTCATTGTAAGACAGTTCAGAGGCATGTAGCCATCACATCTCTTCTCAGAGATAAGCTACCATCGCCCTAGCTGGTTTATTTCCATTTCTGGTTGTAAGCATATTTCAGTATTTTCCATTAATGAAATGAAGTATTATTTCCGCTGCATCTTTGTGTATATGGTTATCTCAGTAATTTGTTGCGTTCCTGTTTAAATCCGGATCAATGGTATCAGAGCGGTCTGCTTTTCTCTGTTTTTCTTTGCATGTCCCCAACAAGGTCGGGATATAAGGAGTTAGGACTTGAACTGGTTGAACCTTTGCAAGACCAGCCTCGCAAATCCCGACGGCCTCCCATGGTGGACGAGAAGAAAGACGAGGGAGCAGGAGATCCCATCAAAATCTTGCTCGAGGAAGCCCTCGAGCGACAACGGAACGCGATGATGGACAACTTTGCCCAGATCCTTCAGCGGCTACCCAGAAGTGACGCATCGGCTTCCAACAGCTACTCTGGAAACGCCACACCCTTTAAGGTACAAGTTAATTTGAAATCCCCATATTCGAGGGTCAGATAGACGCAGATGCCGTAGATAAATGGTTAAATCTGCTAGAGGGTTATTTTTCTGTTCATGAATTTTCGAGTCGGGAAAAGATTATTTTTGCTCTTCTCAAAGCAGCCCCCCACGTCAAGGACTGGTGGGAAACCTACTGCGAGCAGGAGGATGAAAGTACTGGCTCACTATTTTCAGCTGCACCCACCTGGGATTCGTTCCGGGATGCCGTTAAGGAGCAGTACTACCCTGTTGGAAGCTATAAGGATGAATACATAAAGTGGACCACGCTGCAGCAGGGAAGGGACCAAGACGTGCCAGAGTTCACCAATCTTTTCCATACCCTTCGCACAAAGTTGGGTATCAAGGATTTGGAGCAACATTTGATACTCAAATGTCGTGGCTGCCTGCACAAGTACATCCAGGAAGAAATACAATTCCTAAACATCCCCTCGCTCGGCGTAGCATACCGATATGCCGTCAAGGTCGAGCAGAAGTTTAAACAAAAGAAGCGAGACTTTGGATCTGCGAATCCAAAGCAGGGGAAAGGTGCCCCGAAACCACAGAAAAAAGGACAAAGCCAAGGCGATACAGCCCAAGACAACCAGCCGAAGCTGCAAGCAAAGACCAGCGCCGCGAAGCCGAGAATGGACACTAGAAAATGGTGCGAGTTCCATAAGAGCTCCACTCACAATACAAGTGAGTGTCGGGCCAAGCAGTCTCTGGTGGCTGAGCTAAAGGTTTCAGAATCATATGCATGTTCTGACTCTGAGTCAGAAACCGATAAGGGGTATGAAAAAGGGAAGCAGATCATTGATGCGGATCCCAGCGCCACTGTTGCTACCGCAAAAATCCAAAAAAATGAACCCGAAGATCCAGAGGAGGAGGAGCGTCTCTTCCACTGTCAGATGTGGGTAAAGGTCTCCCCGATACAGTTCATTGTTGATAGCGGGAGTCAAAAGAACCTCATTTCGATAGAGGTCGTGAAGCGGTTGGGCTTACCGACCACAACACATCCACAACCATACACCATTGAGTGGCTGCACCAAGGACGAGATCTTCACGTAAGCCAGCAGTGTCGCCTTCCATACAACATCAAGCCCTTCACGGATGAGGTATTGTGTGACATTGCTCCCCTTGAAGTTTGTGATGTATTACTAGGACAACCATACTTGTGGAAGCGACATGCTATGTATGAATCAAGGCCCCATGCTGTTATTATTACATTGGGAAATAAGTTGTTCAGGATACTAGAGGTAGCACCACCTGCCGCCATCTCTTTGATCACTGCAAAACAATGCAGTAAGATCATTTCCAAAACCAAGAAATTTTTTTCCTGATGATATGCCCTCAAGGAAAGAAGAAGACAGTGGCCGTGGCCTCCAGACGGGTTCCCTCTGCACGATAACTACAGATGGACAAGATTGTGGAGGAGTACGAGGACATCTTCACCTCCCCGGCAGGGGTTCCTCTGCACTGTCAAGTCAAGCACTCCATCGATCTGACCCCAGGTGCGCCGCTACCTAATGGACCAATTTATCGGTGCTTCGTTCTGGAGAACAATGAAATCAAGAGGCAGATTCAGGAGCTCCTGCAGAAAGGTCACATCCATCTGAGTTCATCGCCCTGTGGGACCCTGATCGTGTTGGTACAGAAGAAGGATGGGACGTGGAGACTCTGTATTGACTATCGGGCGCTGAACAAGATTACTGTCCGTAATAGGTACCCGATCCCGTGGATTGATGACCTCCTAGACCAACTAAAGGGGGCGAAATATTTCAGCAAGATCGATCTGAAGTCAGGATATCACTAGGTACCAATCGAACCCTCTGATGTGTGGAAGACTGCCTTCAAATCCAAGGAGGGCCTCTTTGAATGGTTGGTCATGCCTTTCGGATTGACGAATGCTCCTGCAACCTTTATGAGGCTAATGGATGACATCTTGCGGCCATTCACCAACTCCTTTGTAGTAGTATACTTGGATGATATTCTGATCTTCAGCAAGAGTTGGGAAGAGCACCTCCACCACATCCAACAGGTTCTCCAAACACTGCGGCAACACAAGCTATCTGCCAATTTGGAGAAATGCACTTTTGGCATGACCCAGGTTCAGTATCTGGGATACATCATTGATGAACAAGGGGTGCATGTCGATCTAGCCAAGATCCAAGTCATTTGGGATTGGCCCTCTCCAACCACTCTAACAGAGCTCCGCAGCTTTCTAGGTCTTGACAACTTCTACCACAGGTTTGTGTTGGGGTTTTCTCATATTTCTTGGCCCTTGAGTCAGGTCACCAAGGGAGGGGCGAAAGCAAAATTCTTTTGGTCTGAATCTCAACAGAAGTCATTCATGGAGTTGAAGGATCGCCTCTGCACGGCACCAGTGCTCGCGTTACCAGATTTACAACAACCATTTGAGGTTGAGACAGATGCCTCTGACTATGCTATTGGGGCAGTCCTTACTCAACATGGACATCCCGTGGAATATCACAGTGAAACACTTTTAGAAACAGTCCGGAAGTACCCCACTTATGATAAAGAGATGTATTCCATTGTACAGGCCTGCCGACAATGGAAGCATTACATTTTGGGGAAGGAAACGGTCATCCACACAGACCACCGACCCATGCAGTTCATACAGACACAAGGGAAATTGCAGAATGATCACCATCAGAAGTGGTCTACATACCTGCAACAGTTCCACTTGAATATCATGTATAAGAAGGGCAGCACCAATAATGTTGCAGATTGCCTCAGGCGACCACCGATCATGGTGTTAACCACCGTGCTCAACTCTTGTGGGCACGAGACTTATGATTGGCCACTTCTCTACAAAAGCGACCCAGAATTCGGCCACACATACCAGACACTCTTGGAGGGTCGGCGTGTTGCAGATTTTCACCACCAGGATGCCTTATTATGCCACCTCGGTCACCTTTGTGTTCCTTCAAGCGAGCGTGCCAAGATGATTTGGGAAGCACAGTACAGTCGAGCTGCTGGGCATTTCGGGGTCGAGAAAACAGTGGAAGTATTGCAAAATTATTTCTATTGGCCGAATCTTCGACAGGATGTCGGGAAGTACATCAGATCATGTACTGCCTGTGCCATTGCCAAACCGACCATTAAGAAGCACGACCTCTATACCCCGTTGCCTACCCCTAGTCGACCTTGGGAATCCATCTCCATGGATTACATGTCAGGCCTTCCTTCCACTAAGCATGGAAATGACTGTGTTTTTGTGGTCGTCGACAGGTTCTCGAAGATGGCCATTATGGTGGCCTGCAAGAAGAATATCACAGCAGAAGCCACTGCTAAACTCTTCTTTGAACGAGTGTGGGTGCACTTTGGGATCCCACAGTCTATCATCTCAGATCAGGACAGTCGGTTTCTCAGCACATTTTGGTCCAGTCTCTGGTCAATGTTGGACACCAAACTCACGAAGTCCACAACCTTCCATCGTCAAACTGATGGCCAGACAGAGGTTGTCAATAGGATGATTGTGCACATTCTGCGCATGTATAACTCAAAGCATCCACACACATGGGACGAGAGCCTCCCCTATGTTCAGCATAGCTACAACCGAGCTCTTCACAGCTCCACTGGCCATAGCCCTTTTCAGGTGGGTTTGGGATTCCAACCACTATGCCCCATTGATGTGGCCATGCCACTTGCAGCTACTCACATGAATTTAGCTCATGTCCAGTCCAAAATAGATAAGGCCACCATCTTCATTGAGCGCATCGAACATATTCGCCAACAGGTCCACGACATTCTTGAGAAATCAAATGCCAAGTACAAGCAGCAACATGATCAACATCGGGTGTGTTGTGGGGAAAAGTATCCGATGCGGATGACCCTATCCCTACTCTAAAGGTGACAGTCTTTAGCAACAACTGAAAGTAAAGTTTTGATGATTTCCTTTATGAAAGTACAGAGAGAATGAAGAAAGATTAACCAACCTGGTGTCTTTCGCTTAGTCGATCCTTGTCCTCTCTCTTTGTCTCTTGTTCCCAGCTCCTTGCTCTCTTTGCCGGTCCAGCTACACACAGATCCTGCACAAAACAAGAGAGCAAACTACAAGATACATGTACTCATAACTGAAGCATGGATTAGGATGAATCAAATATACATGTAAATACAATACATCAATGCAATACAAGTATATAGGAGAACATGCAAAACTTTATTGGTAGAAGTAACAGGGTTCTGAGAAGGTTACAACCAATGATGGCTCCAATCCAGCAGCACCTCCCCAGCAGCAAGAACTCTCCTCTTCACCTCTAGTAAAACAATCACCCAATAGCTCTAACTGTAAACCAACAGCACCTCCTTGCTTTACACAAAATTCCAGCCTCCTTAGACCTCATAGAAGAGCTCTATATATAGGAGAGAAGAAGAGAGGATGAGTCAGCTTGAGACTGACATGAAGCTGCCTTGTGTCCTCTCCCTCTTTAGTTAAACTTCAGTCCTTGAGTCCACTTGGAGATCCTTGCTTACACATGGTGATCAAGTACCTCTTACTCATCACAGGGCGAATCTCATGAACCAAGTGTCAGTTTAGAAGCTTCCTGGGCAGTTGACACCTTGCAGGATGACTGTGCCACTTGGCCAATCTCGCCCAGCGCAGGTAGCCTTCATTAATCTTGACTTCCAGCGCAGGTACAAGGAGGGACAGTTGCATTCCAGCGCAGAAGCTCAGTGGAGCAGCTGACATGATCCAAAATAAGCCTGTTTTGAAGTGTTTTCAGGTGGAGAATTGATTGGAAGTGCTGTTGTTTGATGACCTTGTTCTTTTAGGGGTAAGAACAACATGTTTAGGGACTGAGGATCCCTGTGATTATTGACATTTCATGTTCCATGATGCGAGGCACAAAAATGTCTATAACAGTTGCCCCCTAAAGTATGAGGCCGTTTATCGGGTGAAATGCTTTATCTAGAGGGTCCGAAGTTCATTCCAGTGCTGAGGAGGCGCCCTGTAATACAATACAATACAATACATTATTTTTCATTCTATTTTCATGATCTAGCTGAGGCGGGCATTCCCATGCTCAGCTTTTATAAATACATTTTGGTACATATGACAGACGATCGTCTGAAGGTAGACTGATAATTTTCTGCTGAAATTATCATCCTTTGAATAGGATGATCATCTGTTGCAATGATGTACATGACAAATGCTTTTATATTTCCTGAATATATATCGCAGCCCGGATGGATGAAACTAGATCCGGGGTCTTCAAACTCGTTCGATCTTCACTCTAAGTACAAGTCGATCCATGTGAGAATTGCGCTGAAGTCGAACATGGAAAGACATCGCTTGATTACCGGTCAATAATGAAAACCGTTAACAAGCGCGAGAGGAATCACCAATAATGACGATGATCCTCAAGGTACTGCAGTACAATTCACGTGGCGTGAATAAAGGACTTGGCGTCGAACGCCACGCAAAATCTTCTGGTTGAAGGTCATTGATGTATACCTGTCGCCGGAAGTGAGAAACTTGCCATGGGGGTGTTCCTAGATCAACTTCTTGGATAATGAGCTGAAGTCGACAAGAAGCGATCCGTCAAAGGAGGGCCTTAATGAATCCCACAGCAATGACACAGAACGGAGCTAATGACTTTAGTGGAGGTGAAAACAAACTGTGACATATGATTCAGGGTGGCGATCATGAATGGATGAAGGATAATGTATGGCAGTGGATGGGACACGGTTGACACTTTCAGAATGACCCCTCTTGAACATATAACAACACTGATGCGATGGATCGGTAGCATTACCCCAAATGTGGATGGTTTGGCGAAGACCATGGCGATGAGACCGGTGAATGAAACAACCCAACCCGATGTGGTACGGAGGAAAAGTGTCATGTTCAAGAGTGACTTGCTACCATTAAACTTTGATGTTCTCCCAATTTTTCCCCAGTCATTTCTGACCAGTACCTCTTTATTTTTGTCAAGCTTGAGGAGGATAACATATGCTTGTTCTATAACCCGCCCTTCGGGCAAGCCCATCGCTATGATTTAACGAGCCTAGCGATAGGGAAACTAGTTCTCGTCTAAAGACAAGTTTGTTGCTATTTAATCATTTTAACGAGTCTAACGACAAAGAAAACTTGGTCCTTTTCATTTTTAGAGAGTCTGAAAAGGTACAGAAAGTTAACTCCATAATTCCTTTTTCGTCATCTAATCCCTTAAGTCCGAAAAAGTATAAAACAATACAGAAGGGATGAGTGTTCGGTACTTTTAACGAGCCGAACAAGACAAGCGCTCGATCTTTTTGTGTAATAATCCCTCAGGTCCAAAAAGATTAAAGTCTAAATGAGGGATAGCGTTCCGGTCGTTTAACGAGCTGGAAGGCCAAAACTCGGCAAACTTTTCATATTTTACGAGTCAGTGAAAAGAGCTCAAAGAAGACTCGTCTTTTGAGGAACGAGTGATAAATAGGGATAGCAATTGATTCCAGGTACAAATTGGAATTTTCCAATCACGGTAGTGTCACAAGGATGGCTAGGTGAAATCACTCTTCGCAGCTGTTCCTCAAAAAGGGTAAACACACATATGGGGGTGAACGACCGGCCAAATGAAATGGAGGTGATGGATGAAAACACGACCAAGGCTTTTAAGGCTTATAAATTTACGATCGCAATGGTTATTTACCGAGATAGGTTCATTTTTTAATGAGCTTGAACTTTGGCGGAAAAACTCTGCTCACACTTTTCTATTTTTTAACGAGCATAAATTCCGTGGTAAAACTGCTCGATTCATGGTCAAATTTAATTTTTTACTTTTACTAGCTTTTCTCTTTTCAAATGTAGTACTTCATCTTCAATTGCTGCAACAAATTTTGTTAGAAATGGACAATATTTGCATGAAAACGAGATTATCACCCTAATATTTAACTTTAAACCGTGTAAAAAATCATAAAAAGGGGTTTTTACCTCTCATTTACCATTTCATTTGCATTTTGCTTGTTGGAGCTCTGGAGGTGCCTCTTCTTCCTTGATTTTCACCAGCTGATTCAGGGAGATTCTGTGGACGATTTTCGGCGCCGTTTGGACCAGGTAGGAGCTAAACCTTAGCCCTTCACTTTCATGGTTTCCTTTTTCAGTTTCATGCATGTTTTTCAGGGTTTCTGAGCCCCAGGGGTTTCATCAGGGCGCCCTGGCATCAGCGCAAGTTCCCCTTTCGAAAATTGCGCTGTATTTCAGGCAGCCTTAAGGCAGACTGCCTTACAGCGCAAGGGGAAGCCTCTCTGCCTGCGCTGGGCCTAGAAACGCTGACCTTGCATGTGTTTTTTGATGATTTTTTCGCCAGATTTTCATCAAAATCAGGAACTTACTCCTTCTCTTGTTTGCTTGCAGGGAACTTTGAACAAAATGTCCCTTACATGGCGAGAACGAGAACATGAAGCAGAGGACATGGTTGCACTCCATGACCCAGTCACGGTGAACGCGCTTCGGAACTGTGGCCTGCTGAAGTTCTTCCGTATCTCTAGCATGAGAGCACAGATTTCTTTACTGCAGTATATGCTTGATGCTTGGGATCCTGTTAACCAAGTATTCCAGATTAGGGGGAAGTCTTTCCCCTTGACCATAGAGGACATGTACTTCTTGACTGGGTTGTCAAGGCGGGGTGCCCCCATTTCTTTGTCAGGTACAGCTCGAGGGACTACTTCCACCAGAGACTATATCCGTCAGTATTGCCGGGAAGGTTCACAGCCGAGCAAAGACGGCAAGATCAACATCCGTGACATCACTGACAGGTCTCTCAGGTCCATTCTGTTTACTATTGGTAGGATGGCCGGTAGCGCAGCTTTACATGTTGCCAACAGATCTTACATGCAGCACGCCTTGGAGTGTCTCCAACCGAAAGTGTTTAACTGGTGTGATGCAGTACTTTTTCAGATGAAAAGTCAATTGACCAAGGTAAAGGACGGGGGGCTGAAGAACTTTGGTTTTGGTTCTATTCTGACTGCCTTTGTCTTGGAGAAAATCCCATTGATGCAACCTCAGTACATCTTGCTCGATTTACCTTCTCCGACCGAGCCACGCATGCAGAGGTGGGTTGACCATATGTCCCGGCATGCTGGTCAACCTCGTATTACTTTCACTGAGTCCTTCTTTAGGTGGTTCGAGCGTCAGGAGATGGCATTTTCTGAGTATCCATACGTGGGTATGGACTACCGAGGTGATCCGGACTTGGTGCTTCCGGATGGCGAGCAATGGGGCGCTATTGGTAAAATCTCTGACCATATCACTGTTTATTGTTTTTATTCATGATGTTACTGTTCAAATTGATCAAACTCTTGGGTGCATGCAGATGTTGGTCCTGTTCGTCCAGTAGCTCGTCCACGATCGCCAGTTGCTGCCCCAGCAGCAGAGCCTGCTAGGAGAGTTGTTATTCGCGACCTTGGTGATACTGAGATACTTGCAGCTGTGCAGGAGCAGGTTGAGAGCCTTACTCGTGGTCTTCCGGATGTACAGATTGACGAGTTACCTTTACAGTTGCAGCGGCACACTATTGGCGTGCCTAGACGATGGACTCGTCTCTTGCGCATGATCGCACAGACCGTGACGTACTTTCATGAGCACCACTAGGCTAGGGTGCCCCCTAGCATCTTTTTGAGTTCTAGGTCATATGACCAATTTTGTTTTGATTACAGCACATTATGTACAAACTATAAACAGCTTTATATATTTTGATTTTCGGAGTTTATTTCAGTTTATTTGTGATCCACTTACATAGCACCGATGCATCTCTTTATATATGTTGTAAATGTCTATCTAATACATAGTTTGCTAATGAATCTGTTAATGTGTTCAAGTTTCTGGAAATATGTTGGTATTGAATTGAATCAAACTCTCTTTCCAAAATCTTAACTCTTAGAAACATTCGATAAATAGCTGGATTGCGGACTGAATATATACCAGTGAGTTGTAGTATCACAAGCTGTGAGTCTAGCCTAACAATTAGTCGGCGTATACCATGAGCGATGGTATCAGAGAGGAGCTCAATCAACACACTATACTCAGCGATATTGTTCGTTGATTGTCCAATACACACACCTCTGAAACTCACTAACTCGCCGCTTGGATCAAAAATGGCCCAGGCTGCGGAGGACAAATTCCGCGTACTACGACTCGCTCCGTCGGCATATCCCACATATGTATCAGAATAATTCGACATCTGCAACAAACGAGAAGGGTGGATTACTTAACCGAAACAAACATTTTAGCGAAAACAAAATACAACAAAAGCACTCAGGTTACTATTTAGGCATAGTAACGCTTGAGGTACAACCCATTACGGGGTTGTGCCAGTGGTATTCCGTCATAATCCATTAACTCGTAGGCTCCTTTTGCTAACACCCTTTTAACAATATAGGGACCCATCCATAAGGACTGAAATTTTCCTGCTCCTAATTTATCGGATTCTTGGTCGTAAAGCAAAACCAAGTCACCCTCAGAGAAGTTGCGAGGTTTGACATTTTTGTCGAACTGTGCTTTGACTCGTTTCTTATGGGCCTCGTTCGCCAAAGCGGCGTCACGACGGTTTTCATCCAACTGGATCAATTCCAGGAAACGAGCCTCTTCTTCTGAGGTTCCGGGGAGGAGGTCAATTGCGAGTTTAAGAGACGAAATTTCGCACTGGATTGGTAAGACTGCCTCTAGGCCATACACCAATTGGAATGGTGTGAACCCAGTGGCGTTCTTTACCGAGGTTCGGTAAGCCCATAATGCTGAGTACAGGATTAGATGCCATCTTCTTTTGTGAACCCCGATCATCCTTTGCAACATTCGCTTCAGGACCTTGTTGATTGCCTCAACTTGTCCGTTGGCTTGTGGATAATACGGGGTAGAGCTATCGTGCGATAGCCCTAGTTTGGCAGCTAATTCAACCATCATGTGATTGCGAAAATGCGATCCATGATCTGTCACTATAGCTTGCGGAACGCCGAACCTGGCGACTACATGATTGAAAAAGAAAAGGGCAGCTGTTTCACCAGTGTTATCTAATGTAGGCATCGCCTCGGCCCATTTGGTAAAATAGTCAACAGCGACTATAATATACCCATGCCCCCCGGTCGAGGTGGGGTTACATTGCATGAAATCGATGCCCCACTTGGCGAAGGGCCCAACAGCTACTATCGGCTGTAAGGGTGCGGGTGGTCTTCTGGTTTTGCTATCAAAGATCTGACATGCATGGCAACTTCTGACAGCTATTATGCAATCTTTAAACATAGTTGGCTAGAAATATCCTGCTCGTAAGATCCTTTGTGCTGTTGCATATCCAGATTGATGCCCCCCGCACGCGCTTGAATGACAATCATTCAGGGCTTTTTCGGCCTCCTCATGGGTAAGGCACCTCCTCAGAACCGTATCGACGCCACGACGGTAAAGTGTATCACCGACGATCATGTAGTCTTTAGATTGGTATCGTATACGTTTCCGTTCCGAGTGTGAGGTATTAGGCCTAAATTTTTGGGTTTGGAGATAAACAATTATGTCTCCATACCACTCATCGCTTACTGATATCAGAAACAAATTTTCATCCACGATTGACTCTTCTGATGTTTCATCGTTGGACGACGATGGGAGATCGCATAATAATTCCGCGAAAACTAGAGCTTTCTTCGATTTGGATTTTACAAAATCTAAATCAAACTCTTGAAGGATGGCTATCCATTTTGAATATTTGCCCCCAAGCAACTGTCGCGACAGTATATACGTCATGGGATTGCAATCTGACAGAATGGTAGTTTTCCTAAAGAGGACATAATGTCGAAACCTTTGAATCGCTTGAACAACAGCAAGCGCTAGTTTTTCAACATAGGAATATTTACTTTCTGTATCATTTAAGTTTTTACTTAAATAATAAATAGGATGTTCAATTCCATCGACTTCTTGCACTAAGACCATCGCAATGGTCGTATCTGCTGCAGCTAGATACAGGTTAAAATCTCTTTGATAGTCCGGGGCGTACATTAATGACGCTCTTACTAGACAATCTTTCAGAGCGTCAAAGGAAGCTTGCGCAACCTGGTCCCAGACAAAAGGTACATCATTTTTCAAAAGACGAGTATAACCTTTGGCAAGTTCTGCGTAATTTGGAATGAACCTCCTCAGAAAGTTTGCTTTCCCTTGGAGTTTCTGAATCTGAAGCAAATTTGAAGGTGGAGGCAAATTAATGATTGCCTGAACCTTACAGGGGTCGAGACGAATCCCATCCTTAGATACAACAAAGCCAAGTAAACGACCAGAACCGACGCAAAACACACACTTGCGCGGATTGAGTCTTATCTTGTAATGTCGGCAACGTAGAAATATTGCTCTCAAATGCTGCGGAACAATGTTCTTGATGTCATGGAAGGCATAATTCATTGCCCTCTGAAACGTCGCCCCTGCGTTCTTTAAACCAAAGGGTAATTTTCGATAAGCGAATTTGCCCCACGGACAGATGAATGCAGTCTTAGACTGATCCTGTGGGCGGATATTTATTTGATTATACCCAGAAAATCCATCCATAAAGGAAAAGATTTCACATCCGGCGCATTCATCAATTATCTGGTCGATGAAGGGTGTAGGGTAGTTGTCCTTTGGACAAGCTTTGTTTACATCCCTATAGTCGACGCACACTCTTATCGTCCCTTGTTTTTTCATAACAGGGACAATATTCGATACCCAATCGGTTAGAGGAACCGGGTAGATGAATCCAGCATGGAGAAGTTTTTCAACTTCTGCCTTAATGGCAGCGGCTTTCTTCGGATGTACCTGCCGAAGCCGTTGTCTTACTGGTTTGACATCAGGATACATTTTAATCTCATGTTCAACTATGCTCGAGTCAATGCCTGGCATTTCATCATATGACTATGCAAAGACATCTCTAAATTCGCGAAAGAGAGCACTATATATTTCCAGTTCTGAAGGGGAACAACTTTTGCCGACATGAATATTCTCAACAACATCAGATTTTGTCGAGATGTTTATGGCTATGGTTTCTTCAATATTGCATAGGTTTCTCTCTGAATCCACCGTATTTACAGTATTTGTTAGGAATTCAAACACTGAAGGGTGGTATAGGTCGTGATGAGTTTCTTCTTCACACTCTGGAAGAAGGGAACGATGGTGGTGATCATTCCATGGTGCCCCCTCAATCATCATTGATTGTAAGATTCCTTCATCAGTCCCATGAACTTTTGACCATGGATCTAATGGGGTACCATATTCTTCGGACCTATCTACCCAAACGCTTGACGAGCGTTCATTTGGGCTCGCCTCCCATGCCTGAAACATTGATTGCTACAATATTTCAACAGGGCTAGGTGGCAATACCACTTGATGATCCATGACGACTTTGTCTTCTGCGACCTTCGATGAAGATAGCATGTTGCATGTTGCTACAAACGGGATATTCCCTTCATGGAAAGGAGGTGGCAACGTGAAAGTTCCCATCATTGTGGGATCTTTTAGCAAGCCTACTCCTATATCTTTTATTGAATGGTCGCTCCCATGGATCAGGGGAATGCTTCCAGTAACTTGTGAACCATTAGGGAGGAAATTCTGTTGGTCGACGATCGTAATCCCTCCTTCAAACGGGAATGCGATCTTCCTAAAATATGTCGACACTACAGCTGCCATGGCATATATCCATGGTCTTCCCAGTAGGATGTTATAGTCAAGATTGCCATCAATGACTTCAACATCAATCTCTACTGTTTTTCCTCCTAGTTCAACCTTAAAGTTATTTAGGATACCGTACGGAGTGTACGACCTACCGTCAAATGCTTTCAATGTCGTCGAAGATCGCGACAAGGTTGGAGATCCAAGAGTTTTCCAGCAACTCATCGACATGATACATGTCGATGCGCCCTCATCAATAATCATTCTATGAACAGTTTTGTTGAGTGCTTTCACTTGAATAAGGAAAGCTAATTGCGCCGGCAACTGAGGATCATATCCTTTGTGATCAAAGGATACAAGATTGGAATCTTTAGGATCCACTCCACCAATTGCTGATAACAATGCCTGTCTTTGGGATGGGCAATTTTGTAGTACCTCAAGAGTCGACATAGCAGATGGCGATTGGGCCAAATCCTCCACTATATTATAGTGTTGCGCCGCTTTGGCGCGAGGGTTGAATGTCGACTTGTGGACTACTCCCTTAGGCGGCTTTATTGTTAATTCATGCGTGAGGGGGGGTACAACTTCTGCCGAAGTTGTTGTCGAACTACTGGGTTGATCTTTCCCTTTGTCGTTCGACACCGGCGGATTCCCATAATCTTTATTCCTAGTCGAGATCAAAGCATCATTTTGCTTAGAAACCGACAACATAAGCACTTGAGACGGAGAAGCATTTCCACTATCAACCATATTTTGACCTGGGGTGGGAAATGGATCAGTCAACACAGCTGAAGTTTGGGAACTTTTCAAGAACCTCTTTAACTCAGCTTTGAACGGACAGTTCTTTGTTGAATGATTTTCATCGCATATTTGACATGGAGGAAATTGTTTCCCTTGCCCAGGAGGGTTTGAAGAAGTTTTTTGAGGGGATGACCCACCTTGTTTCTTCTTCTTCCCTTTGTTTTGTTTCCTCTTGCTTCCTGGTTGATTGGAGTTTTTGTCTTTATCCGTAGATACAGCATTTACCTCCGAAGCAAGAATCTCTTGATTTGCTTTTTGATTCGAAGTCTTACGGGTTTTCTTATTTGAATCCCTTGTCGACTTAGCGTTTGCAGTTCCAATCACGCCATCACCGGCATGAGAGTCACTATTCGATCCGGGAGGAGGAGGGATTGAAAATTCCGGTCTGGGGGCATCGGGTATCTTATCATAGAGCGTGCCCGACTGAGTATACACTAAGTCCAAATATTGAGCACGAGCAATCACTTGCTCTTCTGTTACGACACCTCCCTTGGCCACATCTTCTGTTATTGCCGGCAGAAGCGACTTTATAAACCACTCAACTAATAGCTGATCTGGAACATAGGTTTTTACCATTCTGCGACGACGACGCCACTCATGTATATGATCAGATATATGTGTGGCTGTTGTCTGCTTGAAATTGGTCAAGATCTCTGTCCCAGTTTCGTACCTTATAGGTAACTGAAAGTGTGTTAAGAAAGTCGTGGCTAGGGAACTAAAATTGTCGAAAGAGGCTCTAGGTAATTCAATATACCATTTAGCCGCCGGACCAGTCAATGTCCTCTGGAAAAGACGAAGCCTTATCGAATCATCATTCAAGGTATTCGACGAACACCACAGATGGAATGTCATCACATGATTCGACGGGTCTTCGCCCGGATTTCCATTGAATTTAGGAATGTCCGAAGGAAGTTTGTGAGGAATCGCTGGCCACCAATGGGCATAGGTGATTGGATCGTTCGTCAATCGATGTAAATCTGGTAATTCTAAGGTCGCCACGAATGGCAACTGCTGATTCAGGTTTGGCGAGGCGTACCCAGGATATGATGGAATCGCCTGAGCAGTAGGTCTTTGCACACTAGCATAATGCAACTGATGTTGATATGACTGATATGGTTGGTGGGCTTGGCCACTGTAAAGTGGTTGGTTTAACCCATTCTGAATATAGGGTTGCCCACTATTTGCAAAGATCTGTTGCTCAGACCCCTGGTACACCTGTTGAAACTGAGGTTGTTGGTATTGCACCATCCATGGTTGTGAAGCCATGTTTTGTTGTGCGACACTAACCGACGGACCAAGATGCGGGGTTATGGTTCCCATTTGTATCTGTGTCGTCCCGGCAGTTGGCGATTGTGGTTGTGTTGCAGGGTCAATAGGCTGTTGCATTACAACTTGGGGTTGACATACAACAGGCATCGATTGAACTTGCGACACGGTTACAATTGCTGGTGTCGTCGGGATACTGGACATAGGTACACACTGTTGCATGGAATATACAACTCTTGGTTGTTGGGGTACCATAGGTACCCAACCACTCGTCGTTACTTCAGTCAAACCTGAATGTTGTTGAAAACTGCCGTATGGGTATCCCCCCGAAAGGGGAAGTGAAAGGGCATATTGCCCCCCATACGGTAACAATCCGGAGCTCAAGGGTATAGATGGCCTTTGAGGACTGGATGGCCCAAACTGATTCCCAAAGGGATCAATTTGTCTAGTTTCAACATAAGAATTACCAGGTATTATACCGGAAGAACAAACTGGAACAGACCAAGTTGTCATAATAGTCCCTGGGTGGACTCCTTTTAGCTGATGAGAGCTAGTCGGGACGGCTGGTATGCCGGAAAACATCGTCGGATTGGCAGCAGGAGCTTCTGCTGTCGCTGTGTCGTTTGGCACAGTTCTAGATGTCGACGGTTGTTCAGACATTTTAAGTCTATCCAATAAACTTCCTAACGATTCTTCAGGAATTTCTGGTGGCGATAGACAAACTTCTGATGCAGAAGGAAAAAGAGGGGTACCTACTCCAAAATGAATTGGAGTATTTGCTTGCTGGTCCTCTACGATTTCCTCTATTGCAATCAGACCAGGAGGAAGAGGAAGACCGTCAGGTCCGTAAAAGATTTCTGGTGCCAAAGAAGGGGTTGCTTCGACAGCGAAAGTTGTTTGAACAACAAGACTCTGTGGACCGGTTTCAGATGGAACTGGTTCAGTTATGCAAGTACTTGTCTTCAGACTAGGATCAGTACAACTGTCCCTCTGTTGCCGTTGAACTTCTTCAATAGAGGCAGGGATTCCAGAAATATTGGGAGTGACCAGAACCTCAGATGTTGTTGGAACTTCCGTTCTAACTTTAAAAGGAGATTTTGACCTGGTCAAGCGAGTTCGCTTCGTCCGTACTACTCTCGGTTCCGGAGACAAAGGCGGTTGACTCGCAAGCCTCCCTGAACGACGGGGTTTTAATTGACTTTCCTCCATGGTTGCGGATTACTTGATCAACTAAAATACAAAAAGGGGAATTATATTTCCGTATTGAATGAATTTTATTAGACGCTTTTAGACACAGCTTTGCTTTTTCATGTTTTAAGAGTCAAGAAAAAGCTAAAGATGACTCTAGTCGCCTTCGATGTATTAACGAGCCCGAAGTGACAAATGCTCGGTTGGACCTTTTCAGTTATAGAGTTTGAAAAAGGCCAAAAGAAACTGCTCTGGAGATCTAGGCAGAGGGTGTGCCAAACCTTTCGCGAAACCACAGAATACGTTTTACGGTACGGGTGGTCGATCTTCGTGAATGCTGTGTTCACTGCATCGCGATCAGTAGGGCAGTCGACACGGCTTCCTAAGGATAAAGGATAAAAGCCTATAGGGGTCTCCCAATATACGCGACGGTACGCGGGAGCTCAAGTCCGTATTAGTGCCACCGACTCTCAGGAGGAATCACCCACCTTCGTAGAGATCGACAGTCACTACGTTTAACGACGCCGGAACACGTCTCTACCTAGACCTCTACTGTGAGCGTTATGTTACAATGCGTTTTTAGATTCATTCAATATATTTTAAGTTGATCTTGTTTATCAGTTTGTCTTTCAGGATCACCACGAGATGTATTGGTACAAATTCCTAAATGCAGCTAAAATGATAAGCAAGCTTTCACAATCTTTTTAGCTTTGAAAATCCTAACTACTGAGGGGAGAGAAAAACAATATCTTTCCACACAGAGCACAAAGCACAAACTAATGCACTTTCTCCTAGATCAGACACACAAACTTATCAAAAATGCAAATGCAAGATGCATGTATTTCTTTTCTTTTCCTTTAATGTTGATGTAGACAAAAGGAAAACTGTTGTATGACTTTCGAATTCAATTTGAAGCGTAAACAAACAAGCTTTGTCTAAATGAAAAGACGCTTTACAAGTACTTGTTTCAACACTCAAAATATATGAATTCAAACCATAAAGTGAAAAACAAACAAACTCAAACAGCCATGAACAGTAATAAAACTAGCTCATAAGATCACAAAGACACTTTTACAGTTCAGGATCTAAGAGGTCACAGCTATACTGGTTCGCTTTTCACAATGGGAAACTGTAACTGAAACAAGAAATACTGAAAGAACATTCACAGTTTCATCACACAACTGAGGCGGAATAATGTCAAGGAGAAGTGGTCTACAGCAAGTACAATGACCAGCAAGCAATCAGCTAAAAATCAGTGAAAACAGGGCCAAGACACAAAGGGAAAACTGAGCAAGACAATGGCTAACTGGACCAGCGCAGGCTCTGGTCTGTCAGTTTGACTCTCAGCGCAGTTCCCGAAGGGAGTACCTGCGCTGTAATGCAGACTGCCTGTGGACAGCCTGCACTGGGACACGAGAGTTACGTCTACAAAGTTTTCCGGGTCATAAAAAGCTCAAAAATGCACTGTTTTTGCTGAAATAAAAAGCTATAGGTCAAGTACAGGCTAAGGGATGATCAAGAGGATGAAGATCTATCACAAAGAGTAAAGAGTCTTTTGTAGATAAGCTCTTCAAATCTTGAATTTGCTCAGCAAAGGAGCAAGAGTAACAAACCCTCTACTTCGCTTTTGATATAGTCAAAAGCTTTTCGATTTGGTACTCTTTTCTTCAAGAAATGAATAGCAAAATACTACAAACACCAACAAGATACTAGGCTCCCCAGTGGAGTCGCCAGTTTGTTGTGGGGAAAAGTATCCGATGCGGATGACCCTATCCCTACTCTAAAGGGGACAGTCTTTAGCAACAACTGAAAGTAAAGTTTTGATGATTTCCTTTATGAAAGTACAGAGAGAATGAAGAAAGATTAACCAACCTGGTGTCTTTCACTTAGTCGATCCTTGTCCTCTCTCTTTGTCTCTTGTTCCCAGCTCCTTGCTCTCTTTGTCGGTCCAGCTACACACAGATCCTGCACAAAACAAGAGAGCAAACTACAAGATACATGTACTCATAACTAAAGCATGGATTAGGATGAATCAAATATACATGTAAATACAATACATCAATGCAATACAAGTATATAGGAGAACATGCAAAACTTTATTGGTAGAAGTAACAGGGTTCTGAGAAGGTTACAACCAATGATGGCTCCAATCCAGCAGCACCTCCCCAGCAGCAAGAACTCTCCTCTTCACCTCTAGTAAAACAATCACCCAATAGCTCTAACTGTAAACCAACAGCACCTCCTTGCTTTACACAAAATTCCAGCCTCCTTAGACCTCATAGAAGAGCTCTATATATAGGAGAGAAGAAGAGAGGATGAGTCAGCTTGAGACTGACATGAAGCTGCCTTGTGTCCTCTCCCTCTTCAGTTAAACTTCAGTCCTTGAGTCCACTTGGAGATCCTTGCTTACACATGGTGATCAAGTACCTCTTACTCATCACAGGGCAAATCTCATGAACCAACTGTCAGTTTGGAAGCTTCCTGGGCAGTTGACACCTTGCAGGATGACTGTGCCACTTGGCCAATCTCGCCCAGCGCAGGTAGCCTTCATTAATCTTGACTTCCAGCGCAGGTACAAGGAGGGACAGTTGCATTCCAGCGCAGAAGCTCAGTGGAGCAGCTGACATGATCCAAAATAAGCCTGTTTTGAAGTGTTTTCAGGTGGAGAACTGATTGGAAGTGCTGTTGTTTGATGACCTTGTTCTTTTAGGGGTAAGAACAACATGTTTAGGGACTGAGGATCCCTGTGATTATTGACATTTCATGCTCCATGATGCGAGGCACAAAAATGTCTATAACAGGGTGCCACATAAGTTTCAGGTGGGCGACAAAGTATGGTTGCATTTGCAAAAGGAACGCCTTACTGGAGCCTATCGGAAATTGAGACCACTCCGATATGGTCCTTACACCATTACTAAGGCTATGGGAGACAATGCATTTGAGCTCAGCATTCCCCCATTCCTTGGCCTGCACCCAGTGTTCAATGTGGACCGCCTTCGGCCATACTTTCCACCATTGCTAGACACATCCGACATTGCAGAACAGCTCAAACCCACAAAATTAAATCCAGATTGCATGGAACAAGCTGCAACTGATCGGATCATGGACACACAGATCAAGAACACTCACCAATAGAATATCCAACTGTATCGAGTTGTCAAAGTAGGCCAACTCCTTCAGCAGGGCAAGTGGCTCACCAGGGAACAAGTTCAGCAAAAGTTTCCTCATCTCATGGAGGAGCTCAACGCAATGGGGACCATTGCTTCCTAGGGGGGGAGGAATGATCCAGGTGGATATTGGTGGCCACCTACCAAGTCTACCTGGACCCCCACCATTGTCTTTCTCAGCATTTTCAGTTTCCTTAATTGTAGCACAACTTACTATTTTTAGCAGTTTTTAAGGTCCTGAACTTCTGGAGCCGTTTTGAGGCCCTAAACGACGTTTTTTGGGGAATCCGGGGGAAACATGGGTCCATGGAATGGATTGATGTTGCCTGTTCCAACAATGGTAGTACTCGAATAGATATTTCTAACGAGCTATTGTATGCGTCAAACGGAGATCATATGCCAAAGTTACGACCCCGGGAAGTTGATGTACCAATTTACCCCAAACAGGGCCCACAGTTTGGTGTTTCATCTCCTAGGGTTGTTTTGGAATGTTAAGGGTTTTCCATTATTTCTCAACAATAGATAGGCCTTTGAGCCTCATTGTAAGATAGTTCAGAGGCATGTAGCCATCACATCTCTTCTCAGAGATAAGCTACCATCGCCCTAGCTGGTTTATTTCCATTTCTGGTTGTAAGCATATTTCAGTATTTTCCAATAATGAAATGAAGTATTATTTCCGCTGCATCTTTGTGTATATGGTTATCTCAGTAATTTGTTGCATTCCTGTTTAAATCCGGATCATCTCGGACACACCATTATTGTGGGCCATGCTGTTGATATTAATGTAATATAATGTCGAAGTTTAAGAGAGCCACATGTAAAGTTGAAGAGTCATGTAAATTTGAAGAGTCATGCAAGTCAAACATTCATGAGGGAAGTCAAATAGTCACAAGGGTTAGTTTCACCCTTGGCTATATATACCCCTCATTTGTACACGCAAAAGAATTTTCACCTTGGCTCCTCCCAGATAGTCTTGAGAGTTTGTAGTCCTTTCCTTGAGGAGCGAGCAATGGCTCCAACGCCTTGCTATCATGGTTAGTGATGTAATTGTGTACCAATGTGTCTTGTAACTTTCTCTTAAATTAGAATCCTAACAACAGGTCACCACATTTTCACACATGTATTGTATTTGTTTGTAAGACTATTCTTTAGACACTTGTAAGGCATGTTGCTTTAGCATGTATTAAGAGAGTTCAACTATTTCTGTTGTTCTAATACATATCCTTACAAAAATTTATTGTATAAGTTGTTAACGTTGTCTCACTTGTGTGGACTATTCCATCTGACACTCGACAAAACTATTATCTAAACTTGCTATAACGACCGTCACACTCGTGTGGACTATTCCATTGAGTATCGTATGTGTTATCCATTCACTGTGTGTTTGTGATTGTTGCATCCGTGTGGACTACTCGTTGGAAGTTGCGCATGTCCTGTTGTGTTGTGTTTCTCTGACAGATTTGGGACTATTCCCTTTCGACTTGAGACTCACTTCCACCCTCTCCCTCTGCGGTGAAATAACCTTGACACAATTAAAAATAAGAAATTGCCAAGCATGCAAACCTCGTTGTTCATAGACAAATCAGACCACTCTCATGTGCTAACAAGCAAGAGCTAAGGAAAACCTCTCACACATTGGCAACTGGGACATCGTACCGGATGGAACTCCCACTAGTACAAAATGGCTAATCAGTTATTACAACAATGACTAAAATTTGGATATAAATGACTACTTTTTAGTTGGTGACCAATAGTAGCTAATTTATAGTATCTTATAATGCGATCAACTTTTAGTCGTTTTTAGCTTAGTCGTTAATTGATTGTCTCAATTTTATCATCTAATAGTATATTTAGTTAGAAATTTAGTTATTTATTTAGTCATTAATTGCTACAATTAATGACCAAATATACAACAAAATATATTACTATATGATCATCTGAGAAAACTAATTAATGACTAAATAAATATGACCAAAATGTTGGCCGTGTTATAAGATACTGTAAATTAGCTACTAATAGTCATATATATGCAAATTTTAGTTGTCGTTTGAAACAAGTTAATGAACAAAGAAATATGACTAAATTTTTGTTGTGTTATAAGATACTGTAGTTTAGCTACTAATAGTCGTATATATGCAAATTTTAGTTGTCATTTGTAATGAAAAATTAATCATTTGTAGTAGTTATTTATATTTTTTTGGTAGTTTCATATTCATTATATAAATGACTAATTTAGTAGTTTACATTCATTTCATTTATTTTCATTAATAATCATTATAAATGACTATTTTAGTCATATATTCATTTTATTTGTGTTCATCATTAATCAATATAAACTACTAATTTAGTAGTTTTAGATTGATTTTATGTGTTGATTATTAATCAACATAGATTAATTAGTATGCTTTTGCAACTAAATTAAAAAAGAATCGTACAATGTGAATTAGTTCATCTAATATGAAAATTCAAAATTACATATGTTAGTTAAAATACTAAACAATATCAACTGCAACTATAATAAATTTCAACCACA
Organism: Pinus tabuliformis; assembly: GCA_031772625.1. Classification (NCBI taxonomy): domain Eukaryota; kingdom Viridiplantae; phylum Streptophyta; class Pinopsida; order Pinales; family Pinaceae; genus Pinus; species Pinus tabuliformis. The sequence continues at coordinate 1,431,383,760 of CM062818.1, forward strand.
GAAATTATATTATATGAAGTGTCGAGTATTACAACATGAGTTTCCAACTTAACATTGGTTGGACTACAATTTACACATGAAAATTTGTTTCATCACTATAAAACATTATCATTGTGATGTCAAGTCATTGCAGGTGAATTCACCAACTATGAAGACTTGAACATCAATCTCTATGTGTGTATCTTATGCGGGATATTGGCTTTAAGGGTACCACTAGACCGGTTCTCTTCTCTCTCTTTTTGCATTTTTCTCTGTAGTGTTAGTGTTCTCCTCTTTCTTCAAATCTTTCTACTTACCATCAATACTGAGTTTCTTTTCTGAAAACAAAAGAACTTATAATGAAGAGTCTAAGACATGAAAGACGATGAACACTGAATATAAATGAAAGTAGACTATAAAGGATTTACATTACATATACCTCAACATCCACAATGTTAAATCAATTCTTCCCCGTAGGAGAAAAAAACACGAACAAGTTTTCTTCAGTTGAGCGATAGTGGCCACTATGTGGCCAGATGACCCTTATAAACAAATTAAAGTCACCATAGAAAAGAACACCTTAGTAACTTAGTATTCAACCTTCAGGGAAAGCTTAGGCACAATAAGTTACGTGCTAAAAAGCTCAAGCTGTAAATAATTTTTTAAAACAAATAATCTGAGGTGCGATGTCTAATCCTTGTCATTTTATTCGCAACAACAATTTGTTGTTTAATGGAAATTGCTCAAGTATATAAACAACATGTTCTCAAATAACAACATGAAAGTAAACTTTACTAATAATCATGAAAATATTTCAATACAAATAGTTAAAAGGATTTCAATCAATATCGTGTAATATTAATTTCATCTTCAAGCTTTGGTTGTTGTTTAAACAAACATAATACCACGTACTTTCAATTTCATAGTTAAAATACAAAGAAAAATAGAAATAAACGTTCAAAATACAATCAAACAATAAAGAGAGGATATCGTAGAATTGAAATTGCAATTATAAACAAAATGTTTACCTGTCCATCGATATCTTATCACGCATTCCTAAAACATTTGCTTTCCCAAAATAACCATGAGGTGAAAGAATCAGAACATTAAAAACCATAGGAATACTTACTAGAAACATTTCCAAAGTTGATGGATGAAGTGCTTGAAGGATCTCCAACAACAAATGAATCATATCGAAGACATGATCTCTATATTGTCTCCCATCCTTTTTCCAATCACATTTCATGTAACCTACCCACACTAGAGTCAAGTAACAATCAAATGAAGGAATTGAAATTTGTTTTTATCTTTTATATGTATAGACTTTTAATATAATTTGTTTTGGTAACATATTAATTCATATTTCAAGCCTTCTTGTCATTAGAGTGTATCAATCAAGTAGAACATAAAAAAAATTGACCTCAATGAGGTCCTCTAACAATTTCTACAATATCAATATTTGTCTTGTTGTGATATCTTGGATAGAAAAAATAACATATCTTCAAATGAAAAAGCCATATATTACTTATGTTCAAACTATGTATATGGTGTATTCTTAGGTAACTTTTTAAGATGTCCATGTATAGTGGGTTGTAGCTTGGTTAAACTCTTTATCCTTTCATTCAACGTTAATTTCTGCAAGATATTTGTCACACATTATTCTTTCCCATTTCTCAGCATGCTAGATATGATAAATTGAAAGTCACATAAAAGCAAGAGAAAACCACTTTCTAACCAAAACAAATAAATAAACAATGTCTCTAATAAAACTTCACACCTCATAAATTACTTTTCCACATGCTCAGACTAAAGGTGATATTCTTTGAATCATCTTTAGGTCATATTTAATGGGATATTCGTATTTTTACCATGATTTCAATTTAGTGCTAAAAGAAATATATAAATCTAGGTTATTACCAGTGAACTTAAAGTATAATTCAAAAAAATAATGTCATTATAAGGTATGGAGAGAGAAACATCTTCATAACTAGGATTCTCTATTTTAGTTTGGTTTGAGTTGAGTTGGTATTTGAATATATGGTTTTCTCTAAAGAAGTGAAATAGAAAGATGAGAATCGAAATAACCTTTTGAATTTTTAGTTAATTCAAATTATATATCTCTAAAATAGTCAGGTCATCCTTCTCTGCTATTTGATAGAGATTTATTAGAATATAATAATAATGAATTAACTATCAAACCCAATGATGCAATATATTAACCAAGGAAAGAAAAATGACATGGCTTTTGTATTTGTGTGCTCGAAGGAAATCCAACAATGGTTGTGTTCTTTCTTTATCATGAAATAGTATTGAAGACAAATGTTGGTTTAGCTATTTAAATCTGTTACCAATAGGAGATGGTCATGTTGGGTACGGAAAGGATGAATTGAAGGTCTCAAGGTCTAGCTCCAATACATAGTTATCCTTGTCACTAAAAAATACAAATTTGTCATCAGTTTCTTATCCAGATAAAAGGAAAAGTCAATTTGTATTTGTGAACTTGTGATAGTATATGAAAAAGAGAGCACTAGTGGAAATCAAAGTGTGTTTTCCCATCATTCAACCTAACAGAAAACTTATATATTCAATTGTTGACTACAATGGAAATAAAATATAAAACCCACTCAACTTGATCTTTACATGACATAGTCGTAATGAGCTACTACAATAGAAGCATGCTAATTCATAAACAAGAGATGATAAAAAAGAATAATGGAACATTATTTCCTGCCACATAATTGGAATGAATAAAATTTCCACAGAATTCATCCAAAAAATGAGAAGAACTTATGGAAAAAGAAAATATCGTTAGTTCTTTGTACCCTCTTTAACACATGTAGCCTAGGGAAGTAAAGGAGGCCAAATGTAGCAGGATTCCAATTGTGTGGGATATAAAAATAGAAATGTGGAAAGACATGCCTACGGATTCACGAAATCTCACTCTAAATAATAAAACACGTTGAGGATAGTAATGATGAAAATAGATCATGTATTAAAATCAATCCACTTATTGGTCATCAATTAACAAGGCGGATGGTAATTTTTACTCTTAAAAAAAATGATCATAATTACTATAATGACTGTGTGGATCTTTCTGTAAATTTTTTTACATTTATATTATGGTGTCCTTGCAGGAGAGAGTGATGAAATTTCTCCAGGTTTGGTCAGACTGGTTTCTCCTTTCATATACTTATGTGAATGAACAGAGAGCTACCTTTCTTCAGTTTGGAAATTTAGGTGTCCCTCCCTTTCATTCAATATGTGGAGATGACCTTCCATTGAAGGACCTTGATAGTTTTGAATCCAATCTTACAGACATAATAGATGGATCTGGTCAAAATTAAGATGTTGCTATGGTGATTGGATAGGGAGAAACAACTCGAGAATTTTTTAGTATTCCTCTTGTGGAGCTTGAAATGTAGTGTACGAAAAATGGTTTATTTATTTGTGGTGGTAGGGAGGTAATTTTTTCCGATTTCTTAGCTTAGAATATGAAGAGAAGCATAAGAACCATGAACAATACAAGGATTTTAGGTATGGTAATAACTTTGCAATCAGAGGGAAGCATGCAAGAGAAACTGTTGCTTATATATAGTTGGGAGGGGGAAGGTGGAGCACGGGTGAAGAAATAAAATCCATACTTTATGATGATAAGGACTATATCATTATGATCATCTACGAAAAATGTTCAGGAAGAATCATCCTTACGGTCATGGGTTGAGGAACGTGATTCAGTGGATGCCTCTTACAGTGGAGCTTTACCAAAAAATGTTGGTGTCGTGATGGTAGTGTCACATGATGTGCCCCCAAAAGTTCAAAATATTCTAGGCAATGTCAAGGAAAATTTCTTTCTCTACTCCTTAACTCATATTTCGTCCCATCCACATTTTGATAGACCAATTATCAAGATCATAGAATGATATTTTCTTCAATGAAGGAGACCAAGGGCTAGCAATTTATGGATATGATCAATTTTTTTTTAAAATGGACAGTATTGTCTAACTTGCAAGGACTTTGGTGTCAAACTTGCCACCGAGCCAATGTTATTCACATGTCAAAATTTTGAGTATGACTTGGGGTTGAGTTTGAATGAGAGGATTTTTCTTAATATTGTCTAGTCAAGGAAAAGAACCAAATTCAGAGTCCATTTGAATTATGATTCATGAAACATAGTAACAGATTTGGTGAGCTTAATAGAGCTCATCCTTGTTGTGATGTGTTACATTTGAATGGAATGAATGCATGAATTTCAAACGGTTGAGATATGATATAAATCTTTGGAAATTTTAACCAAATACATAACCCAAACCTTAAACTTAGTAGTGTTAAATCCATTTTTTGAAGTGTGGTTACTGAAGGCAAATTTCTTAAATACTTTCAAGAATTAACATAAAAATAATTTATAAAAGCATGGAATTTCGTTGTCAATCAAATGTCAAACTAGATATCAATTAAAGCGATAACCAAAAATGACAATAAAAAATTGACAAGGCATATTGGACAAATGTTCAAAACTCATTGGGAACATCCTAATCCTACAGGCTGCTCATCTAAAGTGACCAAAGATGTTACCTTTCCTGGGAAACATGGAAATTTAATGATATAAATGAAAATAAGATAAATAATTAAAACTAACTATTAGAACTAGCACAAACAACGAATGATAAACAAAAAGAAAATGGGGAAAAGTGTCACATACCCATTCCATGAGATTGTCATCCATTTCCATACTTGATGTTGCCCAAGACTAAGCATGGCATTCCACTGGTGTCCACATCCTTGTATCCACATTATAATTCATCGTCGTATCCACATACAACTTGCATTGGTCATACCCTTCCGTAAAGAAAAAAATAAAATAAAATGAAGATCAAAAGCCTTTTTACTGGTCAATGGTTTAAAGATTTTGAAGTGTGCATTTAAAAATAAGATTCTCATACCAATATCCTTGCTTTCTTTCAAAATCTATTCAAATACATCACTTCCTCCAAAAACTTTACATATCATGGATCATCATAATTCAAGTCATCAATTAAACGAAGTTCTATCATCTCTAGAGAAGGGGTGCCCTGAAGAAAGCAACCTAATACATTGATTACCCTATCATGAAATTTAGTTATGTCTACATAAAGCTATATATATGGATATGAAAGAGTGGGGATTTGAGACGTCGAGGTATGGGATATTTTGAAAGTCTCTGCATTGCATTTCAAAACCAGAATAAGCCAACTTTGCACTCATTTACGAGCTAAAAGACATAAATATTCATTATGAACATCATGGAAAAAAGCCATGGAATAATTTTATGGTCTTTTCACATCTTATAGCAGGTTAACTTTTTTAATTTAGGTACTGTAGATTTTCATTAAGGAATAGATATGAAACAATGTCGTTACTTGGTTTTGTTTCATATCTATTGGATATATTGAATCTGCAAACATGACATAATAATGAAGCAAAACATAATAGTCAAACAAATCTACACGAAAATATGGTTTGTATATTTTTTTTTTATGTTATACCTGAAAACTAAGTACCAAATGCAAACATTCTTAAACATTGAAGCATGTTGTTCATTGCACATGTAAAAGAAAAGCACAAATTAAGTTTTTACCAAGATAAAGTTGTCACCCATTAACAAACATTGGACATTAGGAAGTTTCTCGAACAAAAAATTGAGAAGGAACGTATTTCTTTCAACAAGGGCACAACACATATGACCAGCTCCATTAATGGTTTAAAGCTCCCCATCATTTCAATCAATATGTCCACAAAGAAATTGTATGCATTATCGGGATATGAATCCATTTCCAGTATGGTCAAATTACTTCCACATTGCATATTGAGTCTCAAGATAGAGCATGAAAGCTCTTGAGACAGTATCCCATTCACTCTCAAATATTTTATCATGTATGCCCCTTCATACACATACAACACAACCTGCATTGAGAGTGGTTTATATTTTGTCCACATATAACCTGCATTTACACTCTTTTCATTGTAAAACATTGAAAGTAATAGTAAAATCCATACTTACATGGTTGTAGTTTGAAGCAATGTGATTGAAGAGGTTTTGTCCATATGTAGTGCCTGTTTGACACAAATTCAGTGATTCCACTACTGAGGACCACAAATGCAGGGAGTGCACAGAAGGTCAAATACTGAAGATCAAATATTCTTTATGGTTTGGCTAGTTGAGAGGGGTGTTCGATCGAATTGGATGAGCATACAACTAAGCTTCAAAATGGGTCCTATGCAAGTGATTTTAAATGATATCCCTTGGAAGCTTCAACATAGTACTCAGTATCATCATATAAAGGACCACCCAAAAACAGATCATCTGATCCTATCAAAGTTTGAAGAACCAAGTCACCCTTTTTCAGAAGACCATTGCTAATATCATTTTGAAAAATTATTTTAATATCAACACCTGGGATTTCTAGCAACACTGACCCTAAATGTACTTTCCTAGGCACCCCATAAAAGAAGGAATAGTAGGTTGGCACCCATCAATTTTAACAGCAACGCGTCGACTTCTTGGATAAAACAAGACCTTTTCAAAACTATTTTTCTCACTAGCATTCATTTTATCTCTCAAAACAAAGACCATTTCATCTTCAAGATTTGCCCACTGAGTGTAATGATATACAACAATGTTTCTTGGTCCATTAGCACTTGAAACAAGTTTGAAATTATTGATCATATCTATAAATTCACCCTCCTTTTGCCATATGTATACAATAATGCTTCGAGACAACTCATTTTCTTTGGGACAACAACTTGAATCAACATGTCTTTCATCACTCGGTAGATATTTTTCACCAGTAAAATATATAGGCTTATGGTTCAATACATTGAATTCTAATGAAGACATTCCAAAGAAAATGCACGAGTTCAAGAAATGAAGCATTTGCACATGAGGAGCTTCTAATTAGATTTGCAACCATCCTTTCTCAATCAACAAATTCATTTGTTCTTTGTTTGGATGTACGATGTAAGAATTCATAGGATGAGTAGACACAATACGCAACCAATAGCCTTTTTGGATAAACACTATGTCTAAATGAGCAAAAAACACCAACATTGACATCAATAAAATTTCTCTCCCAACACAAGTCATCATCCCAATCTAACAAATCAAATGAAGGTCTGTGTTTTACCTCAAGACACAATGCACCAGGTAGGACTTTCTCAAATATGAAGTCACTCCTCTCATTTTTTAAACTTAAAGAGTTAAGCTTCTCTAAACTCAGAGTTCAACAACCAAAGAAGTAAGTGATATAGAAACTGAGGAGTCACATCCTTCCTTGCATATCTCTGATCAACGATAACAACAAGGGCCTTTATAAATTCAATTGCAGACATTGGTCTAGTTACTATCACATCAATATGTGATGGTGAAAATTGAAGACCAGAATCACGTTTTTCTATTGTGGTCAGTCGGAATATTCGATATTAACATGGTTGAAACTCAAAGCAGAAGTTTCCCATATCACCAATCCTCTTTAGTTGAGACCTAAAACTGTCTAGCCCATGTGTCAAGACAACTTGACACTTGCCATAGTATCCACTTGTCACTAATGTTAGGGAACAACAAATATTATAATGTGTTACTTCTATCTTTGGGTTTGAAGCCATGTCTGGCACAACCATGAAATTCTCCAAGCTGCTAAAATCGAAGTGATCCTTCTCAGCCTTGATTATGTAGCATGTTGATTTTTCATGATCAAGTTTGTAATATCCTTGGACATCTTTTGTATCTCTTTCCCATCCATCAACTAATATCTTAACACCTTCAAAATAGACTCCTTCAAAAGTTGCCACAAGTCCTCCAACTGAGACACTTGTGACCTGAAATGGATGAGACATATTAATTGATTGTGCTCAACAAGAACCTCTATAGATGGAAGTGAAACATTAACTATTGTATTCTCACCCTTGTAGAATGGAAACAACCTTTATTTTCCACATGGAATAAAATTAAAAGAAAATTTCCCATATGCATCAGATATTGCATGACAAAGCGCTTGATTTGGCCAAGGAGATTCTTTGAGGGCACTTCACCTCATGGACATCATCTGAATAAAGGTATACATGAACACCTAAAATAAGGTTACCCTAAGAAACAACTAAGCCATCCATATCATTACTTGGGACATAAAAGCTATCATCTACTACTAGATTTCCAAAGCCCAACTCCATCTTTTGAGAGCCTCTTTGGACAACTGTTAAGAGAACATGAGAATCATGTATTTGAAAGAGAATATTATAGAAAATATACTCTATAAACCTCAATCATTGTACTTCATGTGTAGCGCCATCCCAGCTAGGATCAACATTAGGTATGAGCTTGTATCCTCTTCCTCTATTTAACAATTGGCTCACAAAGCCTCCTCTTTCCACTTCTTCACGTTCGATTTCATGGAGGGTTACTGTGTCCTGCGGACACTCATACTTAAGGAATATCCAAATTATTTTTCATATCAAACAAAGACAAAGAGAGAAAAATATCATAGTCTTTCCTTTTTGAAAAAAATTGTATTTGATAAAACATGATATTTGTATACTGCTCAAGGATTGATGAAGTTTATGTATTCATGATGGCAAGCAACCAAGCTATATTTCCGTGGACTAATATTTGTAAATGTGTAACAACCTCCTTGTGACGTAAACACATCATTAATGAGATCATTTCTAGTGGAAATGAGCTCAACGTTCACATTGGCACGACCTCCATTTATATATGGACAACTTTCTGCTCCAACAACCCCCATCAGCCTCCCAAAAATAGTGAATCCAATGAAGTGAAAATTGATGTTGGCCATTGCAACCATTATGATCGACTGATACATATTCACCCATTTAAGATATATTCACCAAGTCAAGGAATATGAATATTTCTGATGTAATTTTTCCACCTGATAATATTAACATCAAATCCGAAAGTGTTTCATTCATCTTCAAATCAAATATGAAATCGTCTCATTCATATTTAGAGAGCTCTTGAAACAATTTTTCAGAACTGTATCTAATCTGCACAAATATATTAAAAAAATTATTAATGCATGTTGATTGATTACCAGTGAAAATGTTTAAAACAATACAACACCAACAAATTTGGATTTCATCTCCATTGTACATAATTCACCTTCTTTTGTAGAATGCATATGGATTATAGATCTTTTCCAGGTGCTTCAATTGTTGTAACATATATTTTGTAGATGATCTTGATAGCCCTGTTATCTACAATATGGCTATTGGTTTGCAATGATTCATTTTATGTATTTTTTTTTATAATTATGGTGAATCAATCATTCTTTAGATTAAATAAGGAATCTACTCCTTGAACAAAGCTTATATGAAAAAATATGTAGAAATTATATGCAAAGTAAAGTTTACATGAGTAAATTTTTAACTTTTCAAATTCCACTTATATTCATCAAAATTTCGAGTAAGAAACATAGAGTATCGTTACAAGTTATGTTGTTTGGTGAACTAACCATTGGTTCTAGAGCCTGCCCATAATTCTCCATAGTATTAATGCAGGTCAATTGTTTCAACAACTTTACTGGGTTTCCTTTGCGATCAATATAGGGATTACATTTAAAATGTTCAAATATTATTTTTAAAAATTCTTGAATTGTTACGGGATTTATCACCGAAGAAGCAACCTGATAAAAATTTACACCATGCTTTGCTACGTGTTTGACCATAGTTGTTAAAGTTGCATTCGCAACCATGTCTATCGATATCTGAAATTTGAATTCAACCAAAAAAATAACTCATTTAAGAGAAAAAGGATAATGGTTTTTTGGGTCGAAGTTTTGAAGACATATATGGAAAATATGATCTCCCAAGAAAAATAAATAATGTAGAAAAGCTCCAGAAAAATCAAATAAATATAATTCAAATAATTAAAAAAGTCAAATCTAAGTTTGGAACCATCCACTATGATATTCCAGATATAGATGAAAAATGTAATCTAATAAATAATAAAAATTAATATGGAAATACTCGAAAATCTAAAATTAATTAAGAAGTGCTATTTCACACTTTGTTAAGAGTTACTCACTAGATCTAACACAGTATTTGGATTTACCAAGAAGAAAGATAGTTGACCTTTGCCATACTGGGTAACGATTGGTTCAATCATTCTCCAAGTTGAATATTTGGTTTAGCTCAACAACAATGTGAGAGTAATTGAGCATCGTACTGAAGGTTTCCTCAACTTTGTCAAAGACGGACTTCCGATGAAACCTTGGCATCCGTTGATGCGTCGGTAGTTGTTCGAACTGCTAGACATGTAACCAACATCTGAAGCATAGACCATGTCTCCATTACAAGGAACTTCAAATCTAAAAACCTATTAGTTTCTTTCTAGGTTTCAAAAACTCAGTGCATCTCTCTTTCTCTAGTTCCCACATAGTTGCCGCTAGTTCAATGCCTATGGAATCTGAAATCACTCTGATGGTTGAGATGTTGGGTTTCAGGGGCACCAAACACATGGATCCACTGAAAATCCAGCTGCATGACTTGGATTAGTTTTATCCTCCCAGAGATTTGGATAGGTGTTACCCTGGTAGAAACAATGCTAGATGTAAAACAACGCCTTTACATTGCCAATTATCAAGGAAAGATGATCTATAACCCCTACGATTTAGGGAAAAATCACCCAAAACCCCAAATTTAGGGCAATTTAAATTATTAAATTATTGAGTTATTTGTAATTCAAAGTTTAAATAAAATAATTACAACTTTCTTTGAAAATAGAAAGCACTTTTCATTCAAATAATATTATTTTAACTTTCAATTAATTGAATTTTTTTTTAATTAATATAATTTTTTTTTTGGTTATTTATATGTATTTTTCAAAGTTATTTGTAATTTCATATTAAAAAATAAAATAATTAGTGTGCCGATGGGGTAGATTTGGCGTAAAAACCTAAATATGTAAACTTAAATGTTTAATCTAATGTCGGCTCTATTTAAAAATCAATCAAAATATTAATATGTATAAACACAACATAAATTTAAAATATGAAGAGGTTTACGAATAGTAAAAAAAATAGCTATGGTAAATAAATAAAAAATATAAATGAAACAAAAGTATGGTAAATAAATAAGATTTTTTTATATTTACTCCAAAGGTATGGTAAATATAAAAAACATTAAATAAACTAGAGGTACTGTATATAAATAAAAACATATCAAATAAGATTAGGAATCAACATCTAATTATATACCAACCCTCTGGGCCAAATACCATTGTAAATAAAAGAAATATGATAAATAAGTAAAAATATAAATAAACAAGAGGTATGGTAAATAAATAAAGCCTCTTTCTATATTTGCTCCGTAAACCTCTTTACACTTACTAACACTCAAAACATAGGTTTTATTTAGGTGAAGCCTATGGGCAGAATACCATGGGCCAAATTATTATTAATACCATGTAAAAAATACTATTAGCCATAATATTAATATTAAAATATTATTATTATCATTATTATTGATATTATTAAATATAATAACTATGTTTTATTCCAATATTAAATTTGTTATATTATAATATATATTAATATATCATGATATGTATTAACTCTATATATATGGGAGGTAAGAACAAAGACATAAAGTTATAGAGGTGGAGATATAGGGGGAGTGACAAGGAAGAGATGCATATAAACTGAAAGAGAGGGGAGAGGAGGATTAAAAGGAGAGAGAGGTAGATAAGGGTAAATGAGGGAGAGGGAGACACAAATATGGAGGGGGAAGAGAGAGGAGAGTGGGAGGGAGATAGTGAGAGAGAGACAAAGATGGGGGAAGAGAGATAAACATAGGAGATAAAGGCCGAGATAGGAAGGATGAGAGAGATGAAGAGAGAGGGAGGGATAGAGATATGGAGTTGGAGGGAGGGAGAGTAAGGGAAGAAGAAATACATAGAGAGTGAGAAGTGGAGAGAGAGGGGGACTGAGAAGGGAGAGATGGAGAGAAAGAGTGTATGTTTACAGGTGAGAGAAAGAGATAAATAAGGAGATATAGAGAGAAGGGGGAGAGAAGGAGACAGAAGGAGAGAGGGAGGGATATAGTAACATAGAGATAAAGAGAGAGAGAGAGAGATAGAGAGAGTGAGAGAGTGAGAGAGAGGAAGAATGAGAGATAATACTTGAGAGAGAGGAGGAGAGTGATGGGGTAAGAGCGAGGATTAGAGGGAAGAAAGAGAGGGAGAGAGAGAGAGAGAGAGAGAGAGAGAGAGAGAGAGAGAGAGAGAGAGAGAGAGAGAGTGATGGCAGAAGAGAGAGGGAGGTGGGATAGAAAGGGAGAAAGAGGAAGTATGAGAGAGAATATTTGAGGGAGAGGAGGAGAGAGAGAGGGAGAGAGGAGGATAGAGGGATGGCTAGGGAGATGGAGTTAGAGGGGGGAGAAGGAGAGAAGAAGAAATACATATAGAGTGAGGAGTGGAGAGAAAGAGGGAGTAACAATGGAGAGATGGAGAGAGGGAGGGAGGGACAAAGAGATTGATAGATATGAAGTGAAATAACATGTGTGTTTGGGGGGTTAATATAGAGTGGAAAATAAGGAGAGGTGGAGGGGTATATATATATATATATATATATATATATATATATATATATATATATATCGATATATCGGGGGGAGGAGAGGGAAGTATATTTCTTGCACTAGATATATTGATTTCAGTGTAGATGGTGATTTCTAATCCAATTTGGTTTCTTGCACTAGATGCATTGATTTCAGTGTAGATGTTGATTTCTAATAATGTTTGATTGCTTGCACTAGATGCATTCATTCTAGTGTAGATGGTGATTTCTAATCTTATTTGATTGCTTGCACTAAATTCATTGATTTCAATGTAGATGGTGATTTATAATCCTATTTGACTGCTTGCCCTAGATGCATTGATTTCAATGTAGATGTTGCTTTATAATCCTTTTTGCTTACTTGCACCAGGTGCATTAATGTCAGTGTAGATGTTGGCACTTCACCTCATGGACATCATCTGAATAAAGGTATACATGAACACCTAAAATATGGTTACCCTAAGAAAAAACTAAGCCATCTATATCATTACTTGGGACATAAAAGCTATCATCTACTACTAGATTTCCAAAGCCCAACTCCATCTTTGGAGAGCCTCTTTGGACAACTGTTAAGAGAACATGAGAATCATGTATTTGAAAGAGAATATTATAGAAAATATACTCTATAAACCTCAATCATTGTACTTCATGTGTAGCGCCATCCCAGCTAGGATCAACATTAGGTATGACCTTGTATCCTCTTCCTCTGTTTAACAATTGGCTCACAGAGCCTCCTCTTTCCACTTCTTCACGTTCGATTTCAGGAGGGTTACTGTGTCCTGTGGACACTCATCCTTTTGAAAAAAAATGTATTTGATAACACATGATATTTGTATACTGCTCAAGGATTGATGAAGTTTATGTATTCATGATGGGAAGCAACCAACCTATATTTTCGTGGACTAATATTTGTAAATGTGTAACTTCCTCCTTGTGAAGTAAACACATCATTAATGAGATCATTGCTAGTGGAAATGAGCTCAATGTTCACATTGGCACGACCTCCATTTATATATGGACAACTTTCTGCTCCAACAACCCCCATCAGCCTCCCAAAAATAGTGAACCCAATGAAGTGAAAATTGATGTTGGCCATTGCAACCATTATGATCGACTGATACATATTCACCCATTTAAGATATATTCACCAAGTCAGGGAATATGAATATTTCTGATGTAATTTTTCCACCTGATAATATTGACATCAAATCCGAAATTGTCTCATTCATCTTCAAATCAAATCTGAAATCGTCTCATTCATATTTAGAGAGCTCTTGAAACAATTTTTTATAACTATATCTAATCTGCACAAATATATTAAAAAAATTATTAATGCATGTTGCTTGATTACCAGTGAAAATGTTTAAAACAATACAACACCAACAAATTTGGATTTCATCTCCATTGTACATAATTCACCTTCTTTTGTAGAATGCATATGGATTATAGACCTTTTCCAGGTGCTTCAATTGTTGTAACATATTTTGTAGATGATCTTGATAGCCCTCTTATCTGAAATATGGCTATTGGTTTGCAATGATTCATTTTATGTATTTTTTTTTATAATTATGGTGAATCAATCATTCTTTAGATTAACTAAGGAATCCACTCCTTGAACAAAGCTTATATGAAAAATTATGTAGAAATTATATGAAAAGTAAAGTTTACATGAGTAAATTTTTAACTTTTCAAATTCCACTTATATTCATCAAAATTTTGAGTAAGAAACATAGAGTATCGTTACAACTTATGTTGTTTGGTGAACTAACCATTGTTTCTAGAGCCTACCCATAATTCTCCATAGTATTAATGCAGGTCAATTGTTTCAACAACTTTACTGGGTTTCCTTTGCGATCAATATAGGGATTACATTTAAAATGTTCAAATATTATTTTTAAAAATTCTTGAATTGTTACGGGATTTATCACTGAAGAAGCAACCTGATAAAAATTTACACCATGCTTTCCTACATGTTTGACCATGGTTGTTAAAGTTGCATTCACAACCATGTCTATCGATATCTGAAATTTGAATTCAACCAAAAAAATAACTCATTTAAGAGAAAAAGGATAATAGTTTTTTGGGTCGAAGTTTTGAAGACATATATGGAAAATATGATCTCCCAAGAAAAATAAATAATGTAGAAAAGCTCCAGAAAAATCAAATAAATATAATTTAAATAATTAAAAAAGTCAAATCTAAGTTTGGAACCATCCAATGTCATATTCCAGATATAGCTGTAAAATTTAATCTAATAAATAATAAAAATTAATATGGAAATACTCGAAAATCTAAAATTAATGAAGAAATGCTTTTTCACACTTTGTTAAGAGTTACTCACTAGATCTAACACAGTATCTGGATTGACCAAGAAGAAAGATAGTTGACCTTTGCCATACTGGGTAACGATTGGTTCAATCATTCTCCAAGATGAATATTTGGTTTAGCTCAACAACAATGTGAGAGTAATCGAGCATCGGATTAAAGGTTTCCTCAACTTTGTCAAAGATGGACTTTCGATGAAACCTTGGCATCCGTTGATGTGTCGGTAGTTGTTCGAACTGCTAGACATGTAACCAACATCTGAAGCATAGACCATGTCTCCATTACAAGGAACTTCAGATCTAAAAACCTATTAGTTTCTTCCTAGGTTTCAACAACTCAGTGCATCTCTCTTTCTCTAGTTCCCACATAGTTGCCGCTAGTTCAATGCCTATGGAATCTGAAATCACTCTGATGGTTGAGATGTTGGGTTTCAGGGGCACCAAACACATGGATCCAATGAAAATCCAGCCGCATGATTTGGATTAGTTTTACCCTCCCAGAGATTTGGATAGGTGTTACCCTGGTAGAAACAATGCTAGATGTAAAACAATGCCTTTACATTGCCAATTATCAAGGAAAGATGATCTATAACCCCTACGGTTTAGGGAAAAATCACCCAAAACCCCAAAATTAGTTCAATTTAAATTATTAAATTATTGAGTTATTTGTAATTCAAAGTTTAAATAAAATAATTACAACTTTCTTTGAAAATAGAAAGCACTTTTCATTCAAATAATATTATTTTAACTTTCAATTAATTGAATTTTTTTTAATTAATATAAAATTGTTTTTGGTTATTTATATGTATTTTTCAAAGTTATTTGTAATTTCATATTAAAAAT
The DNA here is from genome assembly GCA_031772625.1 of Pinus tabuliformis. Lineage (NCBI taxonomy): Eukaryota > Viridiplantae > Streptophyta > Pinopsida > Pinales > Pinaceae > Pinus > Pinus tabuliformis. The sequence continues at coordinate 1,431,399,508 of CM062818.1, forward strand.
AAAATAATTAGTGTGCCGATGGGGTAGATTTGGCGTAAAAACCTAAATATGTAAACTTAAATGTTTAATCTAGTGTTGGCTCTATTTAAAAATCAATCAAAATATTAATATGTATAAACACAACATAAATTTAAAATATGAAGAGGTTTACGAATAGTAAAAAAAAAGAGCTATGGTAAATAAATAAAAAATATAAATGAACTAGAAGTATGGTAAATAAATAAGATTTTTTTATATTTACTCCAAAGGTATGGTAAATATAAAAAACATTAAATAAACTAGAGGTATTGTAAATAAATAAAAACATATCAAATAATATTAGGAATCAACATCTAATTATATACCAACCCTCTCGGCCAAATACCATTGTAAATAAAAGAAATATGATAAAGAAGTAAAAATATAAATAAACAAGAGGTATGGTAAATAAATAAAGCCTCTTTCTATATTTGCTCCATAAACCTCTTTACACTTACTAACACTCAAAACATAGGTTTTATTTAGGTGAAGCCTATGGGCAGAATACCATGGGCCAAACAATTATTAATACCATGTAAAAAATACTATTAGCCATAATATTAATATTAAAATATTATTATTATCATTATTATTTATATTATTAAATATAATAACTTTTTTTTAATCCAGTATTAAATTTGTTATATTATAATATATATTAATATATCATGATATGTATTAACTCTATATATATGGGAGGTAAGAACAAAGACATAAAGTTATAGAGGTGGAGATATAGGGGGAGTGACAAGGAAGAGATGGATATAAACTGAAAGAGAGGGGAGAGGACGATTAAAAGGAGAGAGAGGTAGATAAGGGTAAATGACGGAGAGGGAGACACAAATATGGAGGGGGAAGAGAGAGGAGAGTGGGAGGGAGATAGTGAGAGAGAGACAAAGATGGGGGAAGAGAGATAAACATAGGAGAGAAAGGGCGAGACAGGAAGGATGAGAGAGATGAGGAGAGAGGGAGGGATAGAGATATGGAGTTGGAGGGAGGGAGAGGGAGGGAAGAAGAAATACATAGAGAGTGAGAAGTGGAGAGAGAGGGGGACTGACAAGGGAGCGATGGAGAGAAAGAGTGTATGTTTACGGGTGAGAGAAAGAGATAAATAAGGAGATATAGAGAGAAGGGGTGGAGAAGGAGACAGAAGGAGAGAGGGAGGGATATAGTAACATAGAGATGAAGAGAGAGAGAGAGAGAGAGATAGAGAGAGTGAGAGAGTGAGAGAGAGGAAGAATGAGAGATAATACTTGAGAGAGAGGAGGAGAGTGATGGGGTAAGAGCGAGGATTAGAGGGAAGAAAGAGAGAGAGAGAGAGAGAGAGAGAGAGAGAGAGAGAGAGAGAGAGAGAGTGATGGTGGAAGAGAGAGGGAGGTGGGATAGAAAGGGAGAAAGAGGAAGTATGAGAGAGAATATTTGAGGGAGAGGAGGAGAGAGAGAGGGAGAGGTGAGGATAGAGGGATGGCTAGGGAGATGGAGTTAGAGGGGGAGAGAAGGAGAGAAGAAGAAATACATATAGAGTGAGGAGTGGAGAGAAAGAGGGAGTAACAAAGGAGAGATGGAGAGAGACTGTGTATGTTTGGGGTTGAGACAAAGACAAAGAAGGAGATATGGAGAGAATGGGGGAGAGAAGGAGAGAGGGAGGGATATAGTAATAGAGTTGGAGGCTGAAGAGTAAGAGAGAGAGAGAGAAACAGAGGAAGGAAGAGAGAGAGGATGTCAGAGAGTGGAGTGAGGGAGGGAAACAGAGATGGAGTTGGAGGTGGAGAGAGAGAGGGAGTGATAAAGACGATGGGGAGAGAGGGAGAGAGAAAAGAAGCAGGGATGAGAGATAGAATCCGGGGAGAGAGAGTGAAGGGGAAGAGAGAGAGAGAGATAGAGAGAGGAGGAGGGAGGGATAGGTAGATAGATTGAAGAAATAGAGTGTATGTTTTGGCGGTGATATAGAGAGGAAAATGGAGACAGAGATATAGATGGAAAGTGCAGAGAGGAAAGAAGACAGAGATGGAGAGAGGGAGGGAGGGACAAAGAGATTGATAGATATGAAGTGAAATAACATGTGTGTTTGGGGGGTTAATATAGAGTGGAAAATAAGGAGAGATGGAGGGAATATATATATATATATATATATATATATATATATATATATATATATATATGATGGGGAGGAGAGGGAAGTATATTCTTGCACTAGATACATTGATTTCAGTGTAGATGGTGATTTCTAATCCAATTTGGTTTCTTGCACTAGATGCATTGACTTCAATGTAGATGTCGATTTCTAATAATGTTTGATTGCTTGCACTAGATGCATTCATTCTAGTGTAGATGGTGATTTCTAATCTTATTTGATTTCTTGCACTAAATTCATTGATTTCAATGTAGATGGTGATTTATAATCCTATTTGATTTCTTGCCCTAGATGCATTGATTTCAATGTAGATGTTGCTTTATAATCCTATTTGCTTACTTGCACCAGGTGCATTAATGTCAGTGTAGATGTTGGTTTATAATCAAATTTTCTTACATGCACTAGATGAATTGATCTGAGTGTAAATGTTTATTTCTAATCTTATCTAATTTTTTTATTAGATGTAGTGATTTTAGTGTAAATGTTGTTTTCGAATTTTATTTAATTTATTGCGTTAGATTCATTAATTTTAGTGTAAATGTCGATTTCTGTTTTGATGTAATTGGATGTATGATGGTACATTAATTTCAAAGTGATTGGATTAACATTGTGCATTGATTTCAGTGTAAGCACAAAATATTATTGACAATGTACATTGATTTTTGTGTTATAGTAATTCAACCTATATATAGTGGAGAGAAGGAGAGACAAGGAATGATGTTTACTACAATAGATTGATCTAAATATTTAAATGGTTTATGGTTTAACCTATCCTTTTCATATAACCGATATGAAAATATGACAATCAATATGAAAAATGACAAAAGTAAAAAGGGTGACAATAAGAATAATAGAAGAAAATAGTTTTGGATTAACCACAATGAAGACTATTTGTAATTGACTATATTCTTATTATTCACATTTTCTATCATTCAACACTATTACATTGTCCCTTTCGATTCAAAATTTATATTTCAGCATTTTTCATCATTAAAGTTATTATCATAACAACAAAATAAGGCAACTAAGAAAATTTAAAATTAAAATATACATATTAATCTGAGACATATTACCATATTTAAAATGATTATACTAATATTAGATGATTTTATGTATTATTGATAAGATTAATTATATTTTCCTTCGATTTTTTTTGGCCGCACATGACTGAAACCAACCTAGATCCATCTTAACTCTGGATCTATCAAGCACAGAAAGGGATCAAATATCCTGAGGTACAAACCTTTTCTCAAGTTTTGCACTCAAAAAAGAGGTTTTTAGCTCAAGAGATGTGATCCCTCTCATCGCTTGATAGATCCGGAGTTAAGATCGAACTACGTTGGCTTTATTTTAAAATTGAGGAAATTACAAATATTTTTGAAAGTAAATTTTCATTTAAAATAATAATTCTTTACTTTCAATTACATAAATTGATATAAAACTAGCTTGTACCTATCTTAATTTTAGATCTTAATTTTTGATTTACCAAGGGGATCAAATCTATTTTCACTTTAAAAAAGGTTTGTATATGAAGAGATTTTATGCCTCTGACACTTGGTAAATTAGGGGTAATATGATTGAGTTATTAATTATAATTATAATTATTAATTTTATATTTCAATTTACTTATTTTTATTTTTATAATTTACCCTAGCTTTATTTTGCTTAACATTTTTCATATTAAATTTCATTTTACGGAGTTTCCTCAAATTAGATGTTAAAATTGATTTTCAAATAAAATAAATTGGCCATATTTTTTAATATTAAAAGTTATTTTTAATTTTCCTCATAGTGTAGATTAGTTGATGATAGAATGGGTTGTTAAGGCATTTCTTATGATTTGATTGGTTTAAACTTCGATTATCTTAGTATGCCACGTGTGAGGCAATGTGGGTAAACTTGGAGGGGATTGTGGTAGTGGATAGCATCTATCCTTAAGTACAAACATGCTATAGTTGTCTATTCTCTCATATACAAAAAAATAACAATAATGATAATAATATGATTTTTTAAATTTTATTGAATTAATTATTTATCAAAATTAGATTTTATTAAAAGCACATGATTTCATAAGCATTTTCTAAATTGTATCTCCACTCAAACACTCATAGAGAAAGGATATCCTTATCTAGGTGGGAATCCTTAAATATCGAGCTAAGCTAGGTCATTGAGTAATGAAAGGAAGTTCCTTTATGAAGACTAGTGATTTGACATTACTCACTCTCAAAGTAAAAGGTCAGGGATAAGTGTGTGAATAGTCAAACAAACCATGAATTATTAAAAAACTTTGAATGATTTTAATTACACAACTATGCTTATTCATGCAACCAAATTATACTTCAAAAATGAAAGATAAAGTTTTCTCAATTAACCATATAGCATGAGATGCTAGTGAAGCATATATATATAATGGCACAATAAAAATAGAAAATGAATCATAAATTGTCTATACAAGTAAGGCATTAGATCATTCATTCATCGTATTCCTGAGCATTGGAGATTCAAATTTTGTTATCATCATCAAGAGACCATTCCACAATTAAGAGATCATACACAAAAAATATTAACTATGTTTGGGACAACAAAGAGTTATGTGTTTGCGATGATAAATAAAGGAAATATTCAAACTTGTCATTGTTACTAAGTACAATGAAGACAAAAAAGTTGAATGTGGACTGCTTACACATTTGTAACATTCAAATTTCATCCTTTTGTCATCATGCAAGTTGCATGAACGAAATTTGGCAGTGGTACTAGGTGAACATTCTTTGATCAAAGTTCATACCCTCTCCTTAGCACTGACACTTTCCAAGACGAGGAAGAAATGTGAAATATATGTGCAACCAACTAAATAAGTTAGAAATTTTGTTGCAACATATGTAGGTGGTCATGTCGTGTTACAAAAGGAGGTGTTGGCCCACTCCCGTTTTCGATAATTTTTCAACCTTTGAATTTGATTCCCTGTCAATGTGATCAAATGATATGACCCCAAAGATTCTAATAAGCTCGATAATTTTAATCATCCTTTGGTCAAATTAAGAAGTGCACAAGGAAGTATAACCTTTCACCCATTCTAAAACAACCTTTGAATCCCCTATGACTTGTAAGTTTGGATTGTTGAAGTGACAAAATTAAAATGACTAACATAAACGGCTAATTCATATTATTGTAGTTTTTTTTAGGTTGCAATAAATTTTTTTCTAGACTAAATTAATCATTTATGTTAGTCATTTTTAGTAGTATTACTTATGAGCTAGTCATATATTTTAACTGGTGAATAAAATAGTCATTTATGTTAGTCGTTTTTAGTTGGGTCTATTAATATTGCTAATTTTTGGTAGTATTTCACTTGGAAAAGTTGTGGTGACTAACTTTCTTAGTCACCTAGTCACTAATTTCACCATTTTCTACTAGTGTCCCACACCAAATAGTCTGAGGTCTAGTTGGGACTTCATATCGGGGAGATCCCCTGAATGTTGGTGGGTCCATTACCGTCAACAACTGGTATTTTTTTCTTTTCTTTGTTATGATCCATATTAAAAATGAGAATTTTACAATTTTTTTTAAAGTTATTCGGTGTAATATCCTTACCGTAAACTTCGGTAAAACTCATTTTGGAGGATTAATAAATTATTATGTTAAAGAAACTCCTAGAATCTCCTAGTAATATTTTCATTATATAGAAGCATTGTTGTCGTAACTTGTTGATGTCTATTTTTCCTCTTGACATGTGACAGTTAGAATCAACATTTTGTTAGAAGTGAAATGAATATTTTAGAAACATATGACTTTTTATCAAAAGGAGAATGTTAATTAACTCGCCTCATATTCAATTTTTAATTGCTATCATTTGAATTTTTTTGATCACCACTACAAGGAAAAGACCTTCTAGTGGAGGCTTTTGTGGAAGCCCCTATAAAAATAACACAAAAATCCATTTGTAGCAAAGGTAGGTGGGCAGATGTTTTAGCAAATGTTTTTTGGATGATGCATCTACAATCTACAAACACATTGGTGCTTTATTATCCATACAAGCATTAGTGCTGCATAAAACATGGTGCACCATGGAAAAATTATTTTTATAAAGTAAAAAAACACGGTTTGCTAAATAACACAATGCGCAGGTGCTTGAATCATCGATAACACCAGAAAATGGTTAACTTTTAAAAATTGCCAATTCTCTAGACACCCGTAGCATCAGTGCCCTCTATGTAGTAAAACGACCTAGTGCATACCAAGAAGGAGCACTGATATAGCTTTTAAATTTCAAGAAAATGTGGTATTATTTTCCAATGATGCACTAGTGCAGTAAATGTACTAAAACACCCCAAGGCATCTTCTAAAGAGAAATGATAGGAATTTTTTAATTTTTAAAAAGGATGGTGCTATAGTCAAACAAAGCACCTGTGTAGTACCTATATTAGAACGCCTTGGGGCATCTTAACAAAAGAAACACTATAGATCTTTTAATTTAAAAAAAAATGTAGTGCTCTTGGATATTTTCTGCACTAGTGCAGTTATCATAACACACTAGAAGAGAATTAAATAAATCCAAAGTTTATAGAATTAATTTTTTAGATTATTTAAGTTTGAATCAAATATTATTTTTATTTTACTATATTATTATATTGGTTTTATTAATTGTTTTATTGTTTTGATTATTTAGGTTTGACCTAAATATTATTTTTATTTTTAGATATTCATTTCATTAAAATTTTCCTTTTGATTGATTATTTTCCTTAATTCAATATTAAAAATTATTTATTTATATTAAAATACTATTTATTTAGTCAAATCTAACCATTATATTATAACAGCTAAACAAAATTATCTTCATCTATTTAACGTGATGCCAAGATCTTGTTACTCATCTTGTCCCAACGATGAATCACACTGCAAGGTTGGAAACGCATCGAAGAAACTTTGATGATGTAATTTTTACCGAAAGTTTTCTTACTTTCCAAAAAAAACCTCATGGCCGTAAATTTCATTTTCACTGTCTATAAGGCTAGACAACATTGAAGCACCAGTGCCACTCTTTCCTCATGCAAGTGCCGTGACATCAGTGATTCTCTTGGTCACCATCCTTCCATACCATACTCTCTTACTGACTTTCCAATTTTTTCAAATCGTGGTAAAATTTATTTCTCTCCTTAATGCGTCAAAAATTCCTCGTCGATGACCAAATGTACAGGTAATGTCTATGTTTCTCTATAATCTAATTTTTTAGGGGATTGGAATTTCAAATTAGCTTAAAATTTTCATTGTTTTTGGAAAAACAAAAATCCTTGCATGTTGTGCTCGATATGTTCAGCTCACACCAATAGCAGCGCACCTTGTAAATTTACAAGGTGTACCACATTTTTTTGTGTGAACATAACACAACTCTATTTTTGTGGTGCATTTCGTAAATGAAAATGCACCAAGACAACTATAAATTCTACTTTGATGCGTATTCCTAGTCCATTTATATTTACCAAATGCATTGCAAAAATAATATTAAAAATGATAGCTATAACTTAATGTGTTCAATAACATGAATGTTCCGTACCAATGCGAAAATTTTATACATGCGTACCAATGTGAAAAGGTTATACATGGGTACCAATGCGAAAAGGTTATACGTGCGTACCAATGCAAAAAGGTTATACATGCATACCAATGCAAAAAGGTTATATGTGCACACCGATGAATGCGTGTGATGCACTGTGATGAAAATTTAAATTTGTGAACCAACAATGGTTCGCCATATGTATGTATGCATCGATACCAGTGTGGTTATGTGTAACAACGCACTAGAGCCAATGCGCGATTGTGTAATGAGTGCACTGATGATTTTTTTTAATTGAAAATTATGTTTCCATATTTATAAATGCATTTTTTCATTTAAGAGAAGAAAATGTATTTCATATATGAAGTTGATGTATTTTATATGTTAATCATGTAGTAGAGATGTCATCATAGCGAGGAGCAGCAAGAGTAGGAGAAAATAGTGGACCCATATAATATGATGTGACCATGCGAGGCCAGAGAGAGGGAGATGGATTTATACCCTCACCCTAATACTGCATCAATTTTAGTTCCCTTAAGGAATGTGGACCTCCTTATGTACTATTAGGAGGCTACATCCCTAAAGGCACACTTTGTATTATTAGCACATTTGATGTGCCAATGGATTGCTCAGAAGTAGGCTTCCCATGTTGGTCCTGAGGCATGGTATAGGCCCTTTAAGGAGAACATATACTTTATCACTAGCCTATCTAAGAGGGGAGTATTTTCCCCATTTCCTTTATTTCCCTCATGGGGTTGCATCTGAGCCTCAGCTTTCCTACACTTAGAGATATGTAGGGCCTCATAATGTACATCTAACATATTTTCAGGTTCATGGTGGAAAGATACATCAATCATCTTGTGTTGCACATGAGGTAGGTGTCACTCATTATTAGTCACCGCCATTCCACACTTTAGTAGTGATGGGAAGTTCACTAGTTTCCCACTTTTTTATTATGTCAATTCTTTGATTCATGCATCATGTTGTAGTAGATGGCCTTCCATTTTTTGAGGTATTTTTGTATGGTTTTAGATATATGTCATGTGTTGAGACATGGGAGGGAAACCTTCCCTTTCGCTTCAGAGATTTTGTTTATTTTTTGGGAGGTTTCTAGAGATGAGGCCTACATTTGACCGTTTTCCTTGTAAGTCAATTACTGAGGTACAAATGCGCATGTGGGGGCAGATAACATGAAAGAGGGGCTTGTCAGAGTATCCAACTAGGATTTCTTCTAGGGTACTTGGGTTATTGCCCAGTGATGACGACCATCCATTTTTCACGTTCGAATTTTCATACATGGGGATTGATTGGAGGTAATGTCCCAACATCCTCTTCACACCAGCTGAGCCTCCATATGATATAGGCAATATTAGTGTTTTATTTAATTTAACTTAGTTTCATTCTATTTTTCTAATTAATTAGAAGAAAATTTATTCTAGCACGTTCTTTAACTTTTTAAAAAAAATTGTTTAATGAAATTATATAATTATTATTGTGTACTATATATTTTGTAGGCATCAGCACATTCGATGGGGACATGCCTCCTCCCCCATTGGATGGAGGAGATGAGGATATGGGCAAGACCCAAGAGGGTGATTTTTATAAACATATTTGGGCACTTCAACCGCAATCTTATATGTCGACAAACTAGGGCTCTTTAAGACCTAAAAGTGTTTTTCTTTTTATATTAGTTACCGAAGAATCCACAGTAAAAACCATTTTTTCGTCAACATTTCAAATCCTAATCGAGATCCATCATCAGGACTTCTTGAATGCTTGATAGTAGAAGAGCTTAATTTAGGGATTAAATAGTAATGAGGAAAGTAGATTTTTAGTTTTCTGGAATGAGATGAATGTCAACCAATTTTCAAAAATATTAATTGTAGATTTTTTGAAAGTGTTGTTTCATACATTAAAGGATCACGGTAAACTGATTACATCTTTCCCCAAAAGTTCCACCTGAAAAACCACTTAGAACTAGCCACAACTAGACCATATTGACTGCTCCACTATCAGGGTGTGATGCATACTGACTTCTACACTAGCCAGGTGTGATGCATACTGAAGAGGCCTTCTATGGGGTGCGATGAGTGAGAATGGACAAATGTCTGAGATAGTTTGCTAAGTGGATGCTCATGGAATATTCTAGAAACTTCTCCTATGACACTTGCCTCTCTAAATTCACCCAAGGATGAGTAAGATATCCAAGAAATCGCCAAGTGGAACCAAGAACAACAAGTGGAATGACACTAATTAAAAACCCAGAGATGGCTCACACCCTTGCACACATCTATAAATGGATCCCTCATCTGAGAGATCTAGAGGTTGTAATTTTGTAATTTGCAAGGAAGTGTTGATAGTTTGTCTTTGAGAAAGAGCATTGTGTTGTTGGGTGATCTTGCTTTTCATGAGGCGAAGAGGGATTTGATGCTGGGAGGATGATGCTGGATCGAACAGCTGGGTTGTAATTCTCCGTTTATATTTAATAAAGTTCTTTGAGTTTTCCTCTATACAATTGTGTATTTGTGAATGTTGTTATTTGTGAATGCCATTGTATTTCTGATTCTGCAATTGTTATGATAATATAGATCAAGATTCTTTGATGGTGTTTTGTTACTTTGTCTCCACAGGTATTCTCTAAGTGGGATAAGCAAGAGAGGAGTTGCAATCTCTATCAAGGGGGAGATAGATCAAGCAAGGAGTTAGGCGGAAGATCCAGGTTGGTTCCTCTTCCTCTCACTTATCTATTATACAAAGAGGGAATCCCAAATTGCTTTAATTGTTTGTTTCTAGGATAGCTGCCAATCCTGGAGGGCTAGCAGATAAAAAAGACACTAGTTTTCCTAGAAACAAAATGGCGACTCCACTGGGTATCGAATAGATGTTTGTTTGTTGTTGTTGTTCGTTTTATAAACTATAGACGGAGCCTCAAGTTAGCTAGATAGTCTTCGAACTGCTCTTGCTCTGCAATTGCATAGTAGATGAATGCTGCTTCAGTCAATCTCTGGTTTAGTTTATGAATTGAACACTTGACTTACAAGCATTCTAGGTGCCCTTTTGGTAGCTCAGTAACCTCTCAAGATCATTCCTCTGTACTTTTCTCTTTACTATCCATAATAGTTCGGCTTAACTTACTTAAACCAACTGCAAATTTGAGCCAAAACCTATCTCAGTTGCGCTCCCTGGTGCATCGCACTGTCTGTCACTATCAACCAGTATGCATCGCACCTCCCAAACCTGAAAAGTGTGATGCATCCCTATTTCTATGAAGCCCAGATGCGATGACTCACTGAACCTATTTCTCCTCTTGAAATTTGGGGTTTTTTGTCTTTCTTTTCAGCGTTGTTTAGTTGTTTTTTGCTGCTTATGAACAATACCTCATTGTTGAAGCCTGCATGCATTACATAGTTTAGCCTCCATTGATTAGGATTGATAATTTTTTTTTTTTATTTGTCCATCATTTACAATCCTTTGTCGAAAAATTTCTTAAATCAATCTGTCGTTTTGGTACAAAAGTGTCATAATTGTCGTTTTGTGTCAAAAACAGAACTATCGTTGAGTCTTCCTTCCCTGGATAATCAATTGAACTTTTTGTCATGCATTTGATTTGATTTGTTAATATTTGAAGTTTTGAAAGAATTTTCTATTCAAAAATGAAAAGTGTCATTTAGCCTTCCTTTCCATTTTGAAAAAGAAATTGTCGAAATGTCACTTTGAGTAAAATATTTCAGATCTTTGCGATAACTAGTTTTCCTTTTTTGGCATTTTTCACATTAAGGGGAACGAAAAAAAATACGTGCATTTGCATTTTCATTTAGACTGTGTGCGAAAAATGATTTAGGAAAAGTGCATTTAATGTGTGCTCTTTTCTCTTTTTTTGAAAGAATCATAAATTTCTTTCCTTAGTAGCTAGGATTTTCATTGATAAAAATAAACAATGATTGTTTATCATTGTAGATTTCATTTTTAGGAATTTTACATCTACATCACACGGTGAACCACTGGAAGGAAAACTTCTAAACGATATCAAATCTAAAATAAACTTCAATGAACTTAAAAATGCTTTGGAACCTAACGCAACACATCTATAGGTCTAGGCTAGAGATGTGTTCCGACATCGTAAAAACTAGTAATTATCATTTTCATCGAAGGTTGGGTGATTCCTTGTCTTTGATACGACAAGTGCTAGCATGGATTTGTGCTCCCTGTACCATTGAGTATATATTGGGAGACCACAATAGGCTTATATCCTTTATCCATAGGAAGCCGTGTCTCCCACCCTATTGATCGCAATGCACTGAACAAAGCATTCGGGAAGATTGACTGTTGTATATAAGTCCTTGGTAATTTCTCTTTAATTTATCACCAAGGTGTATATTATTGTTTTTCGATTGGTTTGGTAATCCCTCTGTCTAGATTTCCATAGTATTCACTTTCGTTCCTTTTCGACTCCTTAAAAGAAAAGGTCCATCTGAGCACTTGTCACTTCAGGCTCACTAAAAATCGAAGGAGACTAGAGTCATCTTTATCTTTTTCTTCACTCTTAAAAATTGAAAAAGAAAAGTTGTGTCAAGGTGTCATTAAAATTTATTTAATTCGGAATAACATCCATGTTCCTTCGTTGATCTTAGGTTGAGATATATGGAGACAAATCTAGGAACCACCAATCAAAGAATCCCTTTTGAGGGGAATCCTAGTCCATTTTCTTCTTGGTAAAATATTGGTGTTCCATATATGCCCACAATGTCCATCCCGAGAATTACAATTGGCCTGCCAGTATGGCTATTCTCAACCTCTGTCATTCAAAATATTGTAATTCCTCAGCAATCGAGTCAGCAACCAGTTGATACTAAAGTTGACCCTTCGCCTTCTTCTTCATTTGCTTCTCCCTCCCCTTCTTCCTCTTCGCTTGGTGAAAATATTGATGATAGTAACCAAGTGGCTGAGAAGAAGAAGAAAGGGAAGGAGAAGAAGAAGAAGAATCCAATTCAGCAAGGGGGCAACCATGCGGCATCTGGTAAAAATTTGTACACTAAGCTTTCCAAACTAAGAGATCCATGCCTAATTTGCAAAGGATACCATTTTCATCGAGAATTTCCATGCATTCCTCGGATCTTGAGAGAATGGTCCCCCCATTTGCACCAACCGGTGTCATCAACCTCTAGTGATCATGTTGATATCACACCATCAACTAGTAATAGTGGATAGAAAGGAAAGGTCAAAATTCCATGTAAGTTATGTGAAGGGGACCATACTCTTCCCCGTTGTCCTTTTTTGGATGAAGCCGAAGGAGTCTTGCATAATTGTCCTGTTTCACCGCAACGATTTCCACTTGGATACAGGAAAATCTCCCCAAGTCCTTTACTAGTTGAAAATCTTATTGACATAACCCAACTGTTAGTCGAAACACCTATCAATGAAATTGAATCTTCTGAGTCCATACCGGACCAAAGTCAACAGGTCGAGATGGCAGTTGACCCAGTTTTACCTTTAGAAGGTCATACACTTCCCGAAAAGGGTGAGAACGATACCATTCAAATTGTTTTTATCACTTCAGAGTCTGATGAACTTGTGGGCAATCCACCCATTCCTTCAGAACAGGAAGGGAATCCCCCAGTTTGTGTGACTCAAGGGGTCATTTCTCCCATTTTTTCAGTACCCCCTCCAAGAAGTCTAGTCACTTCCTTTGATTGGAATCAACTAGCAAGATCTTGCCTTCCTTCGTATGTACCATTCTAGATCATAGTACAAGTTTAAAAAATGATCATGTCTAGCACTATCAAAGATGAGGGTGTGTCAGTGAGTATCCTTTCCTCAACTGCTTGGAAATCACTCAATTCGCCATCACTTATGCCTGTTACTCAGAATTTATTAGGCTTTAACAAAGGAACTAGTACATCGTTAGGGATCCTTCCTAGGTTACCGATAACTTTGGGAAGAAAAATCGTTCACTTTAATGTGATGTAGTCCAAGGGCCATTAGATTACAATCTACTCCTTGGACGTGACTATGTTTATAACATCTAGGCTATTATTTCAACACTCTTTCGAGTAATGTGTTTCCCACATGAAGGAAAAGTTGTCACTATTGACCAGCTTTCATTTCTTGGTTCAAGAGTAACTCCAAGTTGATCATCATCCCTAAATGGTCATTTTGCATCAAGAGTGTCTCTTCAACCTTCATTCCATCCACATGATTGCTGGGAGTAGTCTAGTGAATGTAACGAAGATTAGGGGGCATGCACCCTTGTCTATTTTGAGATGAACCCAACTGGAAAGATAAGTTTCCTTCTAGGTGATGTGATTGGTCTGAAACACCATTCACCTTTGTCCAATATGTAGACGAAGCCATGGAATTGTTTTGTTACTGTGTTTTCCAAGGAAGTGTTTTGTCTAACCATTGACAAAATCCATCCTGCTTGACCACAGTGATTTCCATATGGTTACTGGAGACTCTCCTTTTCTCGATGCCTGGGGGCATGTAAAACTTTTCTATGCAAGCTAAAAATGACCAATTTCATTTTTTTTAGCTTTTTAGCTTTTTAACTTCTTAGGTTAGGTGATTGGTCTAACACACCATTCACCTTTACGGATGAAGCAAAGGAAGTGTTTTGTCTAACCATAGATGAAACCATCCTACCTAACCTCAGTAGTTCCTTAGTTTTTTTAGCTTTTTAGTTTTGTCTTTTCTATATTTTTTAGTGTTTGTCCCTTGCATAAAAATAAAAACTAAAAACGAAGCATGTTGTCACATGGTTTAAGCTCGTTAAAAAATAAACCTATTGTTGAGCAATGTTATTGCATGGTTCAAGCTCATTAAAAAATAAACCTACCAATGAGCAATGTTATCGCATGGTCCAAGCTCGTTAAAAAAATAAACCTACCACTGAGCATGTTGTCCCATGGTTTAAGCTTGTTAAAAATAAACCTACCAGTGAGCATGGTTCCCCATGGTTCAATCTCATTAAAAAATGAACCTACCTTTGGTAAATAACCTTTGTGATTGCCATACCATCAGCCTTTTGAGCCTTGGTTGTGTTCCTACCATCACCTCCATCCTTTTTGTTGATCATACACTTCCACTTCATTGTTTATCCTTTGAAGAACAACTGCGATTAGTGGTCCTGTTAGCCAACCTCTTCACATCACCATGTTTTGAGAAGTTCCAAGCTTACCCAGAACCAGTTGCTACTCTAAATGCCACTTGTTCCTCAAAAAACAAGTCTTCTTTAAACTCTTTTTAGACTCATTAAATATGAAAATATTGTTGAGCTATTGGCCTTTCTAACTCATTAAGTAATGAGAAGTGCCATCCCTCTTGTATATTTTTAAATCTTTTTCAGACCTGTGGGATTATCTCACAAAAAAGTTCGAGTGCTTGTCTTTTCAGCTTGCTAAAGTGATAAAAAAGTCATCCCTTTTGTATTATTTTATCCCTTTTCAGACTTAAGGGATTATGCTACGAAAAAGGACTGCTGGAGTTTTGTTTTCGTCCCTTTTCAAACTCTATAAACATGAAAAGGACCGAGTTATCCTTGTCGTTAAACTCATTAAAACAATAGCGACAAACTTGTCCCCTAGACAAGAATGAGTTTCATTGTTGCTAGGCTCGTTAAAACATAGCAAAAGGTTTGCTTGAAGGGAAAATTATAGAACAAGCATATGTTATCCTCCTCAAGCTTGAAAAAAATGAAGAGGTACTAATCAGCAATGACTCGGGAAAAAGGGAAGAAAACTTGAAGAATTTTATGGTAGTTGGTCGCTCTTGAACATGACACTTTCACTCCATCACCATGATTGAGTCGGGTTGGGTTATTCTGTTCCTCAATCATATCACCATTAGTCCTCCATACCATCCATATTTTGGGGTTAACGCTACCAATCCATCTCAGTGTCGTCATTTCGTTGAGAATCCACCACCTAGTTAATGCCTCATCCACTACAATACCTTCACCCTCCATTCTTCATGACCACCATTCCAGAACCTTGTGTTGTCAGATTGTTTTCACCTCCAGAAAATCATTTTCTTCGTTTCATGTCGTAGATGTGGGATACATTAAGGCCCTCCTACGAGAGGTCACTTCTTGTCGACATCATCTCATTATCCAAGAAGTTGACTTAGGAACAACCCTTTCAATATTTTGAAGCTTGTATGCCTCAATGGCAAGTTTCTCACTTCCAGCGATAGGTTGACATCAATGGCCTTCGACCAAAAGATTTTACGTGGTGTTCAACATTGGATCATATATTCACACCACATGAATTGTACTGTAGTACCTTGAGGTTCATTATCATTATTGGTTATTCCTCTCGCATCTGTTAACAGCTTACATTATTGGCTAGTAATCAGACAATGTCTTTCCATGTTTGACTTTAGAACATCTCTTCACATGGATCAACTTGTACATCAGGCGAAGATTGAACAAGATTGAAGACCCTGGATCTAGTTTCATCCATCCAGGCTACGATATATTCACGAATATAAAGAAGTCAAACGTACACAGAAGCTGCACAGATGGTCATCCAAGCCAGGGATGATGACCCTACTTATTAAGAATCACTAGTCTGCAACTGTGGAAGATTATTTGTCCTATGTACATAAAAATGAATTTGTAAAGCTGAGCATGGGAATGCCTGCCTCAGCTAGATCATGAAAATAATATGATGATGATGTATTGTATTGTATCTTATATAGGTCACCTTCCAGTTTGAATACCTCGGATCCTCATGAGAAAGCATTTCACCCGACATCAAAAGATTTACAACTTCATGCTTTAAGGGGCAACTATTATAGACATATTTGGGCACTTCAACCACAATCTTATATCTGGATAAACTAGGGCTCTTTAACCCATAAAAGTGTTGTTTCATACCCTAAAGGATCATGGTCAACTGATTACATCATTCTCCAGAAGTTGCACCTGAAAAACCACTCAGAACTGGCCAAAACCGGACCATACTAACTGCTCCACTATCAGGGTGCGATGCATACTAACTTCTACACTAGCCAAGTGTGATGCATATTGAAGAGGCCTTTTGTGGGGTGTGATGAGCAAGAATGGACAAATTTCTGAGACAATTTGCTAAGTGGATGCTCATAGAATCTTATAGAAACTTATCCTATGACACTTGCCTCTCTGAATGTGTGACTAGCCACCTCCTCCTCCACCTCAGGTGATTTCGATAGACTTTGAGGCAATAGTTAACCATCCATTGTCTTCTACTACAAACTAGGCTAGCACTACTACGCATGTTGTATCAGATATTTGATTGCAGTTATTTGAGTTAATGTAGTATTTTGACTTATGTATATATATATGGTGCATTTCTTTTGTTCATGTTTATGTAATTAATTTATATGTTGGTGTTGATGTGTATATTGTTAGGTCATGGTAGATATGTTCATTTAATGTGCTTGCAGATAGATGTGTATGTGTTAGCAGTTATTTCACATGAGATTTATATTAATTTGAGGATGTGTGTGGTGATGATGTTAGATTACGATGTGTGTCTTTTTAGATGTGATCATGAAGATGATGCCCTGTGAGATTATTATACTTCTATGCTAGCTAATGACGTTTATATGTGCTATAGGTGTATATAATTAGATTATGGTAGTGAATTCGAATGTGTATCTTAGACTATAATTATCTTTTTAGATGTTATCATCATGATGTTTATTTTTCTGAAATAATATTTAATGTAGATTATGTATTGGTGAACTTATATCAAACTTTTATATATGAAATTGCTTGCAAAAACGACTCACTTAAAAAATGCAAATATATTTTTTATAAATTACAAAGTTTAGTATGGTTAAAACTATTATTGTAAAATTACGATAAATATTTTCCTATTGCTTAGATAGTTCATTGATATTCAATCCAACTTAAATAGTAAAATATTTCAGTACTCACAAGGAAAAAATAATTAAAGGAAAAATAATTTAGTTAGTTTTTAATAAGATGAAAATTTGTAACTCATTCAATTTCAAATATAAAATATTAATAATAATAAATTATTAAAAAATACAATTTAACTAATTCAATATTGGTTTATAAAATTCAATCTATTTTTAAATTAATAAAATTAGGTCGGGATTTTTTATAATTAATTTAGATTTTATATAACTTAAAAAAATCTATTTTTATGAAATTTAATTTATTGTTAAGGTTATGAGATTTGAAGGAAATTTAAATTTAATATTTATAGAAACTCTTACCAATTTAAATTAGAAAATTATCTGCCTAAAGATGATGATCAAGAAATGTAAAATAAGGCTTGTGAGGTTACTTGTAGTTGGGGATTTGCTCTATTGGAACTTCTCTGTTAAACAGGAGAGTGAACCTTTCTCTAGTAATAAACATATAACATTTTGGTGCTATTTTGATTATTTGGTTGCTATTGTATTGGTTTAAATTTAACTATTTTTTATAACAAATATGAGTTAAATAATACAAAAATGATACTATATTAGATTTAAGTTTTTGAAAAATAATATATTTGATTATTTATTAATGAACATCTCAAAAGATATAATTTTTTCCACATACTTATCATGACATAGTCACTAAAATTCATGTTTTCACATTTCTCCTAGCTAATATTACATCATGTTCATAATGATAAAGACATGTCTACCTTAAATAATTTACTTATAAATACATAAAAATAGATATTTATTTTACATAATCTAAATAGGAAAGAAAATTCATCCCCAAGTCTAGTTGAAAGTCAAACAAATGACTCCTAATCACCATCACATTATTTATCATTTACGTCTTAGCCATAAAATATTTAATAAATCAAATTTAATTTATAATTACTTGAAAAGAAAAGTCAAAACGGTTGCATTATCAATGAAGAAAAAAATAAAACCTCTCATGCATCCATGTATGCCCATTTGTTTCTTTTATGATCCATAAAAATATGTAATCAACATTTTATACATGCATAAGATATCCTTTTAGTTCATATAATGTTGCAAAAAATGTAATTTAAATATAGCAAACATGACTTTACCTCTCATGTCAAGAATTTAATATTACATATTAATACACAAAATTTTCAATGTTAAATTCGTCATAAATTTATCATTATGCTATCTCAATTTTAGTTAATATTTTAAAAATGCGATGATAGTTTCAGTGACAGTGCCAATGTGTAAAAATAGTGTCGAAGGGCTAAAAAATAGAATATCTGTGCTATTATAAGATTTTAAAATAAAAATTTGCTGACAACTAAAGTGGCAACGCAAATTTGGGAAGACAATCAAATAAATACGCTGGCAATTAGAGTAAATGAAAAATTCAATTTTTTCATATCCAAAGGAATGTGCTAATGGAGCACGTGTGAGTGAGTGAATGATTATTTATCAAGTGAGAATTGATCAATTAGATGGTGATATTACGTGATCGGTTTCTGGGTTCCGCCGCCAAGAGGTAACTTTAGTAAAAAGTCATAATTGCATGGAAAGGTTTTATGTTATCAACCAGTCAATTTTATTATATGATTTACCAAATGTCACGTTGTGAAATAATTTGTTTCAAATGGTAAAACCCATATAATGCATGGTTAACTTGTATATTTTATGCCAAGGGAGGAAAGGGTGTTAGTTATCCCAAAAACATTGGATTGAATCCCACTCTCACTTTTAGTGCTATTGTTTAACAATGAAAGCTATGGGAAGGAGCAGAAAACTATATAGAAGTGAGTCCAAAGGACTTGACCTACTTGAAGTCTACCTAGAGATTCAAAACATTTTCTAGAGGCAAGGTGGGAACAATTCTTCTTCCATTGTACATGTTATCACAATGGATTTTTCAAGGCTTTCACAGAGGGTTTTGATGGTCAACAGGTTAATGTTGGGAGAATCGTTTTTCCTATTACTGAGGAGGTAATCGTAAAAGTCATGGGCCTCCCTACAAATAGAGAAAAATGTATCAAGAATCATGTTTTGGCCGGAATCAATGTTCCATTATTTCTAAAGGATGAGTATAAGGATCGGTGCTAGTGTTAAGAAATCTAGAGGTCCTATTTAAGGATGAGTGAAATTGTCTCATGCATATCACACAACCTTACTTCGCATGCAAGGGACACTTCAACTAGGTGAATTTGTATCATTTTATTATCCTTTCCCACATCACAGGTCAGGTCAGGATGAACACTCCTTATTTTATGTTTATGAGTCTGAAGCACATGTCTGCACGGTTTAGGGCAAGACCCAATGTTTCTTCTCATTTTATATATCATAAAGGTTTAATTAAGGTATTGATTGAAAGCCGCTTGAGAAAGTTAGATAGTACTTGGGAGCATTTTCTATTTTGGGGACAGTAGAACCAAAAATCGGTAGAAAGAAAGAAAGCAAAAAAAAACTAAACAACCCCAACTAGAACATGGGACCTCATCCGTGCAAAACAAGAGTTAGCAAAATGTATAATTAGTTCCTCCTTTAGTTCCTCAATTACTAAAGGTTTATACAAGGAAGAGTGAGAGGTTGAGAAAAAAAAATATGCCATGTATCCTAGTGTACCTCTACCTACAGAAACAAAAGTAATTAAACAAATAAAGAAGTTCAAGGGAAAAATGATTGATCCCAAGACAGAGCATACACAAATTGATAAACGACCCACCTTAGTTGAAATGTTCAGAGGTGGAAAAAGGCCACATACAAAACCATGGGATAAATTAGGATTAAGCATTAAGCTAAAGCGAAACCCTGAGTTTGGAAAGGAGGTCATTAATATAGACAGAACCCCTTATAAAGAATTAATTATAAACAAGGAGGAGTCCACAAGATCAAATAAACCGAAGAAGGCCTAAGGCTCAAGGAAAAAAGTTAACACAAAGGTCCAAAGGACTAAGAAACAAATAAAAACTAATGTTGGCATCCTACTAGAAGCAACTAGCACACTCAGCTAGATATATTGACAACAGAAATTTGATTACCAACTGTTCAAATTGAGTTTTGACTAAAGCCCAATAAGTAGCATGTAAGCGATTTGTGCTGTTAAATTTTTATGAGTGCTGATAATTTTTGTGTTAGCACAATTCTGTATTGATTTTTATAAAATCGCTAAAAACAAGCACGTTAGAGATCTTGGTCTTTATCCCAAGTTGAAAGAGTTTTATTGGATTGGTCAACCTTGGCAGATCAGGTAGTCTCGGAAGGAGGAGTTTCATAAAGAGATATCATTTTTAGCATGAGGACGAGGCACAAATTCGAGGAAGCTAGGTAAGATATCAATCAACTATTTTGACCCCAGTTTCTAGCCAAGATCCTAATACACTGTTATGTTTTTAGATATAGATATTTATGAGATTATCTATTGTATTTGTGTATTAGATATGCACTCTTTATATTTAGAAATTTGTAATTAAGTACATACTAGAAACCTTCTTTTAACTTGTAATTTTTCTATAAAGACAGAGTCTTCAAAATGAAGAACGGTTCAATTTTTGTTGAAAAAATTATTGTTCTCTATTTTTGTTGGGATATTTTTAATGAAGACATCCTGAATCTACAACAAAGATTCATGTGTTGAGTGTTTTGAATGCGTTTTATCCTGTGTTATGTGTCTTTTATTGCCATGGTGTATCATCTTCTAATGATTAAATGAAAGAATAGAAGTTGAATTCATCCATTGTGATGCTTTCTTCATAGATTTGATTGTTTGCACTCTTCTTTCTAAAGTGGGCATTGGAATTCATATGTTTTATGCTCCTTCTGAGTGGATTGTTTCTCTCACATTCTTCCTTCCATTATAGAAAATCAAAGATTCATATTTTCTCAACTACCTTGGCCTTGATGAATGTTTTAGTGTGATCTAATGTGAAGACAAATTAGACTCCACTATCTAATGATATTTATTTTTCTCCTGCTTCCAACCAACATCGACAATTTTTACATTAATCTGGTTATAGTTTAATAGACCTGCTACTGTTGTGACCTAGGGTAGTTGAGTTTTACGAGAGATCCCACTTTAGATTGAAGGGCCAACCTCAATCCAAAAGTGGTTAGAGGTTACCTTAGAGTTTTTCCCACAGCGAGGGTTTTCTCTTAGTGATATAATTTTGGTGCCATTATCAAGGAATGAAGGTTATATTTTCACCCAAAGACTTGATTACTTAAATCATATCTCTGAGATCAAACAGGGATCTGAATCATTAGTTTCGGCTTCAAGATTTTTCTCTAGCGACTCCACTCTGAATTTTAAGGTGATTCTTTTGTGTAAATTTTGGCTCATATGGGAGTCTACAAAAGGAGGAGCCTTGATCCTAATCCACCACAAATTCTATTGATTCCAGAGAGGTTATTTAAAAGAATAAGGAGACCTCCAAAAAAATCAAGTATGGTTCATTTAGAGAGGTCATGTTCATTACCTAAAAAGGTTGAATATGTCAATGATATACAATTCGATATCAAATTTGAACAAACGCTATTTAGATCTAAGTCTGGAAAGAAAATAAATTAGATATTGTGTTTGATGAGACCAAATTTGAAACTTTTATTTCTAGTTCTACGAGGCAAGAACTAAATCTATTTCCACAAGATCAAGAAATTTGGTTTGAATTTCAAAAATCGAAGAAGATAGTCCATGAACTTTAGATAGTTACATCGAAGTCCCCAAGTTCTCCATTTTTCATTCCATCATTCTCTCCCTCAACTAGTCCTCTGGTTTTCGTGGGACTTCATACCCTTATCTCATCAATTTTCACAACACAACTTCACTTCCATTGTACTCTACATTCAAGATCACTAATGTAGTTAAAATTCATCTCACACAATTATGTCTGCTAGATATTCCCCTCTTAATATCTAATTTCCACTACATTATCTTCCTCTAAACTATGGACAACGATTACTTCTGTTTGATGGTACAGGTGTGTGTTCACATCATAGAAACATGTAGATAAGGTGAATGATTTTATTAATGTAGATGAGGTAGATCATAAAGATGTTATGTTTATAATTTTTGCACAAATTATTTAAGAGGAGGTTAAGAGATGGTTCAGAGCTTTACCAATAGAAAGCATTGCTTATTTTCAACAGTTTGAACAACTCTTCCTTACTAGGTGGTGGGTGAAGAAAAATCCTCTGCAAATATTGGTCAAATATGAGAGTCTAAAAGGAAACCCAAGCGAGAGAGTTCAGGAATTTATAGAAAGATTCAATAGGGTTTACAATTCAGTCCCTCCTGAGATTAATCCCCCCCTCGTTTGGCCCTGTTGCACTATCTTGATGGTTTTTGATGATGAGCTAGCTTATCAACTCAGAGAGAGGAATCTTGTTACCTTGGAGGTGACATAGAAAAATTATATAGCAGTGGAAGAAAATATGCTAGCTAAAAGAGAAAATATGAAGATTGATAAAAGAGTGGTATTTAAGGAGGAATCATATTCTTCATCAAATGTTAAATTTGATGTTCTGTTAAAGACAGTGGAGAAAATGGTTCACAAGGTGGCCCCTCCCAAAAGTGAGCCTCAACCTCAAGTGTGGAACCCGACATTCAGAAGACCTCAAGGCCCTCAAAACTCTCAAAGAGAACAAAAAGGTCCTAAAGATCAACAGTCTATTAGGCATCCTTTTCCGGAATTTTTTGTTGATGAAGATTCAACTGAAGAAATAGATCAGCGGATAGGTTATTTTGATGATAAGGAAACTCAATTGTTTGCGACCAAGGAAGATAATGATAATTTTGTCAATTCTTAAGGAATGAATCATAACCTTCACATGTGTGATTCAAACGTTTACCAGTAGGGTTATAATAATGCAGTGGAATATTTTCAAAAGAAATATAATATCATAGGTCGAACTATTGCAATTAGAACTCCATCACAAAGACCAACTGCGGGAGAACATAAAGTTGAACCAAGAAAGGATATATTTAAAATACCAAAGGAGCCTAAAAAGGATTTTCCAAAAAGGGCAGAGGAAATAAAGAAATATGCCAAAGAAGTGGAGAGGACGTAGACATCCTTCAATTTGGAGAGTGAAATTGGTAAATTGAAAATTTCTATCCCTTTTGTTGAACTATTGAAAAATGAGTAATACATGAAGACAAATTTTTCAATGGTTAAAAGTTCAAAAAATGATCTAATATATATAAATTCATAAGGTTCTCTCAATTTGGATGATGATGCTCCCAAATTTATTTTTGGTCACCATGTGACTAGTCTGAATGATGATGTCCCTCCTTTTCATGTTAGTCTAAATGTTTATGACATGATCCTTCATAACTCCATGTTGAATACTAGAGCATCACACAATTTGATGCCCAAGAAAGTCATGGAAAACTTGGGACATTAGGTTACTAGGCACTGTAAAGACTTATTTTCATTTAATTCAATAAAGGTAAAGTGTTTAGGGTTAATAAAGGATCTGGTGGTAACCTTGGCAAAAATACATGTAAAAAGTGTGATACTAGACATAGTTGTAGCAGATATTCTACCAATAATTGATGTAATATCCCTGGCATAAGCTCCCATAAAATCTCTCATAAAATGAGGGTTGTTGAATAATTAATACTATTAATTATTATATTGATAGTAAATGCAGAATATTCTTGTAATTCATAATTATAAGAATATTACAAGAGTTAATTCTTAATTCTTTTATTTAGAAAAATTTATATTCTTCTATCTAAATAGAATATATTTCCAAGTAGGGATATTTTATGAGTTTTAGAAATAATGAGTAATAGTTTTAGAAAATCTATGGATAAGTGATATATTGTTCATAAGGCAAAAGCAAATCTACCTTGAAAAGAAAAAAGAATAATGAGAGATTTATGGATGATTTATTGAGTGATTGTAGAATTTAGACAAACATGATTTACGGAGTGATTTATGGACAATTATGAAGTGATTTTAGGATTTAGGAAAAATCTGATTTATGGAATGCTTCTAGGATTTATAAAAGCTATTTTTTATTTTATTAATTCTACTTATTGTAAGCCTATGGGAAAATATGAGAAGGAATGAGAGAACACAGCTAGAATGGAGTCAAGAGAGACATAGGAAGGATTCTACACATGCCTTAAAATATAAGTAACTATTCTCTTTGAAAATTATTGTGTTTGCATATCGTGCATGAAGAAATAAGAATCAAATTTATTTGCTTGAAATTTTTCATATGACAAAGAGTGGAAATGTTTTTCTTGGGAAAATCGTTATGAACTTCCATGGATAGAGAAATAAGTGTTTTTTCCATTTAATTCTTAAAATATTTCATGTGCATTAAATTCTTAGAAGATTTTCATGGCTAAATAATTTTGTGAATTGCATGATTTATTAGAAAATAGGGTCCAAATATGTCTCTGTATCTCCCAAACAGTGATAGATGTGTAAAACTGGAAAGAGGTTTTTGTAAATGAGTCTATTCTCACTAAATTCCTCTTTCATATTTGAAAAAACTATTTTCAACTTCTAGAAAACCATGTCCAAATTTGATGACAAAAAAAAAAGAAATTATTTAATATTTAAATATAGAAAAATGGGTTGCAATGATTCGTTTGAATATTCCAAACCATGACACTTGTGTAAAACCTAAGAGACTTTTTTTTAATGAACCTATTCCCAACAAAAACATCTTTTGGTTTTGTTCAGAAACCGCGCCCAAAGTTGATGACTAAAACAGGAAAACAAATTAAAACAAAGTGTTGTAATTTGATTTGTTGATGCAATAAGAAGAGTTGTTATGTGCATATAGAAATAAACATTTTTTAATGTTATTTAAAAGAAATAATTAATCCCATACACAAAAAATAACTATTAAGTTTGATCTTTCCTGAAAAGAGATATGTTATTGGCATGCACAAAAATAGAACAATTATGTTGATAATTCTTGAAAAGAAATTAAGTTTTTTCATTTAAAAGATTACCAAGGATGTTCCCATGATACATATGCATTAAACTTTTAATGAGAAATATTAGACTCTTAAATAGAATATGTGCTTATGTGCATATGAATAATATCTAGTATATTCAATCTACTGGAAATGAATATGTGAGTACGTTTTTTGATAAAGAGTTCACATAAAACATTTTCATAAAAGTCTATTGGTTGTGCTATTTGATAAATATTTTTTATTCTTGCTATTTCTTGAGGAAATATTAAAAAAAATATATAATTTTTTCAATGATAAGAGAAGATTGTGTATTGCTTGCATAATAGGTAGCGAGTTAGCTAACTTTTGTAAAAAGAATAATTAGTAATATATATCTATATATATATATATATATATATATATATATATATATATATATATATCAAATTCAAGGGATTATTTGTTTTGTTAAAACTCTTTAAAAAAAGATAAGAGAAAAATAGGTCATTGTATGCATTATCGAATTAGGTTCTTGGAGAGGAAAACTGGTAATCACATGATTTACTGTGCTAAGAATCCGTTAGAATATTCTTTAGAGAAACATATACACTTGCATACATGGGAAAATATAGTTTTGGTATTATATTTCTAAGAAAAGGAAGTTGCAATCACATAATTTTGATTGTGTTAGCCTTCTTTTGGGAAAAATAATATGTATTTGCACACCTAAATGGATTAGCTATGGTATTAGATTTCATTTGGGAGAAGATTATGTATAGTTCGTGGAATAGATCTTTTGTTAAGAAGAAATTATCTCTTTTCATGCATGAAAGAATAAATGTTATGTGTTTCGTCTCTTGGAAAATAAATATGTTTTTTCCATGCAAGATTTAGTTAGTTTCCTTTGGAAAGAAATATATGTTTCACATGCAAGAAGAAAAATGTATCATGTCATTTTATGTTCGAGAGGATAAGTAATTGCATGGAAAATATTATAACTATTATGTTAACTTTGTTTGAAACGGAGCTTGCATTTTTATACATAATAACCATTGTGAATAGCTCTCCTATGGAAAAGATGTTTTTGGAAAAGAACATGCATTCACATGCATATGTATAGAATCTGTTGTGTTGATCCCTTTGGAAAAAAAATATATAAGAGTAGGCACAAAGAAAATTTCTTGTTGGGCTAGTTCTCCTAAAATATTGTTATGCATTTGCATGCGCAAGAACGATATCTAGTATTTTAGAATTCCTTTGGAAAGAATATGAACGTTCATGCAAGATTATGTTAGTGTTTTGTTGGAAATATGGTGCTTGATAGTGATTTTCTTGTTACTAATGCATGTGAAATGATGTTAAAGAAGATATTTCATTATCTTATGTTTATTTTTTATGCATGCACACAAATAGATGTTGAAGTGTCACTAATAAATATTGATTATTGGGTTATTAATATTTTATCTAATCATGATATCAAGTGTGCCGACAACAATAAGAAGAAAGAATGGTGACTTGTGAAAAGTATACTTCATGTTTGACGTTGTGGAAGATAAAGAATTGTGTATATTTAGGAATTCTAACTACAAGATGATCCACTGATGGAAATCATCCGAACATAAAGACATATAGATTGGGGATTCGTGGATAAATGATATCATGATGATTGTAATAGCTTATAGCTAGTTTTGTTTCATTTAAGATGATTTTTCTATGTAACGTTTTATGAATATGGTCAAGGAATGGACTCCCTTATAACCATCGAGTGAGGGGTGAACATCCTGACAAGTGTATAATAATAAAGTTAAATGTTTGTTGGTTTTCACCCTACGAGGTTTCTAGGGTATATCAGTGTCTGATTATGTGATTATTCATTGTGCCATTTTTATGATGTTAATTTCTTTCATGATTTGATGTTTATATTATCAAGTATGTGATTTACTAACTGAATTAAAGTAATAATGGAATAGATGCACAGTTATAGCATGAAATTTAAGTTAATATGCTACAACAATGATAGTTAATGGTTGTGTAACTCACTATACTTTTACTAAATATTTCTCTAGGTAATGATGATAGTTATCCTAATGGTCATTGAGAGAATATAAAAAGTAGTTTAAAAAGTTACACATTGGTATATTCTAAAAAAAATTCCTAACTCCATGCATTTTCATGTGAGGTGACCGGGGGATGTTGTAAGTGGTATTAGAGAAAAAGGTTGCAACACTGACACGTTTTGGCAATCATTA
The DNA here is from genome assembly GCA_031772625.1 of Pinus tabuliformis. NCBI lineage: Eukaryota > Viridiplantae > Streptophyta > Pinopsida > Pinales > Pinaceae > Pinus > Pinus tabuliformis. The sequence goes on from CM062818.1 coordinate 1,431,427,287, forward strand.
AGCAAAAACTAAGTAGAGGTATGATGCTAGTGGGCATCATCTCAATTATTATTCTAATTGAACTTGTAGAAGACTAAAATTAACATGAGATGCATGATGCATGATTAATGACCACATCAAAGAGTAGGAAGCGATAATGCTTCTTTAAAATTTGTGTGCATGACATTTGAATATTGATGTGGATAAAAAACAATACAAAAATTGTTGTACCTATGATCAATATTGAGCACTCACTATTTATAGTTAGGATTAAATTCCAACGTATGCATGCATACTATTACAATAATGATTATGGTGCATTAGAAAATAAAATAAAATTAACATGACTAAAGTTACAATGCACTACTTATAAGGAATGAATTCATGTATGGTTTTGTGATAACTAAATAATATAGAAGTTGGGGTTGACCATAAAGAGAACAATAGAATGTTTTAAAAAAACATTGAAAGAAACTATTTAGATGTTTAAAATGAGCAATGAGTCAAGTGGAATTCATATATTGGAATTAAATTCAATGAACAACTCATACTAGCATAATATTGGGTTGTCTTTCTTCATGTAGAGTTGTAGATAAAGGTTTACATTCCATGTGTTGAGAAAAGTGGTAAATGAGGTCCAAAGTTTTGTCGTTTTAAAGAATTGCATCCCTTAGAGTTAGGGATGCGATTTAGCTCAAAACCAGGGAGAATTCGTATCAATAAACCATCTAACCCCCACTTTGATTCTAAAAAATTTCTCTTCAGACATGGATTCCGTAATGTGGTTTAATTTGTTGATTTCAATGCCTTGTAGGGATTGCTGATTGTGTTTTGCAGAAATTTTACCATTGATGATGTTAATATGATTCATCCTATTTTTTAAATTATAGTTTTACTGTCTCTATGATAGTTTAAACATATTTATGGAAATTTATTTCATGTCTACTAACTTTTTGATAAAATGCTTCAATGGTTGTAGATTTCATGCTTGCAAACTGGTTGGTAAAATTGTCTCAATGGCTGTAGATTTCATACTTGCAAACTATTTGATAAAATTCCTTAGTGGTTGTATATTACATTACTTTAAGTTGTTTGCCCAAAATTCCCTAATGGTTGTAATTTATATGGTTGCAAACTAATTGTAAAGAAAAAAAAATCACATTTTGTGTCTTAGTGTTCAATGAGACTCTTATTTCTCTATAATATTGATGGTTTGTAAGGTGGTACCATACAAAAAGTATAATTCTATGGTATGAAATATATGTTAATGTGTTTCTTCTAAGTTGCATGATTTTTGTTATGGGGAAATTTGGAATGTAAACCATCTATATGAAATGTGATGAATTGTTGTCAATGTACTTTTACAAATTGTGCGAACCATGTGGGGGTCACGTATAGATGCATGGCATACATAAATTTTCCTTTAATGATAATATGCAAATGGACATTTATGTAAATTATAATGGATTCTAAGACATTAACTAATTTCAGATATTGAATTATTATTGGATTGAATGGGTATGGAATCCATGATGGGACTGATGTGATGATGTAATATTTTATTATTGAATTCATGAATACACTCTTTGGGATATTAAGGAAAAAAATATAGAGTTTTAGAAGACTTCTTGTGAGCTTATGAAAAGTTATTGGTGGTTAAGTCGAAGGTGACCCTTCCCTAAAAGTCTCCTAAAAAACCCTAGGAGAAAATAAGAAAAGAAGAGAATATTAAAATAATGGGAGAGAAATATTATGCTAATCACTTAGTTTTGAGATAAATAATAAGTGGGTTGGAATAAAACACAACATGAGATAAAGACATGCTTTAAAGAAAAAGAAAATAATCTTTTTAGGAAAAACTAAAACAAAAAGGCCTAGGCAAAAGGTTGGTGAACCTTAAAGCGGGACGATGCTAAAAATTTGTTGAGATGAAACCACTAAGGAATCTATGATGTTGTTGATTCTAGTGGAAATTTTATCTTTGATCGATGGGTAACTATTGGAGATAGTTCACGGTTGGGTGGAATATGCTACATTCCTGAATAATTCCTAGACATTAACTACAATTAGATGAAATTTTGTCTATATTTTGTCTATTGATTTCGAAATTGTCTAAAGATGTTGGATGTTAGAATAGACTATAAGTTGCATGTCTCGAAGTTGTTATATGTGTTATAGTTCTACATAGATGATGTATTAATTTATCTAAGTGACAATTTTGATGAAATAGGTTGTGTTTGTAGGTTTGTATGAGAAAATGAACATGTGAGAAATGAATTATGTATATGCATGCATAAACTAAATAAATTGTTAATGTATGTGCTTGTGATTTAACTTAAGATATAAATAGTGAGACTAGAGGAAAATGACTAAAGATAAATGCCATGATTTTGAATTTGATTAAAATTATTATGGGAGAGATAGACAATAAGTTCCAAACAACACTAGTGGGAAAGAAAGACTGGTGTTACCCATAAATAAAAGACAAAATCTACTTGCTACAATTTTTTTTTTATCATTTTGATGATTAGAGGGCTAGTGCTCTCTGAGTACTTGTGGAAGTATTATGATTAAAGTATTATATGACATTGCATAAATAACTAATAATAAAAAGTATTTCATTCGATAAAAATTATTGATTCTACTTATGAAACATAAAAATCCTTCATTCTGAAGGGAAATGATTCCATTTTTTGTTAATTAGACTATTATATTATGAGTAAAATTTAATGTTCCGACAAGAGAAGAACACTGAGGACAATGTTCTCTTTAAGGGAGGGAGTATGTAATATCCCTCACATAAGCTCTCATAAAATGAGGGTTGCTCAATAATTAAATATTATTAATTCTTATATTGATATTACATGAAGAATGTTCTTGTAATTCTTAATTATAAGAATATTACAAGTGTCAATTCCTAATTCTTTTATTTACAATAATTTATATTCTTATATCTAAATAAATTTTATTTCCAAGTTGGTATATTTTATGACTTTTAGAAATAATGAGCAAAATTTTTAGAAAAAATATGGATAAGTGATATTTTGTTCATAAGGAAAAATAAAACCTACTTTCAAAAGAAAAGCATGAGATATTTATGGATGATTTATTGAGTAATTGTGGAATTTAGAAAAATATGATTTAAGGAGTGATTTATGGACGATTTATGGAATGATTATAGGATTTAGGAAACATCTTATTTATTGAGTGATTTATGGAATGTGTTTAGGATTTTGGAAACTATTTCATTTTCTTAATTCTACATATTGTAAGCCTGTGATAAAATTTGAGAAGGAATGAGAGAACACAGGTAGAATGGAGGCAAGAGAGGTGGATGAAGGATTCCAAGCATGCCTTAAATGATAACTAACTATGCTCTTTATTTGCATAGAGAAATAAGAATCAAATTTATTTGCTTGAAAATTTTCATATGATAAATAGCCGAGATTATTTTCTTGGGAAATTATTTATTAACTTTCATGCATAGAGGAATAATTATTTTGTTCATTGAATTATTAAAATATTTCATGTGCATTGAATTCTTAAAATATTTTCATGGCTAAATAATTATGTGAGTTGCATGATTTATTGGAAAATAGGGTCCAAATATGTCTTTGTATCTCCCAAAATGTGATAGATATGTAAAAATTGAAATGGATTTTTGTAAATGACACTGTTCCCACCCAAAGCCTCTTTCATATGTCAAAAAATCATTTTCAACTTCTAGAAAAGCGTTTCCAAATTTGATGACAAAAATAGGAAATTATTTAATATTTAAATCTCGAAAAATGGGTGGCAAATATTCATCCGAATATTCTAAACCATGAGACATGTGTAAAACTTGAGAGAGGTTGTTTTTAATGAAACAGTTCCTAACGAAAACCTCTTTTGGTTTTCAAAAATGCGTTCCCATCTGTTTGTAAACCGTGCCCAAATTTGGTGGCTAAAACAAGAAAAACAAAGTAAAACAAAGTGTTGTCATCTGATTTTTCAGCACGATAAGAATAGTTGTTATGTACATGTAGAGATAAAAATTATGTTCATGTTCTTGAAAATAAGTAACTAATTCCATGTACAAACAAATAAATATTAAGTTTGATATTTCTTGAAAAGAGATCAATTATTCACACACACAAAAATAGAACAATTATGTTGATAATTCTTGAAATAGAATTAAGTTATTTCATCTAAAAGATTACCAAGGATGTTCTCATGATACATGTGCATTAAATTTTTGAAGAGAAATAGTGGACTCTTAATGATAATATGTGCTTATGTGCATACGAATAATATCTAGTATATTTGATCTACTGAAAATGAATATGTGAGTAACCTTTTTGAGAAAGAGTTCACACAAAACCTTTGCATAAAAGACTATTGGTTGTGTTATTTGAGAAATATTTGTTATTCATGTTATTTCTTGAGGAAATATTACAATTTTTCCAATTTGTAAAATGATAAGAAAATATTTTGTATTGCATGCATAATAGCTAGTGAGTTAGCTAACTTTTGAAAAAAGAATAATTAGTGTGTTAAATTATTTGGAAAGTAAATATATATATTTGTATGCAAGGAAGTATTTGTTTTGTTAGAACTCTTAAAAAAAAATATAAGAGAAAAATATGTCATTTTATGCATTATTGAATTAGGTTCTTGGAGAGAAAAATTGATAATCACATACTTTATTATGCTAAGATTCCTTTGTAAGATTCTTTAGAGAAACATATACACTTTAATGCATGGGAAAGCATAATTTTGGTATTATATTTCTAGAGAAAAGGAAGGTGCAATGACATAATATTGATTGTGTTAGCCTTATTTTGGGAAAAATAATATGCATTTGCACACCTAAAAGGGTTAGCTATGGTATTAGATTTCTTTTCGGAGAAGATTATCTATAGTTAGTGGGATAGATCTTTTGGTAAGAATAAAATGTCTCTTTTCATGCATGAAAGAATAAATGTTATGCGTTTGATCCCTTGGAATCCCTTAGTTTGTTAAATTCTTTGGAAAGTAAATATATATATTTGTATGCAATGGAGTATTTGTTTTGTTAGAACTCTTGAAAAAAATAAGAGAAAAACATGACATTTTATGCATTATTGAATTAAGTACTTGGAGAGGAAAATTGGCAATCACATTCTTTATAGTGCTAAGATTCCTTTATAAGATTCTTTATAGAAACATATACACTTGCATGCATGAGAAAGTATAATTTTGGTATTATATTTGTGGAGAAAAGGAAGGTGCAATCACATAATATTGATTGTGTTAGCCTTATTTTGGGAAAAATAATATGCATTTACACACCTAAAGGGATTATCTATGGTATTACATTTATTTTCAAACAATATTATATATAGCTAGTGGGATAGATCTTTTGGTAAGAAGAAAATGTCTCTTTGCATGCATGAAAGAATAAATGATATATGTTTGATCCCTTGGAAAAGAAATGTGTTTTTCCATGCAAGATTTAGTTAGTTTCCTTTGGAAAAAAATATATGTTTCACATGCAAGAAGAAAAATATATCATGTCATTTTATGTTGGAGAGGAAAAGTAGTTGCATGCACAAAATTATAACTATTATGTTAACTTCATTGGAAATAGAGCTTTCATTTTTATACATAATAACCATTGTGAATAGCACTCCTCTAGAAAATATGTTTTTGGGAAAGAACATGCATTCACATGCATAAGTATAGAATCTATTGCATTAATCCCTTTGGAAAAGAAAACATAATAGTAGGCACAAAGAAAATTGCTTGTTGGGCTAGTTCTCCCGAAAGCTTGTTATGCATTTGCATACACAAGAACAATATCTAGTACATTAGCTTTCCTTTGGAAATAATATGAAAGTGCATGCAAGATTATGTTAGTGTTTTGTTGGATAGATGACACTTGATAGTGATTTTCTTGTTACTAATGAATGTGCAATGACGTTAAAGAAGATATTTCATTACATTATGTTTATATTTTATGCATGACACAAATTGATGTTGAAGTGTCACTAAGAAATATTGATTATTGGGTTATTAATATTTTATATAATCATGATATGAAGTGTGCTCATGACAACAATTACAAAAGAGCATGGTGACTTGTGCAAAGTATAGTTGATGTTTAACATTGTGGTGAATAATGAATTGTGTATATTTAGTTATTTTAACTGTAGGATGATCCACTGATGGAAACCATCATACCATAAAGACATATAGATTGAGGATTCATGGATAAATGATATCATGATGATTGTAATATCTTATAGCTAGTTATGTTGTATTTATGATAATTTTTCTATGTAATATTTTATGATAATGGTCAAGGGATGGATTCCATTATAACCATTGAGTAATAGGTGAACACCCCCATGAGCGTTTAATAATAAAATTAAATGTTTGTTTTTTTTTACCCTATAGAGTTTCTAGGGTATATTTGCGTCAATTTATGTGATTATTCATTATGTCATTTTTATGATGTTAATTTCTTTCATGATGTGATGTTTATATTATCAAGTATGTAATTTACTAATTGAATTAAAAAAATCATGGAATTGATGGATAGTTATAGCGGGAAATTTAAGTTAATATGCTACAATAATGATAGTTAATGGCTGTGTAACTCACTATGATTTTACTAAATATTTCTCTAGGTAATGATGATGTTTATTCTAGTGGTCATCAAGGGAATATAGAAAGTAATTTAGAAAGTTACACATTGGTAAATGCTAAAAAATTATCGTTACTCCATTCATTTTCATGTGAGGTTACCGGTGGATGTTATATTTGGTATGTTATTGTCTTGGTCTTGGGAAACAAAGATACGAGTAACACTACAAATGGCTATATCCATTTCACTATTTCTTGAATGAAAGAGGTTATAAAGAGAATTTGAGACAACTTATATGGTTAGAAATCAAAATCAGTTAGACAACCATCCTTTTGATGTAGTAGATATAGATATTGGCTCCCAAGTTTTCTTTAATGTCTATTGTACTGATGTAGAAATACCAGAGAAAATTGAAGGAATTTCAAAATGAAGAAGTTCAGGCAACTACAGATGAAGGTATCCAGAATTTAAATTTTGATGGATCTACCTATAAAGAAGGTTCCAGAGTGCTAATTTGTATCATTCCACCAGACCTCACTAGTAAACTACACTCTTAAAATTTATATTTTTATTGCGGTAACAATATTGCCGAATATGAAGCTTTGATCATTGGGCTGAATTTGTTGAGAGAACAGAAAGAAAAGAGAGTGTGTGCTTTGGGAGATTCAGAATTGGTTGTGAAACAGGTCAAATGAATATATTAGACTAGACATCCAAGGATTATGGCTTCTCATAATGAGGAATGGGACATGTTTGCTAATTTCATTACAAGGCATGAAATTTCTATTGCCTCTAGAGGAGAAAATGGAATAGCAGATTCGTAAGCTACTACTACCATTTATTTGAAAATTCTCATTTACCCAAACAAAAAATATGAAATTAATGTGAGACACAGACCCTCTATCCCTTAAAATATCAAACATTAGCAAGTCTTTGAGGATGATTAGAAAATCGAGAGATTCTTGGAGAGGACTGACGAGTTTATTAATACCACAATTGACAGAGGTGATGATGAAGAAATGAAGGAAAATCCTAAAATAACAGTTTTCTTAGATGTTATAACTTGGCAGGATATCATACAGCTAAACAACAATATAATTTGTAGAGGCCTAGTCCCTTTAGAGAGATTTTTTGACTCAAAATGATGTAGCTATCATACCCATAATTCGACCAAGTGAGGGAGAAGTGGAGGAATATAATTTAGGGACAAAAAATATACCTAACGTAGTTAAGGTCTCTAATTCTTTAAAATTAGAATAAAATAAATAGTATGCAAAGTTGTTGAAATAATTTTCAGATCTGTTTTCCTGGAGGTATGTGTATCTGAAGGTTTATAACAAGACTATTATTCAGCACACCATTCCACTTAAATAAATGAGAAGCCCTTCAAGAATAAATTGAGAAGAATCAAGCCCAAGATGTTTCCGATAATTAAAAAGGAATTTAAAAGGTGTTTTGCTGCTAAATTATCATCCCTTTGATATTTTCAAATTAGATAGCCAATCTGGTCATAGTAAGGAAAAAGAGTGGAGAAACCAAAATCGGCGTATATTTCAAGAATCTAAGCAAATTTTCTTTGAAAGATAACTATACTTTACCCAATATGGAACACATTTGATAGAAATTAGTTGGGTCTGAAAGAATTTCTACACTTGATGAATTCTTTGGATATAACTAGATACAGGTAAATCTGAAAGATCAAGATAAAACTACCTTTACTACAATGTGGGGTACATTCATGTACTCAAAGGTTCCCTTTGTACTCATGAATGTTACGGTCATTTTCCAGAGATAAATGAACATAAAATTTGTTGAGGAGATGGACAAATTTGTTTTTATATATTTAGATGGTATTAATTTTTTTTCTAAGTATGAACCTAATCATCTAAAACATCTAAGGACATTTTTCACAAAGTGCAGAAAATTTGGTGTTTCATTGAATCCAAAGAAATATCATTTTTCCATGAAGGAAGGGAAGCTATTGGGCCATATAGTATCAAAATAGGGTATTCATATTGATCCTATAAGAGTAATATCCATACTCAAAATTGAACAACCACGAAGTAGGAAAGAGGTTCAGTCCTTCCTAGGTAAGGTAAATTTGGTATGTAGATTCATTCCTAATTTTTGTAAGATTCTGAAACTTATCACAAATATGTTGAAGAAACGTAATGAAATTAAATGGATTGATCAGGCTAAAGAATCTTTATATGACATTAAAATAGATCTAGTTCAGGCTCCTCTACTCCTCAGTCTTGATTTTTCCAAAGAATTTTTGATTTTGTCTTTTGCCTCCAAACATACCATTTCAGGTGTTTTGCTTCAAAAAAACACAAAAGGTCATGAACAACTTATTTCCTTCTTTATAATATTTTTGAGGGACTCTAATTTGAAGTATTATATCATGGATAAACAATCCTCTGCAATAGTAAAATCACTCAAGGATTTCATAGTTTTTGTACTTGATTCACATATAATTTCTTATGTACTGAATGTTGTGGTTAAAAGTATTTTAATCCAAACTCACAATGATGGTAAGAGGGGAAAATGGATTTACAAAATGTTGGAATTTGACTTAGAAATCAAAGACACTAAGCTAATCAAAGGACAAGGCTTGGCCAAGTTGATGATTGAGGAAAAGATTACAACTCTTGGGATTAATATGACTATGGAATTATTAGACATAAAATATGATGAATCATTCGTAGTAGTGGATGATCGCTTTAAAAATTATTCATGGTATCATGATATTGTTTATATATTGCAAAATTTGTAGACTCCACGAGGAAAAAATAAAATCGGGTCAGATTATTGAAGCTTATGTATGTTAAATATTGCACCCTAAGTGGTTATTTATTTTGGAAATATCCACAAGGTATATTACTGAACTGTTTACTTCAATATTAAGCTAAGAAATTGACAAACGAATTCCATCAAGGATCATTTGGTAGTCACCATTATTGGATATCCACTTTGGCAAAAGTTTGAGAGAATTATTTTATTGGCCCGCAGCCTTTGTTGATGTTCGTAAGGAAGTTGCAGCATGTCACAAATACGAATTATTTGAAGGAAAATCTAAGTTGATGTATTTACCCTTAAAGCCTATTTCTGTAGAAGCACCATTTTAGCAATGGGGCCTTGACATTATAGGTGAGATACATCCAACATCATCAACAAAACATAAGTGGATCTTGATAGAAGCAAACTATTTCAGTAAATGGATTGAAGCTCTACCAACTAGGCAAGAAATTAATCTTGTTGACATATAGTTTTTAGAAAATATTCTTTCCAGATTTGGTAGTCCAAAAAGAATTATAATTGACTATTCTCAATGCTATAAATCTAAAAGATTAATTAAGTTATCTTATGAATATCATATAATTCTTAGTCACTTTATAGCCTATTAACCTCGAGGTAATGGACTAGATGAGTCATAAAATAAGAGTTTAGTCAGAATCATCAAAACATTTTTGGAGGAAAATAAAAAATCTTGGCATACAAAGATCAAATTTTCTTTGTGGGCTGATAGAATCAATAGAAAGAAATCAATTGGCACCACTCCTTTTCAACTAGTCTATTGTGTAGATGCAACTTTCCCAGTTGTTATAGACATTTTTGGGAACTACAACCCCAATAAAATATGTCCATAAACTGAGGGCTCCTAAGTCCCTAAAAGTGTTGTTCCATCCCCTAAAAGAACAAGGTCAGCTGATTACATCATCTCCCAAAAGTTCTCCATGAAAAACTACTCAGAACTGGTCAAAACTGGACCATCTCACCTGCTCCATGGTCAAAGTGTGATGCATCCCACCTAAATGCATACAAGAGGTGTGATGCATACTAAAATACCTTCTATGGGGTGAGATGGGCGAGAGTGGACAAATGGCAGAGTCAATTTGCGAGGTGGAGGATCATGGAATCTTCCAGAAACTTCTCATGTGACACTTGCCTCTCTGCATTCGCCCAGGGATGAGTAAGAGATCATCAATATCCAAGTGGAATCAAGAACTATCAAAGAGAGCACACTAATCAAATCTCAGAAGCTGACTCACCTCCCTACAATCATCTATATATGGATCCCTCATCCCAGAGATCCAAGGGCTGGAATTTTGTATCTTGTAAGGAAGTGCTGCAGGTTTCTTCGTGTAACATCATAGTGTTGGGTGATCTAAGCTTTTCATGTGGTGAAGAAGGGATTTTTTGCTGAGAGGATGACGTTGGGTCAGAACAATTGGTTGTAATCCTCTTTGTTATTCTTGATATTAATAAAGCTATTCAAATTTTCCTCCACATTCTTGTATGATTGGTTATATATGCATTTGTGTGGTCAATATATATCTGGTCCTATATTGTTTATGATAGTAGATCTCTATTCTTGGATAGTGTTATGCTGCCTTGATTCCACAGGTGCTCTTTTGAAGCTGGGTAGACGAGGAAACAAGTGGCAAAGATCTACCAGAAGCGAGAGGAATCAAGCAAGGAACGAAGCGCAAGACAGAGGTTGGTCTCCTTTTTTCCCCTCTTATCTACCTCTCATAAAGGAAAATGAAAGTAGTTTTAGTTTGTTTGTTTCTAAGATAGCTACCAGTCTTAGTGGGACTAGCATCTCTGCATAGACACTAGTTTTCCCGATAAAAAAATGGCGACTCCACTGGGGAGCGAATAGATTGTTTGTTTGTCTATATTTGTTTGCTTTATAAACTTACATACAGAGCCTGAAGTCAAGCCAGCTAGCCTTCGAACTGCATTTGCTATGCGAGTGCAAAGTAGATCAATGCTGCTTCAGTCTATCTCCGAGTTTTGTTTATGAACTGAACAATCGATTTACAAACTCTCTAATTTCCCTTGTGGTGGCTCTAGTAACCTCCTTAGATCTACCCCTGTGATTTATTTACTGATTACCACTTGCTCGGCCTAAACCCCTGAACTGTGCTGCAATCTGTGATCAAGAACTGGATCAAAAGTCACACACTGTACCATCGCACCCTCTCTTCAAGGATATCAGTATGAATTGCACTTCCTGTGTGCTGTAGGTGGGATGCATACTGGAATCCCTGTGTAACAGGTGCGCTGATCAAAAAATGATAATTTTGCTTCCAGACTTTGGTTTTTCTTCACTCTTTTCAGCTCTATTCAAGAGTTTTGCTGTCTATAGTCAGTATACCTCTGTTAGAAACCCCCTTCCTTACCATTATTCTGCCTCCATTGTGCAAAAAACTCTAAATGTTTTTATGTACTGTGAGCCATTTTCAGTTCTCTTTTACGAAGAAGTAGCATAATTGAATTGTCGTTTCTTGATTTGGAAGTGTCCCAAGTGTCGTTTTCAGTCATAGAAGAGAATCTAATTGTTCTTGATAGTCGATTACACTGTTATTCTTGTATTTGATTTGAATTAGTATTTTTACAAGTGTCAGAAGCAAGTTTTCAATTCCAAATCGCAAAGTGTCGTCATTGTATTCATTTTGTCTTGAAAAGAAGCTTGTTAGTAATGTCGCTTTGAAAAATAATTCAGATTTGCGCTTAGCTTTCTTTTTATCATTCATACATTAAGAAGGCTGAAAAAAATAAATGCATGTGCATTTGCATTTAGACAGTTTGTTGGTTTGATTTAGGACAATGCATATAGTGTGTTCTCTCTCCTCTATGTTGAAAGAATATCATCTCTCTTTCTTTAGTAGCTAGGATTTTCATTGCAAAAACAAGATTAAACGATTGTTTATCATCTTAGATTGCATTTTAGGAATTGTATATCTACATCACGCGGTGAACCTGAAAGGAAAATTTCTTAAACAAGATCAACTGTAAAATAAATTTAATGAATCTAAAAATGCTTTGGAACCTAACGCACAACATTTAGAAGTCTAGGCTAGAGATGTATTCCGGGGTTGTAAAGCCTGGTAACTATTGTTTTCAATGCTGGTTGGGTGATTCCACCACTTTGAGATGATAAGTGCCAGTACGGACTTGTGCTCCCACGTACCGTTGAGTATATATTGGGAGACCATAGTAGGCTATATCCTTTATCCATAGGAAGCCGTGTCTGTTTCCCTATCGATCGCAATGCACTAAACACAGCATTTGAGAAGATTGACTGCCATACCTCATAAAGTATTCTGCAGTTTTGCGATTGGTTTGGTAATCCCTCTCTCTATATTTCCAAAGTAGTCTCTTTCATTCCTTTTCAGACTCCTTAAAGGAAAAGGTCCATCTGAGCACTTGTCACTTCAAGCTCATTAAAAATCGAAGGTGACTAGAGTCATCTTTTGTTTTTTCTCGACTCTTAAAAATTGAAAAAACAAGTTGTGTCAAAGCGTCTAAAATTCATTTAATTCAGAAACATATTTCCCCTTTATTTTTAGTTGATTAAGTAATCTGCAATCGTGGAAGAAAGTCAATTTAAACCCCATCGTTCACGGAGGCTTACGAGTCAACCGTCTTTGTCTCCAAAATCAAAACTGTTACGCACGAAGCGAACTCATTTAACCGGTTCAAAATCCCCTGGTAAAGTTGGAACAAGTGTTCCGACACCATCGGAGACTTCGGTTACTCCAAACATTCCTAGTATCCCTACCTCTATAGAAGAAGCTCCGCAGCCACCAAACGATAGTAGAGCTGATCCTAGTGTGAAGGAAAACACTTGTATTACTGAACCAACTCCATCTACAGCTTATTCAGAAGGTGTTATTCCCAAAACATCTATTGTTGCAGAATCTATACCTTCTTCGACACCGGAAATATTTTACGGACCTGACGGTCTACCTCTTCCACCTGGACTGATTGCTATAGAAGAGATTGTGGAGGATCCTCCATCTAGTACTCCATCGCAATTTGGAGTCAGGATCACCCTATATCCTTCTTCATCAGAAATTAGTCTACTATTATCGAAAGCTCCTGTAGAATCGATAGGAAATCTTTTGGATAGACTAGAAATGTCTAAACAATCGTGAATATCTAGGACTGTGTCATCTCACATAGCCACGGCAGAACTTCCTACTGTCACTCCAACAATGTTCGTCGGAGTACCATCTGTCCCAACTAGCTCCCAATTGCTAGATGGGGCCCATTCAGGGGCTATTTTGACAGTATGGTCCATTCTCGTTTGTTCATACGGAGTAATACCTAGAAGCTCTTACGTTGAGTCTCAGTAAATTGGTCCTTCACGGTGTCAATTTGGGCAGTCAGGTCCTCTAGGGCAAATCATTCCTTTGAGTATTGGATTACCGCCTTATGGGGGGCAATATACCCTTTCATTGTCTCCTCCGGGAAAACAACCATACGAGAGTTCCCAACAAAATTCAGGTTATGCTGGAATTACATCTAGCAGTTGGGTGCCAATACTGCCTCAACAACCAAGATTTGTATACTCGATGCAACAATGTTTACCTATGTCAAATATACTAACTACGCCGGCTATTGTGATGGTGTCGCAAGTACAAGCATTGCATGTTGTATGCCAACCTCACGTTTCTCAGGTTGTAATGCAAAAGTCTCTTATCCCTGCGACTCAACCACAATCACCAACTAGTGGAATGACACAAACCCAAACGGGTACAATTACCCATCATCTTGGTCAAACAGCTAGTATTGGACAACAAGACATGGCTTCACAACCATGGCTGGTGAAATATCAACAACCGCAATTCCAATAAGTTTACCAAGGATTTGAGCAACAAATCTTTGCAAATAATGGGCAGCCGTATATTCAAAACGGTAAAAATCAACCATTCTATAATGGTTATGCTCATCAACCTTACCAAATTTACTAGCATCAAATGCATTATGCTGGTATGCGAAGACCAAGTGCTCAGGAAATTCCATATTATCCTGGGTATGCTTCACCAAACCTAAATCAGCAGTTACCCTTCGTGGCGACTTTAGAGTTACCGGATCTAAATCGGCTAACGAACGATCCAATTGCTTACGCCCCTTGGTGGCCAGCGATTCTGCATAAACTTCCGTCAGATATTCCTAAATTTAATGGAAATCTAGGTGAATACCCGTCGAATCATTTGATGACCTTCCATCTATGGTGCTCATCAAAGACCCTAAACGATGATTCGATTAGGCTTTGCCTTTTTCAGAGAACGTTAACTGGTCTGGCAGCAAAATGGTATATCGAATTCCTAGAGCTTTATTTGATAACTTCAGTACCCTAGCCACAACCGTTTTAACCCATTTTCAGTTACCCATAAGGTACGAAACGGGAACAGAACTTCTTACCAATTTCAAGAAAACGACAGCCACTCACATATCCAATCATATTCATGAGTGGCGACGTCATCATGGAATGGTAAAAACATACGTTCTTGATCAGCTTTTAGCTGAATGTTTTATTAAGTCATTATTACCTTCCATTACAAAAGATGTGGCAAAGGGAGGAGTCGTCACTGAAGAGAAAGTTATTTCTCATGCGCAATATTTAGACTTGATTTATACTCAGTCTATCACGCTCTACGATAAAATCCCTGACGCTCCCAGACCGCAATTTTCCGTTCCTCCTCCTAGATCGAACAATGACTCTCATGCTGGTGATGGCATGATTGGTATGACTAACATGAAATCAATAAAGGCTACATCTAAAAAGGCCCATAAGATTTCTAGTCAAAATGCAAAAGAAGAACTTCTCGCCTCAGAAGTAAATGTCGTCTCAACAGACAAAGGCAAAGAAACCAAGCAACCAGGAGGCAAGAAGGAAAACAAAGGGAAGAAGAAGAAAAATGAGGAATCATCACCTGAAAAATCTTCTGCAAACCCTTCTGGAGATAAGAAACCAAATCATCCATGTCATATATGTGATGAGTATCATTGGGTAAAAGATTGTCCATATGAAGCTGAGCTTAAAAAATTATTCAAGAATTCAAAAACCTTGGCGGTATTAGCTGATCTATTTCCAAATCGAGGAACAAATTTGGTTGCCAATGATAGTGCTTCCCTATCCCAAGTGTTGATGTTGACGGTTTCAAAACAGCAAAATGATTCTTTGATAACAACAAGGAATAAAGATTACGGGAATCCACAACTGTCGAACAACAAGGATAAAGATCAACCTAGTAGTTCAACAACAACTTCGACAAAAGTTGCGCCGCCCATCATTCCAGAGCTAAAAATAAAACCGCCAAAGGGAGTAGTACACAAGTCGAAATTTAATCCTCATGCCAGAGCAGCACAACAATATAATATAGTGGAAGATCTAGCCCAATCGCCATCCGCTATGTCGACACTTGAGGTACTGCAAAATTTCCCCTCCCAAAAGCAGCCTTTATTATTAGCAATAGGTGGGATTGACCCAAAGGATTCTAATCTTGCGTCCTTTAATCACAAAGGATACGATCCTCAGTTACCAGCTCAACTAGATTTCCTCATTCAAGTGAAAGCCCTCAACAAAACTGTTCATCGAACAATTATTGATGAGGGGGCATCTACATGTATTATGTCGATGAGTTGCTGGTAAACTTTAGGATCTCCAACCTTGTCGTGATCTTCGATGGCATTAAAAGCATTTGATGGACAAACATATACCCCATATGGGATTTTAAGTAACTTGCAAGTTGAACTAGGGGGGAAAACAGTAGAAATAGATGTTGAAGTAATCGACGGAAACCTTTATTACAACATCCTACTGGGAAGGCCTTGTATATATGCTATGGCTACGGTTGTGTCGACCTACTTTAGGAAGATTGAATTTCCCTTTCAAGGGGGAATTAGAATCGTCGACCAAAAACCATTTCTCCCCAATAGTTCCCAAGTTACGGGAAGCATTTCGATGATCCATGGAAGCCCTCATTTGCTTCAAAATATCGGAGTAGGCCTACTAAAAGACCCTATATTAATGGTGTCGCAAGTACAAGCATTGCATGTTGTATGCCAACCTCAGGTTTCTCAGGTTGTAATGCAAAAGCCTCTTATCCCTGCGACTCAACCACAATCACCAACTAGTGGAATGACACAGACCCAAACGGGTACAATTACCCATCATCTTGGTCAAACAGCTAGTATTGGACAACAACACATGGCTTCACAACCATGGCTGGTGAAATATCAACAACTACAATTCCAATAAGTTTACCAAGGATTTGAGCAACAAATATTTGCAAATAATGGGCCGCCATATATTCAAAACGGTAAAAAT
The DNA here is from genome assembly GCA_031772625.1 of Pinus tabuliformis. Lineage (NCBI taxonomy): Eukaryota > Viridiplantae > Streptophyta > Pinopsida > Pinales > Pinaceae > Pinus > Pinus tabuliformis. The sequence continues at coordinate 1,431,444,002 of CM062818.1, forward strand.
CAACCATTCTATAATGGTTATGCTCATCAACCTTACCAAATTTACTAGCATCAAATGCATTATGTTGGTATGCGAAGACCAAGTGCTCAGGAAATTCCATCTTATCCTGGGTATGCTTCACCAAACCTAAATCAGCAGTTACCCTTCGTGGAGACTTTAGAGTTACCGGATCTAAATCGGCTAACGAACGATCCAATTGCTTATGCCCCTTGGTGGCCAGCGATTCCGCATAAACTTCCGTAAGATATTCCTAAATTTAATGGAAATCTAGGTGAATACCCGTCAAATCATTTGATGACCTTCCATCTATGGTGCTCATCAAAGACCCTAAACGATGATTCGATTAGGCTTCACCTTTTTCAGAGAACGTTAACTCGTCTGGCAGCAAAATGGTATATCGTATTACCTAGAGCTTTATTTAATAACTTCAGTACCCTAGCCACAACCTTTTTAACCCATTTTCAGTTACCCATAAGGTACGAAACGGGAACAGAACTTCCTACCAATTTCAAGAAAACGACAGCCACTCACATATCCAATCATATTCATGAGTGGCGACGTCATCGTAGAATGGTAAAAACATACGTTCTTGATCAGCTTTTAGCTGAATGGTTTATTAAGTCATTATTACCTTCCATTAAAGAAGATGTGGCAAAGGGAGGAGCCGTCACTGAAGAGCAAGTTATTGCTCATGCGCAATATTTAGACTTGATTTATACTCAGTCTATCACGCTCTACGATAAAATCCCTGACATTTCTAGGAACTACAACCCCAATCAAATATGTCCATAAACTGAGGGCTCCTAAGTCCCTAAAAGTGTTGTTCCATCCCTTAAAAGAACAAGGTCAGCTGATTACATCATCTCCCAGAAGTTCTCCATGAAAAACTACTCAGAACTGGTCAAAACTGGACCATCTCACCTGCTCCATGGTCAAAGTGTGATACATCCCACCTAAATGCATACAAGAGGTGTGATGCATATTGAAATCCCTTCTATGGGGTGAGATGGGCGAGAGTGGACAAATGGCAGAGTCAATTTGCGAGGTGGAGGATCATGGAATCTTCCAGAAACTTCTCATGTGACACTTGCCTCTCTACATTCGCCCAGGGATGAGTAAGAGATCATCAATATCCAAGTGGAATCAAGAACTATCAAAGAGAGCACACTAATCAAATCTCAGAAGCTGACTCACCTCCCTGCAATCATCTATATATGGATCCCTCATCCCAGAGATCCAAGGGCTGGAATTTTGTATCTTGTAAGGAAGTGCTGTAGGTTTCTTCGTGTAACATCATAGCGTTGGGTGATCTAAGCTTTTCATGAGGTGAAGAAGGGATTTTTCGCTGAGAGGATGACGTTGGGTCAGAAAAATTGGTTGTAATCCTCTTTGTTATTCTTGATATTAATAAAGCTATTCAAATTTTCCTCCACATTCTTGTATGATTGGTTATATATGCATTTGTGTGGTCAATATATATCTGGTCCTATATTGTTTATGATAGTAGATCTCTATTCTTGGATAGTGTTATGCTGCCTTGATTCCATAGGTGCTCTTTTGAAGCTGGGTAGACGAGGAAACAAGTGGCAAAGATCTACCAGAAGGGATAGGAATCAAGCAAGGAACGAAGCGCAGGACAGAGGTTGGTCTCCTTTGTTCCCCTCTTATCTACCTCTCATAAAGGAAAATGAAAGTAGTTTTAGTTAGTTTGTTTCTAAGATAGCTACCAGTCTTAGTGGGACTAGCAGCTCTACATAGACACTAGTTTTCCCGATAAAAAAATGGCGACTCCACTGGGGTGCATGCCCCCTGGGTCCCAGTTCTTTCTTTCTGAATCACTCGCATTCATCGGGAAGTAGAACCGGGGGTGGAGGCATTCCTTGAGTGAATAAACCGTTAAGGGATGGTATTTGACTATTTGCAATGCGTGATCCTGGAAATGAAAGTTGGTCTACGAGCTTGACCATTCTTCCTTCGTGCGGAAAACACATAACTCTGAAGAGTGAGGACACTATCGCCTCCATGAAATATATATAGTCTCGTCCAAGGAGTAAGTTATAAACTAAGGGTCCCTGGACGACCATGATGTTCATATGAACTGTCTTCCCTTTCAATGTAACTGGAACATTGGGGAGAATCCCTAACGGGTGACTGGTTCCTTTATCAAAACCTGATAGATTTCTCATCTCAGGTAAAAGCGCCGGGCAACCCAGTGCTTTCCAAGCAATAGAGGAAAGGATACTCACAGATGCCCCTTCATCAATGATAGTTCCAGCCATCACCATTCTGTAGATTTGGACGATGATTCTGAATGGGATACTGGCTGGTAACCGGGGTCTGCCCAGTTGATTCCAATCAAAGGACACAACCAGGTTGCTTGGTGGTGGGACCGAATACACGGCCGGATACGACCCTGACGATGTTCCTTCCTGCGATAAAGGAATGGGCGCATTGCCCTAATGCTCATCAGAGTCTGTGTTGATGAAAAGAATATGGACGGTGTCATCCTTATCCTCTTCAGTGAGGGTGTCATTTGAAGATGGGTCTTCAATGACGGAGTCATTTGAGGATGAAACCTCTGAAGGAAGAACCGGGTCAACTGTCGTTTCGACCTTTAGACTTTCGTCTGGTCTGGATTCAGCAGGTTCATTCTCAATGACTGACACTTCAGCTGACCACTTGAGTGGGCCAGCTGGATTTTCAACTATCGAGGGATTAGGCACGAGTTTTTGGTATCCAGGAGGAAGTCGTAACGGTGATACCGGACGATCTTCCAAAACTCTCTTCGCCTCATCTAAGAATGGACATCGGTGGATGGCGTGATCGCCTTCACACAACATACAGGGTGATCTTGGTCTCCCCTTTTGTCCTTCACTCACGCTAGTTGACGGACTGCAATCAACATGACTACCAGAGGTTGATGCTACCGGATTGTGCAACCTAGGGGACCAGTCCCTTAGTATCCGGGGAATACAAGGACAATCACGATGAAAGTGGGTCCCTTTGCAAATGACACATGGCGATTTAGGCCCGGTCGGTACAGTGTGTGGATTTTTGTCAGATGTCTTTTGCTTGCCCCCAGTCGCCTTCGCCATAGGCCCCTTCTGCTTCTTTTCTCTCTTCTTCTTTTCCTTCTTCTCCATGGGAGGCTGACTTTTGCCGGCTCTACCTCGCGAAGATGAAGGATCAGAGGAAGAATTGTAAGAAGTGGAAGGCTGGTGGGTAGCTCTAGACTGGTCTGACTGTTGATTCGACTGCTCAGGATTAGTGGTGATTTGAACTACATTAGTTGAAAAGAGCCATACAGGTAGGCCAATTGTCAATCCTGGAAGTGACAATGTGGCCATATGAGGCGCACCAACATCTCCCCAAGAGGAGAAGGGATTGGGACTTCCGCCAAGGTGACTTCCTTGGTTGGTGGGCTCCATACTTTTCAACTGAAAGATCAACGTGGGAATAACAGGTGATTATGTTCCGCTTAAAATAAATTTTATTAACGACGCTTTAGACACAACTTTGCTTTTTCATGTTTTAAGAGTCGAGAAAAAGCTAAAGATGACTCTAGTCTCCTTCGATGTTTTAACGAGCCCGAAGTGACAAATTCTCGGTTGGACTTTTTCAGTTATAGAGTTTGAAAAAGGCCAAAAGAAACTGCTCTGGAGTTCTAGGCAGAGGGTGTGCCAAACTTTTCTCGAAACCACAGAATACGTTTTACAGTACGGGTGGTCGATCTTCGTGAATGTTGTGTTCACTGCATCGCGATCAGTAGGGCGGCCGACACGGCTTCCTATGGATAAAGGCTTTGTTCCTATAGGGGTCTCCCAATATATATGCGACGGTACATGGGAGCACAAGTCCGTATTAGTGCCACCGACTCTCAGGAGGAATCACCCACCTTCGTAGAGATCGACAGTCACTATGATTAACGACGCCGGAACACGTCTCTACCTAGACCTCTATATGTTTGCGTTATGTTACAAAGCGTTGTTATGTAAATTGAATTTATTTTAATGTTGATCTTGTTTAGCAATTTGCCTTTAAGGATCACCACGAGATGTATATAACAAATTCCTGAATGCAGTCTAAGATGAGAAGCAAACTTTTCAATCTTTCAACTTTGAAAATCTTAACTACTGAGGGAGAAGAAAGGCAAATCTTTTCACACAGATCATAGAGCACACACTAATGCAAAATTTCCTAAATCATCATGCAAACAGTCAAATGCAAAATGCACAATGCATGTATTTTCTTTTCCCTTTCTTAATGTTGATGGGTTACAATAAGAAAGTTGTTATATAACTTTGATTTCGATTTAAAGCGAAAATAAACAAGCTTGTCCAAAATCAGAAGACACCTTAAGATTTACTTGTTTAATCACTGGAAATACATGAAATCAAACCATAATGACGAAAGTAAAAAGACTTATCAGCTATGGACAGCAAACAAGCTAACTCTTTAGACCAGCAAAATGCCTAACACAGGTTCAGATCCAAGAGGCCAAAGCAAGACTAGTTTACTCTTCGTTATGGGAACTTGTAAATGAAGTAAGAAATACAAAAGAACAAGTACAATTTCGTTATATAACAGAGGCAGAATGATGGCAAGTAAGGTTGGTTTCAGAACTGGTACAAGACTGGTAACTGGCTGCCAAATCTATAGTGAAAACAGGCGAGAAAAAGGGAGGAAACCCCAACTGCACTAGGCAAAATTGGGCCAACGCAGGTGCTGCACAGCTAGTCTGGCTCTCAGCGCAGGTAGCCCCTTCGGGACCTGCGTTGCAAAGCAGGTAGCCTGTGTACTACCTGCTTTGGAAAACGAAAGTTGCGTTTTCTCAGTTTCCGAGTCACAATTTTCTCAAAAATGCACAATTTTTTCTCAAATCAGAAGCAATCAGTCAAGTACACACAAAGGGATGATTAGGAGGATGAAAAGCTATCACTAAGAGCTTACAAGGATCCTTGTGGATCAGCTCTTCAAATCATGAATATGCTCAGAAATGAGCTAGAGTAGCTGCCCTCTACTTTGCTTTTGATATAGTCAAAAGCTTTTCGATTTGGTACTCTTTTGTTCAGGAAATGAATAGCAAAATACTACAAACAATCAAACAGATACGATCCCCAGTGGAGTCGCCAGTTTGTTGTAGGGAAAAGTATCCGATTCGGATGACCCTATCCCACTCTAAGGGTGATAGTACCTCAGCAACAACTGTAAAGGAAACTACTGAAGGTTTACTTCTTTATGAAAGCAAAAGAGAATGAAAGAATGCACTAACCGTTGCCTTGCGCTTAATGTCGAATCCAAACTCTTCTCTTCGCTGCTTGTTTCCAGCTCCTTGCTCTTTTGCTGGCCCAGCTACAATGAGATCCTGCAAAATGACAAAGAAGGAAACTACAAGAAGCATGCAATCATAACTGATTCACGGATTAGCATAAACCAAATATACAATTATCACAATACATTATTGAAACAAGTGCATATAGAAGAACCTCAATAGCTTTTATTAATGAAGAAGTAAAGTTCTGAGAAGGTTACAACCATTGAAGGCTCCAATCCAGCAACACCTCCCAGCAGAAAGAATTTCTCCTCTTCACCTCCCTCAAGCAATCACCCAATAGTTCTATGATGAAACCAACAGCATATCATTACTTTGCACAAAATTCCAGCCTCCTGAGCTCATAGGAGAGAGCTCAATATATAGATGAATTGAGAAAGGATGAGTCAGCTTGCAACTGATGTGTAGCTGCCTTGTGTCCTCTCTCTCTTCAGTTGATCTTCAGTTCTTGAGTCCACTTGGAGAACCTTGCTTCCACTTGGAGAAACAGAGCCTCTGACTCATCACAAGGCGAAATCCCTGATCCAAGTGTCATTTTTGGAAGATTCCAGAGAAATGACTCAGTGTGCCACTTGTCCCATCTCGCTCAGCGCAGGTGGCCTTTGTTCTACCTGCTTTGCAACGCAGGTACACCATGGAGGAGTTGAGTTTCAGCGCAAAAGCCTAGTGGAGCACCTGCTTTGATTTCAGGATTGCTTGTTTTTGAGTGTTTTCAGGTGGAGAACTGATCTGAGAGCTGTTGGTTTGCTGACCTTGTTCCTCTAGGGGTAGGAACATCATGTTTAGGGACTTTGGATCCCTTGGATTATTGACAATTCATGCCTGATGCTGCAAGGCACAAAATTGTCTATAACAGGGTGCCATGGGAAGATTACCACCATTGTTACCATCTTCTAGATTGTCAAGAAGATACTCCTGATGACCTTCATCATCCTTCAGTTTTTGATTTCCTATAAAATACTGTAAACACAGTGGATTCTGAGCGAAACTTGTCCAATATCAAAGAGACGATCACCGTAAATATCTCGACCAAAACAGATGTTGTAGAGAATATTTATGTTGGCAAATGTTGTTCTCCTTCAGAATTGGAAATATACAAAGTTCTTTTTAATGAATTCAGACATGTCTTTGCTTGGTCATATGATGAAATGCCAGGCACTGACTCGAGTATAGTTGAACACAAAATAAATATGTATCTAGATGTAAAACCAGTACGAAAACGACTACGGCAGGTGCACCCCAAGAAAGCCACTGCCATTAAGGCAGAAGTTGAAAAACTTCTCCATGCTCGTTTTATTTACCCGATTCCTCTAACCGATTGGGTATCGAACATTGTTCCTGTAATGAAAAAATAAGGAACGATCAGAGTGTGTGTCGATTATAGAGATGTAAATCAAGCTTGTCCAAAAGACAACTACCCTACACCCTTTATTGACCAGATAATTGATGATTGTGATGCATGTGAAATCTTTTCATTTATGGATGGATTCTCCGGGTATAATCAAATAAATATCCACCCACAGGACCAGTCAAAGACTGCATTTGTTTGTCCGTGGGGCACATTTGCATATCGCAAGTTACCCTTTGGTTTAAAGAACGCAGGGGAAACATTTCAAAGGGTAATGAATTATGCCTTCCATGAAATCAAAAAAATCGTTCAACCATATCTTGATGATATTCCGGCTCATTCGTGAAAGCAAACCGATCATTTGCAGCATTTGAGAGCCATATTTCTACATTTCCGACACTACAAGATACGACTCAATCCACACAAATGTGTGTTCTGTGTCAGTTCTTGTCGTTTGCTTGGCTTTGTAGTCTCAAAGGATGGGATTCGTCTCAACCCACGTAAGGTTCAGGCAATCATAAATTTGCCTCCTCCTTCAAATTTGCTTCAGATTCAGAAACTCCAAGGGAAAGCAAACTTTCTGAGGAGGTTTATTCCAAATTACGTCGAACTTGCTAAAGGTTATAAACATCTATTGAAAAAAGAAGTACCCTTCATCTAGGATCAGGTCGCGCAAGCTTCCTTTGATGCTTTAAAGGAATCCCTAATGAAAGCATCATTAATGTATGCTCCTGATTATCAAAAAGACTTTAACCTGTATCTCGCTACAGCAGATACAACCATCGCAATGGTTTTAGTTCAAGAAGAAAATGGAATTGAACATCCTATATATTATTTGAGTAGAAAATTAAATGATACAGAAAGCAAATATTCCTACTTTGAAAAGTTGGCTCTCGCAGCTGTTCAAGCGATATAAATATTTCGACACTATGTGCTCTTTCAAAAAACTACCATTTTGTCATATTGCAACCCCATGACTTATATATTGTCGCGACAGTTGCTAGGGGGCAAATATTCAAAATGGATAGCAATTCTTCAAGAGTTTGATCTGGAATTTGTAAAATCCAAATCGAAAAAATCCCTGGTTTTCGCGGAATTACTATGCGATCTCCCATCGTCATCCAACGATGAAACATCCGAAGAAACCATCGTGGATGAATCTTTGTTCTTGATATCTTCAAGCAATCCGTGGTATGGAGATATAATCATCTACCTCCAAACCCAAAAATATAGGTTTAATACCTCTCGCTCGGAACAAAGATGTATTCGATACTAATTGAAAGACTACATGATCGTCGGTGATACGCTTTACCATCATGGTGTCGATACAGTTCTGAGGAGGTGCCTCACCCATGAGGAGGCTGAAAAAGTCCTGAATGATATCCATTTAGGCGCGTGTGGGGGGCATCAATATGGTTACGCTATGGCGCAAAACGTTTTACGAGCACGATACTTCTGGCCAACAATGTTCAAAGATTGCATAACAGCAGTCAGAAGTTGCCATGCATGTCAAATTTTCGATAGCGAAACTATAAGACCACCCACACCCCTACAACCAGTAGTTGCTATTGGGCCATTTTCCAAATGGGACATAGATTTCATGACATGTAACCCCACCTCGACCGGGGGACATGGGTATATCATAGTCACGGTAGACTATTTTACCAAATGGGTCGAGGCGATGCCTACATTAAACAACTTCGACGAAACGGCTTCCCTTTTCTTTTTCAATCATGTAGTCACCAGACTCAGTGTTCCACAGGCCATAGTCATATATCATGGATTGCATTTTCGCAATCACATGATGGTTGAATTAGCTGCCAAATTGGGGTTGTCCCACGACAGCTCTACTCCATATTACCCGCAGGCCAATCAACAAGTTGAAGCAGTCAACAAGGTCCAGAAGCGGATGCTGCAAAGGATGATTGGAGTCCACAAAAGGAGTTGTCACCTGATCCTGTACTCAGCCTTGTGGGCATACCGAGCATCGGTAAGGAATGCAACTAGGTTTACACCCTTTCAACTGGTGTATGGCCTAGAAGCAATCGTACCAATTCAGTGTGAAATCTCGTCCCTAAAACTCGTAGTCGACCTTCTCCCCGGAACTTCAGAAGAGGAGGCTCGTTTCTTGGAACTAATCCAATTGGATGAAACCCGTCGTGATGCCGCTTTGGCTAGCGAAGCCCATAAGAAACGAGTCAAGGTGCAGTTTGACAAGAATGTCAAACCCCGTGTCTTCTCAAAAGGTGACTTGGTCTTACTTTACGACCAGGAATCCGATAAATTGGGAGAAGGTAAATTCAAATCCTTATGGATGGGCCCCTATATTGTTAAATGGGTATTAGCAAAAGGAGCCTACGAGTTAGTAGATTATGAGGGGATTCCACTGGCGCAACCCTATAACAGGTTGTACCTTAAGTGTTACTATGCATGATACGGTGTAGTAACCCCTATGCTTTTGTTAAATTTTTGTTTTCACTAAGGATATTTGTTTTGGTCAGGTAATCCATTTTTTACATTTGTTGCAGATGTCAAACCTATTGGAATCATTTGTTGGATATGCCGACGGAGAGAGTCATAGTTCGCGGAACCTATCTTCTGTGACCTGGGCCATTTTTGATCCAAGCGGTGAGTTAATAAGTTTCAGAGGGGTATGTATTGGTCGGTCGAAAAATAACATCTTTGAATATAGAGAGTTGATAGAACTCCTCTCTAATGCCATCACCCATGGCATACGCCGACTTGTCGTCAGGCTAGACTCACAACTCGTCATAATACAACCCACTGGTATCTACTCCGTCCGAAATCCAGCTATCTATCGCATGTTCCTAAGGGTCAAGATTTTGGAAATACAGTTTGATTCTATTCAATATCAACATATTTCCAGAAACTTAAACAAATTAACAAACTCATTGGCAAATTATGTGTTAGATAGACATTTTCAACATTTATAAAAAGCATTTCATCAATATTTTCATCAGGATCATGTAACTTAACCAAAATAAAAATCCAGAAATCAAAAATATATATATAACTGTTTGTGGTTTAGATATAATGTTCTGTAACCAAGACAAAATTAGTCAGATGACCCAAAACTCAAAAATGTTGGGGGGGCACCCTAGTCTAATGGTGCTGATGATAACAAGTCACCACCTGTGCAATCATGCATAAAAGCCGAGTCCATTGATTTGGCACGCCAGTGGTATGTCACTGCAGCCTAAGAGGCAGCTCGTCGGTCCTCATGTCCGAAATACCAAGAGTGAAGCCTTCGACCTGATCCTGCAATGTTGAAAGAGTTTCAGCTATGTTAAGGTCGCGAAGGATAGCCCTCCCCACAGCCTCTCCTGTCGGAGCGGTAGCTGGCGCTCTTGGACGTGTTGTTGGTCGGACTAGTCCAATGTCTGCATGAGCGCATGAGTTTTGATTAGTCTTGAGTAAAGAAAATGTAAGAACATTATGAAAAGCAATAAACAGGAATATGGTCAGAGAATTTACCTATGACACCCCACTCCTCACCAGCTAGTAGTACCAAATCCGGATCACCTCGGAAATCCATACTAGCATGTGGACACTCGGAAAAAACCATATGTTGATAGTTTAACCACTCAAAGAAGGTATCAAAGAAAGAAATCCGGGACTGACCTGCATGTCGGGCCATGAAGTCAACCCATCTCTGCATCCATGGCTCAGTTAATGGAGGTAAACCAAGTGAAACATACTGCGGTTGCATCAGCGGGATCTTTTCCAAGGCAAAAGCGGTCAAAATAGAACCATATCCAAATTTCTTCAATCTTCCGTTCTTTACCTTGGTCAGTTGTTCTTTCATCACAGAGAGTACTACATCACACCAGTTGAACACCTTTGGTTCAAGGCATTCCAAGGCATACAGCATATAAGACCTATTGGCCACATGAGGAGCCGCACTACCAGCCAGTCTAGAAAAAGTGAACAAAATGGTCCTTAAAGACCTGTCAGTGACGTCTCAAATATTGATCTTGCCGTCCTTACTCGGCTGAGATCCCTCTCTACAGTACTGACGAATATAATCTCTCACGGATTCACCCCCATGGGCCGAACCTTATAATGAGATAGGGGCACCACGCCTCGATAAGCCAGTCAAAAAATAGATGTCCACGATAGTAGAAGGGATGGATTTGCCCCTAATCTGGAACACCTGATTGGTAGGATCCCATGCATCGAGAAAATATTGCAACAAGTTGATTTGTTTCCTCATGCTAGAGATGCGAAAAAACTTGAACAGGCCACAGTTCCAAAGTGCATTTACCGTAACCGAATCATGTAAAGCAAGCATGTCCTCTTCTTCATGCTCACGTTCTCGCCATGTAATAGGAATTTTTCTCCAATCAATCTCTGAAAAAAAACAAGAGAAGACTCAGGATCCTAATTTGGTGAAAAACAAGAAAAAATTCCCATGAAAAACTGTGCACAAGTTTCCCTCCTTGTGCCCATCACACACCCAGTAGAGTACTGGGTGGGATGCATGTTGACTGGCCAATGGCCAAGCCAGCATGCATCACACCTTTTTATATAGGAAAGGTGCGATGGAGCCAAGGTGAATTCTTCAAACCCCAGGGGCTTAGAAAAACCAGGAAACATGCTCAAAATTCAAAAAGGAAAGAATGAAACTGAAGATCTCAGGTTTAGCTCTTACCTGGTCCAGACGGCGCCAAGAATCATCCACAGAATCTCCCGAAATCAGCTGGTGAAAATCAAGGGGGAAAGCACCTCCAAAGCTCAAACAAACCAAAGTTCAAATGAAATTGTAAAATGAGAGGTAAAAACCACTTTTAAATTACTTTTCACGTAATTCAAGTAAAATATTAGTGTTTTGACTCATTTTTCAAGCATATATTATTCGTTTCTAACTAGTTTGATGAAGCAATTGAATAGGCGGTACAACCTTTGAAGGAACAATGTTGTCAATGGTAAAATCAAGGTAATCAATGACCATTATATCGAGAAGTTTTTCTGTGGAGTTCAAGCGCGTTAAAAATTAAACATAAGCAGTGAGAAAATGTTTCCCCTAGAGTTTAAGCTCATTCATTAAAAAATGAACCAATTTCCGCTAAATAACTATCGTGAATGCATTACCATCAGCCTTTGAAGCCTTGGTCATGTTCTCATCATCACCTCCACTCTGTATTGGCCGATCATTCACCTCTATTTGATTGTTTACCCCTTTTTAGGAACGACTGCGAAGAGTGATCCTATTATCCATCCTTGTGACACTGCCGTGATTGGAAAATTCCAAACCTTACCTGGAATTAGCTGCTACACGAATTTATCACTCGTTCCTCAAAAAACGAGTCTCCTTTAAGCTCTTTTCATCTGAATCGTAAAATATGAAAATATTGCCGCGTAATTGGCCTCTCCAGCTCGTTAAAGTGACCGGAAGTGCTATCCCTCCTTTAGATTTTAATCTTTTTGGACCTGAGGGATTATTACACAAAAAGATCGAGCACTTGTTTTGTTTAGATCGTTAAAATTACCAAAAATTCATCCCTTTTGTATTATTTTATACTTTTTCGGACTTAAGGGATTATATGACAAAAAAGGATTGTTTGAGTTTCCTTTACATCCCTTTCAGACTCTCTAAAATTGAAAAGGACCAAGTTATCTTTGTCGTTAAACTCGTTAAAACCGAATAGCGACAAACTTGTCCATACCGACAAGAACGAGTTTCACTATCGCCAGGCTCATTAAAACATACCGATGGGTTTTCCCGAAGGGAAAATTATAGAACAATCATATGTTATCCTCCTCAAGCTTGACAAAAATAAAGAGGTACTGGTCAGCAATGACTAGGGAAAAATTGGGAAGAAAACTTGAAGAAACTTTATTGGTAGCAAGTCGCTCTTGAACATGACACTTTCGCTCCACATCCGAGTCGGGTCGGGTTGTTCCATTCACTAATCATATCATCATTGGTCCATCACACCATCCACATTTGGGGTTAACGCTACCAATCCATCATGTTAGTTTCTCCAATATGTTCAAGAGAAGTCGCTCAGAGAATTCACCTATGTCTCATCCACTACAATACATTTACACTCCATCCTTTCATGATCGCCACCCTGAACCTTATATCATCAGATTGTTTTCACCTCCATTAAAATCATTTGCTTCGTTCTGTGTCATAGATGTGGGATTCACTAAGGCCCTCCTATGACGGATCTCTTCTTGTAGACATCAACTCATTTTCCAGGAAGTCGATTTAGGAACAACCCTTTCAGTACTTTGAAGCTTGCATGCCTCAATAGTAAGTTTCTCACTTCTAGCGACAAGTTTACATCAATGGCCTTCGACCGAAAGATTTTGCGTGGTGTTCGACACCAAGTCCCTTATTCACACCACGTGAATTGTACTATAGTACCTTTAGGGTAATCCTCATTATCAGTGATTCCTCTCGCGCTTGTTAATAGCTTACATCATTGGCTGGTAATCACGCGATGTCTTTCCATGTTCGACTCCAGAACATATCTCACATGGATCGACTTGTACTTTGAGTGAAGATCGAATGAGATTGAAGACCCCAGATCTAGTTTCATCCATCTAGGCTGTGATATATATTCAGGAAAATAAAGACATCAAATGTACATCATTGCTGAACAGATAATAATCCAATCTAAGCAATGATGGTTGTACCAGAATCATTAGTCTGCACTCAGACGATTGTCTGTCTTATGTACATAAAAATGAATTTATAAAGATGAGCATGGGAATGCCCGCCTCAGCTAGATCATGAAAATATTATGAAGATAATGTATTGTATTGTATCTTATTACAGGTCGCCTTCCAGCTTGAAAAAACTTCGAATCCTCATGATAAATCATTTCACCCGATGTCAAAGGATTAACGACCTCATGCTTTAGGGGGAAACTGTTATAGACATTTTTGGGCACTGCTACCCCAATGAAATATGTCCATAAACTTAGGGCTCCTAAGTCCCTAAAAGTGTTGTTCCATCCCCTAAAAGAACAAGGTCAGCTGATTACATCATCTCCCAGAAGTTCTCCATGAAAAACTACTCTGAACAAGTCAAAACTGGACCATCTCACCTGCTCGATGGTCAAAATGCGTTGTATCCCACCTAAATGCACATGGGAGTTGCGATGCATATTGAAAAGACCTTCTATGGGGTGCGATGGGTGAGAGTGGACAAATGGCATAGTCAATTTGCGAGGTGGAGGATCATAGAATCTTCCAGAAACTTCTCCTGTGACACTTGCCTCTCTGCATTCGTCCAGGGATGAGTAAGAGATCATCAATCTCCAAGTGGAATCAAGAACTATTAGAGAGAGGACACTAATCAAATCTCAGAAGCTGACTCACCTCCCTGCAATCATCTATATATGGATCCCTCATCCCAGAGATCTAAGGGCTGGAATTTTGTATCTTGTAAGGAAGTGTTGCTGGTTTCTTGGTGTAACATCATAGTGTTGGGTGATCTAAGCTTTTCATGAGGTGAAGAAGGGCTTTCTTGCTGAGAGGATGACGTTGGGTCAGAACAATTGGTTGTAATCCTCTTTTCTATTCTTGATATTAATAAAGCTATTCAAGTTTTCCATGACATTCTTGTATGATTGATGATATATGCATTTGTGTGGTTAATATATATCTGGTCCTATATTGTTTATGATAGTAGATCTCTGTTCTTGGATAGTGTTATGCTGCCTTGATTCCATAGGTGCTCTTTTGAAGCTGGGTAGATGAGGAAACGAGTGGCAAAGATCTACCAGAAGGGAGAGGAATCAACCAAGGAACCAAGCACAAGACAGAGGTTGGTCTCCTTTGTTCCCTTCTTATCTACTTCTCATAAAGGAAAATGAAATTAGTTTTAGTTTGTTTGTTTCTAAGATAGCTACTAGTCTTAGTGGGACTAGCAACTCTGCATAGACACTAGTTTTCCCGATAACACCAGTTTCACTTGGAATACCATTTATGAAGTACTTGTAGGTAATAGGAGAGGAACCAAATCATTTTCAAAGAAGAATGAATTAGCTAACAGAGATGAAGGAAATCAGAGAAAAAGTATATGAACAATCTCAAAGTTTCCAAGAAAAGATCAAAAGCGTATTTGATAAAAACACAAAGGAAGATAATTTCAAAGTCTAGGAGACAATTTTAAAATGGGATGCTCACATTCAAGATAAAGGTAAACACGATAAATTTGACCATATTTGGAAAAGTACATATCAAATTCCATCTTATCAAGACAAGAATATCTTTATTATGCAAGATTCAAAAGGAGAATTATTTCTTGGAGGTCCAGCCAATGGGCAGTTTCTGAAACATTACATTTCTTAAGAATACAATATTCCACTGTTTCATTGTATATATCCATGTTATTTTAAAATTTATAGGTGTGAATAAACATTTCTAAGGACTTCAAGCCCAAGGAGAACTCCCTAAGGTTCTGATAAATGGTTATCAGAGAGTAAAAGATGTTTTACTTTATTTTACTTTATTTTCTAGTTCCAAGAGATTCTGTAAATAAATAAGTTTGAGAAACAGTTGTCTTATCAAGAGAGAATATGTTAAATTTTTTCTTTAAGAATATCCATTCTAATAAATAAGCCTCTTGTCTATTGGGATTATTGCTTCCATCTATGATCAACAACATCCATGTGGAGCCATTTATTATCACAATTTCAATTAATAGCTTCAAAAATGCATTGATAGTTTCAATGTGAGAACCAATGTGTAAAAATAATGTGAAAGCACTGACAGATAGAATATCAGCACTATTAGAAGATCTCAAAATAAAGATGCGCTGACAACCAAAGTAGTAGCGCAAATTTGTGACAACTGGAGCATCAGCATCAAATGAAAAATTCAAAATTTTCATGTCCAAAGGAATGCACTAATGGAGCATGTGTCAGCAAATGAATTCTTACGTATCAAGTGATAACTAATCAATTAGATGGTGATAGTACATGATCGGTTTCTGGGTTTCGCCGGCAAGAGGTAAATTCAGTTTAAAAGTCATGATTGCATAGAAAGGTTTTATTTTATCAAGTTTATTATACGCTTTACCATATATCACGTTGTGAAATCATTTTTTTTTAAATGGTAAAACCCAGATAATTCATGGTTATCATGTTAATGTTTTACGCCAATAAAGGACACGGTGTTAGTTATCCCAAAAAATGTTGATTGAATCCCACTCCCGCTTCTGATGCTAGTGTTTGACGGTGAAAGTTATGGAAAGGAGAAGAAATGACATAGAGGTGAACCCAAAGGACCCATCCTACTTGAAGTCTACCCAGAGATTCATCAAAGTTTTAGAGAGGACAGGTGCACCAATTCTTCTTCCGCTATACAGTTTATCACAATGAAGTTTCCACACCTTTTACATAGGTTTTTGAGGGTTAGCAGGTCAATGTTGGGGGAATCTCTTTTCATCCTACCGAGAAGGTAATAACATAAGTTACAAGCCTCCCTGGAGACAGAGAAAGAAGTTTCAAGAGTCATGTTTTATCCTGAATCGATGTGTCATTATTTCTTAATGATGAGTATAAGGATAGGTGTTGGAATTCAACAATCCAAAGGTATTAGTTGAAGGATGAGTGGCATTTTCTCCTGCATATCACACAATCTTACTTCACATGTGAGAGATACTTCAACCAGGTGAATTTGTACCATTTCCATTTTCTTTCCCATGTCAAAGGTCAGGTGACGATGAACACTCCTTTTTTTTATGAGTCTTAAGCACATGTCTTCAAGAGTCAGGGCAAGACCCAATATTTCTGCTCATTTCATATATCATAAAGGTTTAATTAAACTATTGATTGAAAGCCACATGAGAAAGGTAGGCAGGACTTGGGATCATTTTCTGTTTTGGGGAGGGTTTGAAGAAACTGTAAAACCAGAAAGCAGCAGATAGAAAGGGCAAAAAAGGAAAACTAAATAACCCCAACTAGAATAAGGGACCTCATCTGTGCAAAACATGAGTAGGAAAAAAGTAGAACCAATTCCTCCTTTAGATCCTAAGTTACTAAAGGTTTATACAATGAATAGTGAGAGCTCGAGAAAAACAAAAGATGCCCTATCTCCAAGTGTACCTCTACCTACAGAAATAGAAGTCATTAAACAAACAAAGAAGGTTAAGGGAAAAATGATTGAGCCTGAGATATAGCAGACAATAAATGATAAATAAACCACCTTAGCAGAAATGTTCAGAGGTGGAAAAAGGCCACATACAAGATTGTGGAATAAACTAAGAATGAACATTAACCTAAAGAAAAACCCTGATTTGGAAAAGGAAGCCATTCATGTGGACAAAACCCCTTAGAAGGACTTCATTATAAGCAGGGAGGAGTCAACAAGCTCAAATAAACCCAAGAAGACTAAAGACTCAAGGAAAAAATTTAACACAGAGGTCCATAGGACTTTGAAGAAAAGAAAAACTAATGTTGACATTCTAATGGAAGCATCTAGCACACTCAGCTAGTTATCTTAATAGCACAATTTTGATTACCAACTATTCAGATGGAGTTTTGAATGAAGTGTGATAACTAGCATGTCAAAGATTTGTACTATTAAATTTTCATGAGAGCTAACAGTTTCAGTGTCAGTGTAATTTTGTATCGATTTTTATAGAAGCATTAACAACCAGCCCATTGGAGATCCTCGTCCTTATCTTGAGTTGAAATAGTATCAATTGATTTGTCAGCACTGGAAAATCAAGAAGTCTTGAAAGGAGAAGCTGAATGAATAGATACTATTTTATCATGAGGATGAGGCACAAGTTCAATGAAGTTAGGAAATATATCAGTCAACGATTTTAACCCCACTTTCTAGCTAGGATTTTAGTACTATTATAGTTTTAGATACAAATATCTATGAGATTATGTATTGTATTCGCGTATTAGATATTCACCCTTTATATTTAGAAATTTGTAATTAAGTACATAGTAGAAACCTGCTTTTAGTTTGTAATTTTTCTATGAAGACAAATTATTTAGAATGAAGAAGGGTTCGACTTTAGTTGAAAAAAACTATTGTAGTTTATATTTTTTGGGATATTTTTAATGAAGAAAGCGTGAAGCTACAACAAAGATTCATGTGTTGATTGTTTTGAATGTGTTTTCTCCTATCTTATGTGTCTTTTGTTGCCATGGTGTATCATATTCTAATGATAAATCAAAGAATATAAGAGAAATTCATTCATTGTGATGCTCTATCCATAGATTTAATTTTTTTTCTGCTTTCTAAAGCTGGCATTGGAATTAATTTGTTTGATCCTCCTTCTTAGTGGATTGTTTCTCTCATATTCATCCTTTCATTATAGCAAATGAATGATTCAAATTTTCTTAGTTACCTTGGCTTTGCTGAATGTTTTAGTTTGATCTTATTTTAAGCCAAATTAGAATCCATTTCCCAATGGTATGTCTTTTTATCCTGATTCCAACCAAAATCAACATTTTTTACATTAATCTGGCCATAGTTTAATAGATCTTCTATCATTGTGACCTAGGGTAGTTGGGTTTGAGGAGATATCCCCCTCTGGATTGAAGGATAAACTTCAATCCCAAAGAGGTTAGAGGTTATCTTAGATTTTTTCCAACAGTCGGGGCTTTTTTTAAGTGATAACAAACTAAACGATGATTTATATTTATTTTGAACTAAATGATAAGAAATCACATGTGAAATGATTAATAAACCAATAAGTATCTAAATCAAGACTAAATATTTGATATTATTTCTACATTCACTATTTTCTTCCCATTTTCATATTTGAGAAGGATTGTGACCTTGAATCCGTATTTTCATAAATATTTTACACAATTATAAATACTTATTTTAAGTGTTAAAATGTTTCCACTACAAAAAAAACATGTAAAAATGTTTGCGAATCTTACAAATTACATTATAAAATTTTAACAAGATGAATAAAAAAATAATATAATTAGCAAAATAAAGAAAACAAAAACATATAATAATAGTATAAAAGATGAAATAACAAATGTACATATCACTCTCCATTGTCATCACCTTAATTATCTTCCTCACTTGGCATGATAATAATGTTTTTCTCAAAAATATGTTTCCATCTAGGATAGTGTCTTAATACAAACCACTAATCCCTATCCAACACATCTAGGTTAAAAAACACCTGGTTGTAGTGTTTTGGTAAAACATAATGCTCCCTAGCTTCATGCCACATCTTTCTAGAGTTGATATATATTAGCCCACTATGAGATCTTTCTTTACGTTATTCTGATCAAAGGTGTCCCACCACATTCACGTAAAAATAACACATTGTAACAAAGAGAATTCCACTTGAATGATCTCTTGTATCTTTCCAACGTAACCTAAAATCCCTTAAATCAGGTTTTGATCGTGGTGGATAACATGACTAGATTGGGCAAATTTCACTTCCACTCCACAATGTTGTGTCATCCATCGATCATCGACATCCTCCGTGTGAAAATGATGTCCATATTCCCACATAGATGGTAACAAATGCACCTATAAAAAAATTAAAAATCACAGTATCGTGTGTCTAATAACCCAAAAATAATTAAAAATATAAAATATATAGATGTTACAATTAAAAGGTGCAGTATGAAATTAAAATAGTACAAAAAAATATTCTAATTACTGAGTTGTTACACCCTATCCCTATGTTTAGTGCATCCTCTTCAACACACGGGTAATGACCATATGTTTCATATTTCTCTCTGACTTAATCAAAAACCCAATTGTTAGGGCATGTCATTGGCATATTTTCTTTTAAATGATCAAGATAAGGGACACTTCTACCATTCAACCATTTGAATTATTTCATTTCACTGTCTCATTTCCTCCTCTTATGTTCATAAAATGTGACCCATGGTTCAGTCCCTTACATATTATAAAGAATGAATTTGTTGATGGCTTCAATTTCTGAATTTGCTAATGAAATCAAACCAATCAATATATATATATATATATATATATATATATATATATATATATATATATATATATATATATATATATATATATATATATATATATATATATATATATATCTATATATATATATATATATATCTATATATATATATATATATATATATATATATATATATATATATATATATATATATATATATGAGATCAAAATATGAATTAATATGAATTTCAGTGTGAATAGTTATTTTGTAGTGATTTGAAAAATGATAAACTTACACTTACTCTTTATCATGTGCCTCTTTTCATTCGTTTCAAGAAGCTCCCCTTCTCTTTTGTCTTCATCCCTTTCATTGTACCAAATCATTGCCCCTAGTGTGTTGTTGATCTGCTTGATGTACTCACTGGCATAATAGAAAGACTCATATGATATATACCCCTCTACCATAGACTCCTTAGGTTTTTCCCTCTGTCCAACAAAACCTTTCAATTTCTTCGTGTACCTCTTGAACAAGAACATCCAATGACAAGAAACCACAGCAAATAATTCAACCTCATCTACTAGGTGAATTAGAATATGAACCTACAAGTCCATGAAACTCATTGGAAGTTACTTCTCAAGCATGCAAACAATATCAACTATCTCTTGATGCCACCATGGAAGCCTAGCCATATGAATCTCCTTTGATGTAATCCAACATAAAAATGCAAATAATTTAGATATGGCATGTTGTAGGTCTTGGGGAAGTCATGGTTCACACACCCACACACGAATAGAGGATAATGAAAATACACAGAAAATAACACATTATACAAAAATTAATTATAAAATATCCCATTACATAAAACTAAAAAAATTATAATAAAATCATGGTTTTGACATACGTACTCTTAGAAGGTTTAAATGGTCATGAAATTTCAACCTCAAAAAATGGTCTTCCATAGTGAAGTAACATCATTGTGAAGACCCATATAAACAAGGCACCTTGACGCTCATTATAACTCCCTTTTTCAAAAAAATATCATCTTTCTTTTAAAATCCATGGGACATCACCGTCTTTAAAAGACCAAGAGGGACCATCCTCTCCTCTAGTTTCTTGTCTTTGCCATTGTTTCTTTTTAGTTTCTGAAGAAATAAGATCTCTCCTGATAGCCAATGTGTCACTTTATTTCGATGATATGTGCCTCCATAAATAAGATGAAATAATTTTAAATATATGCATGGGATCTAGTAAGTGGGAAATCTTAAGATGCTTCCAATGTGGGAGCTCATAAAAGACGAGTTTCATGTTCATCCCAATGGGAAATTTCTCAACATAGATGTCAAATAATTCTGGATCATTAAACATAGGCTCGCCATTTGAATCGAACGTTCCTAAAAACTCCTTCTTTGTTTCTCTCTCATATGCTCTAAACCATATAGTTGGTGTCATTATTACAAGCCTTTGGGCTCTCTCTAGTTTACCATTGAAAGCGGATGTTTCTCTTTTGTAAGGGTGTTCTTTTGGGAGGAATACCCTCGAGCAATCATACACATCCTTTTGTAGATGGTCAGCCCACCTAGCATTCATGAAGCTCCACAACATTTACATCCATGATACCCTTTTGTTACAAGACCTGCAAAATTATTGTACATAAACCAACACATTAGTGACCATGAAGATTAGAAAAATTATTATGAATAAGATTAATATGTGAAACAATATGGTTAGGTATATAAACAAATAAATAAAAATTTAATTTACTAAAGAAAACTCCGAAGCTTAGATAATCATGTATGGTGTAAGCACATGTGCCATATAACATAAAGCTCCTCTCTGTTGTGATGGGTTTTGATACATCATACACATGTATCAATTCCCATAATTCTTTCAATTCATCTACCAATGGTTGTAAGTAGACATCCATATTCTTCACTTGTCTTCTATCAAGGACTATGAGAGCCAACATAAGATTTTCATTCTTCACAAAAAACCATGGAGGGATATTGTTATTGATCACTACTACAAGGCAAACAATATTTTTTTTTTGTTTTGGAGGGAATATGGGTTGACGTCAGCCATGGCTATCCTAACTTTTAGAATATGTACTTCATCCTTGAATGTTTCATGCCATGCATCCTCTATATGCTTCATGGCTATTGAATCTGTTAGGGTTCGCATAACTGCTCACTCACTTTTGTATGAGGCATGCCATCCCTGTAACATAGCTAATTTATTTCATTGAAAGAATCTTTTAATACTTGGGATTATAGGCATGTGCCTCAATATGTTATGAGGAGGACCATGTAATTTATCTTTTTTTTAACTATGATACCTATCATGCCCACATTTCATACATATATCTTTGTCTACATATTCTCCTCTATATAGAATACAACCATTCAGACATGCATGATATGATATGTACTCAACACCCAACATTTTCAACAACTACGTTTGCTCTTTATATCTATTTGGCAATACATTATCAATTGGAAGAACCTTCTATTTGAATATATTTCATTTGGTGGGTAATATACATAAACTAACTTGCAAAGTGATCAACAAAAACTTCGCTTTTAATTTTAGATAAATAGAAATTAGGGTAACAATCCAAACATTCCCAATTTCCCGAGTGTATCGTTACCAACATACCAGCAACACGAAGTAAACTAACACAATCACTTGTTTACAACTTGTAATAGGCTTCAATTAAAAATTATTCATGCATATATGTTTAATAGTTAGTCATGCAATGCTAGCTAATCAATGCTACCAACCATGTTAATTCAACCATGACAAGACTCAATGAGCTACTAGCCATTATAGTCATTGGTTATCTTTAACATCGAAATGGGTTCTTTCAATTTCTTTTAAAACACTATATTTTCTTCTTCAAGGACAAACCTCCCACCTTTTACATTCATGCATTCATTCTTTATAAGTAGTGCATTGTAACTTTAGTCATGTTCTTTAAATGTACCATTAACATTATCATGTATGCAAAGGTTGGTAGTCAATCCTCATCATCACTAGTGAGTGCTCGAGATTTTTCATAAATGCATCATAACTTTTATTATCATTTGTCTTCATAAAGATTCAAATGTAATGAGGACATTTTTAAAGCAGTTATTATCCCTTACTATTATTTAATGCAGTTGTTAACATGCATCAGGTATCTTATGCCAAATTTTTCTACATATATTATTATATAGTTTTATTAGGATCATACATGAGTTAATGCCCATTAGTATGATACTTCTACTTATTTTCCTCTTACCAATTCCCAAAAAACGTTGGTGCTGCAACCAAGATCTGATATCACTTGTAACATCCCTAGGTAGCCTTGTGTAAAAATACATAGAGTTAGACATTTTTTTTCTTTTTTTTCTTTATATAATTCACTTGCATTTAACTTCTCAATTACTAACCATATTCCTTCATTAACCATTAGATAAAATATTCATTACTACATAGAGTAACTTTATTAAATAAATAGTAAGTTACATAGCATAACTTCCACTGTGAACACATTAACATAAACTTCTTGTTGTAACCTTGCATTAATTCAATGAGTATTTTAACTTAGTTAGTTAATCACATACTTGATAACATAAATGTCACATCATGCAAGGAATCAACATAATAAGAATGACACAATAGGAAATGTTAGGTCCCTATAATACTAGTGATTACCCAATTACTATTGTAGGTGTATCCCCTATTAATATTGTTGTTCCCCATATTGTCCCCATATTGTTATTACTATGCCCCATAGAATCCCTCTATTGTTATTTTTGTGCCTTTATATTATTATTGTTAGGTCGGTTGGGTTATATTGTGAATCCGTAGACTCCTATATATAGAAAGGAGGTTTTTTCATTTGAATCATCAAAGAATCATTCATTTGTGTAATTTAAAGGAGATTTCCCCCTCGAAGAGGTTGAATTCAAAGGCGTTGATCTATCTTTCCTATCTTTTTGTGAGCTGGTTTCATAACATTTGGTATCAAAGCTTTGGATTCTAGGGTTTCGCTGCTCCAAATAGGTCATTATGGAGTTTTCACTATAACTTTTTTTCTGTGATATTTCAAAAGAAAAAAAAACCCATTTGAGACGAAATCGCATTGAAACTCGGGTCTGAATTTCAGATCTTTTCGCTCTATATTTGTGGAGATATGATTTGAGGAAGTTGGTCTTTTTGTAGACTCCTGAGTTACATTCCAAACAGGTGACCTGGGGGAGTCATCATAATTTTCTCTGTGAGAATCGGATTAAAATTTTGTCAGAAGGTACAGAAAGAGGACAGACTGTAGTTTCTTGTGTATACTTTTCAGAGCCAAAGGTTGAAACAGGGACACGTGGCTTGTCGTACAAGTTGGCTCTACTGAACTAGTCTATAATCAGGTCACTGTGGGAGATTTGGAATAACTCTTGCTTGGAGAATCCAATTTGGATCAGACTGGTGGCATTGGAAAGAGGACACGATGGGCTATTGTAGGTCGCAATTTGAGAATTGGATGATCCAAAATTATAGAGATACATCAGAGGAAGTATCAAGCTCCTACAAAGTGAAAAAAAAGCTGTGTAGTTTTTTTTTTTAATTTTTGATTAAGCTTGGTTTGAAAAATTATTTTGAAGGAATTCAAAGGGAATAGTAGAGTATTATTATTGGTAACTGATGCCTTGAGGAAATAAAATGCAAACACCTATTAAGCAACCTGAAAACTCTAGCATGACTCATGAAGAAGAGGAAGCAATGCTACATGATATATCAAAATTACAAGGCCAAGTGCAACAAATGTCACTCTCAAAAAAGCTAACAGAAGCTAAGATAAATGGCATGGAATCTAAGATAAAGGGCATGGAAGCTAATATGAATGGCATGGATGCTAAGATGGACAATTTGAAGATAGATTTGAAGACAGATTTGAAGACGAGCATGGCAGATTTGAAGGCAAATTTGACAAATTTTCTACAAGAAATACTTACTAATGGTGAAACGGTAGTAAAGGAAACTCATGATGTGAACAAAAGAAATGTTAATCATGATTTCATAGACTCTAATGTTGGAGTGAAGATCCACCATATTCCAAAAATCAATATGAGGAAGTTTCATCGCAAGGATCCCGCAACATGGATGTTATAGATGGAGCAATTTTTTGATCTCAATAATGTGCAAAACACACAAAAGGTATGTATTGCAACTTTATATTTGGAACAAAATAAGTTTGTATGGTATCAATGGCTTTAATCTCGTAAACAAATTATCACCTGGGAAATTTTTACAGAAGAATTGACAGCACATTATGAGGATACAAAAAGCAACACTTTTTTTAGCCAATTGATAAGTCTCAAACAAAAGGGTTCAATAATGGAGCACATTGAGGAGTTCCAAAAATTGAACATAAGGGTAAAAAATATTCCAGAGGAGCATAGGATTGATGTGTTCATAGGGAATTTAAAGGATAATATCCAACATGATGTTCATCTTTGGGAACCTGATTCATTAGAGAAGGCATTCAGGTTAGCAAGAAAAATGGAAAGAAAAATTATGGCAACGAGGAAGCATACCACTCACAACTATAAAGTTGGAAGTGTTGTTACCCCTAGTCTTCCACAACTTATAAGGTTGACACACAAAAATTGGAAGAAAAAAGAGCAAAAGCGCTTTGTTACAGTTGTGATAGCAAATACACTAAAGGTCATAAGTGTGCTGAGAAGAAATTATTCTACATAGATTATGAAGAGGAAGAGGAAAAGGAGCAAGAAAGATAAAAAGAAGAGGAAATACTCCAGGAACAAAGCCTAGGTAAATAAGAAATGAATCTGACCATATCTTGTAATGCATTGGCTGGAATCACCACTTCTCAAACAATCAAGAGAGAAGGACAAATCAAGAAGAAAAAGGTAGTAGTGTTGATTGATTCAGGAAGTACCCACAATTTTATTCATTGTAAGGTAGCAAAATACTTGATTTCTTCCTATGTCCAGCACCAGAGTGTCAAGTGATGGTTGCAAATGGAGGAATGATAAACTGCTATGGAAAGTAGCATAATATCAAGCTATCCATGGGATAATATGTATTGACTAGCCCACTGCTTTCCATTCCAATGGGAGGTGCTGATGTTGTACTAGGAGTCCAATGTCTACAATCCTTGGGTACAATAGCTTTCAATTTTCAATAACTTTTCATGAAATTTTCTACAAAAGGAAAGGAAGTTGAATTAAGGGTATTGCAAGGAAATCAGGAAAGATAATCAACTCTAACGGTATGACAAAGCTTCTAAAAAAAGAACAAAGAGGTGTAATTGCACAATTATGTTTGCTACATGTTTCCACATCAAAATAATCTATTTCTCCATATCTCCAAAAAGTCTTGGACAATCATTCCAAGGTATTTGAGACTCCCAAAGGTATCCCACCTATTCGTGATCATGATCATGCTATTCATCTGATTCTAGGAAGTGTTCCTCCAAACATCAGGCCATACAGATATCCCTATGCCCAAAAGAGTGAAATTGAACATATGGTTGCAGAAATGCTAGAGTTTGGTATACCTAGTCAAATTTCTTTCTCTGCTCCAATAGTATTGGTGCACAATAAGGATGGATCATGGCTCATGTGTTCGGATTATAGGGAGCTCAACAAGCTTACTATTAAAGATAAGTTTCCCATTCCTGTCATTAATGAATTGCTGGATGAATTGCACAGATCAATTTACTTCACCAAGTTGGATCTTCATTTAGGATATCATCAAATCAGAACGAATAATGAAGATATTCTGAAAACAACATTCAGAACTCATGGGGGTGATTATGAATTTTTGGTCATGCCTTTTTGCCTTACCAATGCACCTTCTACATTTCAAGGTTCGATGAATTCCATTTTCAAACCCTTCCATAGAAAATTTTTGTTAGTATTTTTTGATGATATACTAATCTACAGCAAGTGTTGGAAGGATCATGTTGAACATGTTGATAGGAAGCTACAACTATTGGAGGAGAAACAATTATATGCAAAAAGATCCAAATGTTTCTTTGGAGTACAAGAGGTGGAATATTTGGGTCATATTATATCTCGTGAAGGAGTTAAGGTAGATCCTAGCAAAATTAAATCCATTAAGGGATGGAAAATCCCCACAGCCATAAAGCATCTGCGAGGATTTCTTGGGTTGACAGGGTATTATCGCAAGTTTGTTAAGAATTATGGGAGAATAGCAGCACCTCTAACAACATTATTGAAGAAAGATGCAGTTTCATGGACTCCAGAAGCAACAAAAGCCTTCAAACATCTTAAAGAGGTAATGTGCCAAGCACTAGTCTTAGCTACACCGGACTTCACAAAAATATTTATTGTGGAATGTGATGCTTCAGGAAATGGAATTGGTGCTATTTTAATGCAAGATGAAAGACCCATTACTTTTGAAAGTCATCAAATCAAGGTGTTGTGGCCTTCAACAACCCCCCTTCTTATTTAGTGTTATTACTAATAGTTAATAAGTGGGGACCCTTAATTAAAAAATTTAAAAATTAATTAGTGCTTGAATTTTCTTTTTCAATAAAACTTACCTTCATAAACTTAGGAGAATACCCTTGAAAAATCTAAAAAAGTCTAAGTTTTATGATAAGGTAGAATAAAATCACTCCTTAATAAATATCACATCGCAAAAAGGATAATGGATACCTCCTTACAAACACAATTCTAAGGTTGCGAGATCACAATGCGAAACTTCATCGCATCGCATGCATCAAATATCACTTACGCTGAAAAACCTCAAATTGCCAAAACGCAATGGCGCATATTGCAAACTGCATTTCACGGAAAACACATTAATGGATGATTGTCATATGCTATGCTCCAGAGAAGTTGCGATATTGTGATATTGCGATAGAGCGATATTGAGATTTTGCGATGTTGTGATCTATGATATTGCGAAGCAAATCACAAAATCGCTACATCGCAAATCTTTCAGGCTCGCTGTTCAAAAAAGTATTTTCCATAAACTGAGACCTGGTTATGCGCTTTAATGCTAATTAATGAGTTAGTTGCCAATCATTAATGAGATAGGGTTCCGTGCTTATCGAAGAGCCATTTCACATAAGGTGGTATATTTTATATGTCTTTGGCATTTAAAGTTGTCTCGCCACCTTTTCCTTATCATGATTCTCACCTCATTTGTAAACTACAGAAACAAAGAACATAGAATTATACAAATCAGTATTCAGGATACTATGGGAAAGAAAGGCAAAGCTTCGAGTTCTGAAGATCAAGAAATGACGCCCTTATATACAGACACCGCCTGTAACAGAGACGCTGGTATTACTACTTGGGAAGGCATGTATAGTCTACTTGAGGAAGAGAATCCCAAAATAATGGAGGTTACAACTATTGTAGGCTCACACGGGTCTTCTGAGGCATCTATTACAGAGCTAGCTTGCTCATTCTTACACTGAATAGTGGCGAGGCCAAAAATTCTTCCATACACGGACATGGTTAAATGGGTACTAGACAGCGTTGACATCACAAACAGACAATTTAAGACTCAGTGTGAGCAACTTATGGAATCATTATTTTCACAAAATTTAAGCTTTATATCCGCTAAAAAAAAAGCATGCAAGAGGCAAAAAATCGCACCACGGAAGCTCGGATCAAGAAACGGAGGCAGTTTCTAGCACTAATCATGCATCGCTGATCAAAACCTCTTGAAAGGGAAAACCTCTAATTGCTCAGTCACCTGTAAGGAAAAAAATTTGTAAGAAAGCAACGCTAGAGGTTAAAAATAAAAAAATAAAAAAAGTAAAACTTGAATCCTAAAACCAATGGTATTTGTTAAAAATATCTTCAAAATGGTATGTATATATGCTTAGAAATTGGAGACAGGCTGGAGACAGAAGGCTCAAGAAAAGGCAGAATCAATCAAAAAGATTGACTAAGTTGAATTGGGATTCTTACTGGGCATATTTGGTAAAACCACATAGCCAGTGCATGACTCTCAAATGTATCATCAATTCGGTTGAGAAGATGGCGCTAGCTCTTGCCGATGTCGTTTTCGCAGGACAGTTAAAGTCGGAATTCAACCAGCCGACTCTTATCAAACAAATGCTGAATGCTTGAAATTTCAAGGAACATATACAAAAATAGTTAGTTGTTAGTTTTAATTTTAGATTAAATGTTAGTATTAATTTTGCTTTATTTTCTCTTGAAATGAGGATGGTCATTTAAACCGTATCCTACATTTTTGTAATAAGTTATTTTTAGATTTAGTTAGTAGTATTTAAACCCTTCTCGTGCATTAAGAGAAGGGTCCTGAAATTTGTCAAAAACTTGTCCTCAGAATATGCATGTTTGCACCCTCCCAGGATGTTTTGATGAATGAATGGAACAAGATTTATTGATATCTACATTTAATATCTACTACTGATGTTGCACTTCTGTACTCTCAGTGGATGTTGGATTAAGAAGAGATAAATCATTATCGCTTAAATCTCATGTGTAGAACTAGTTATAAATGGTACTTCTATCTCTTAACTATTTCTGCCTTTGTGTTAAAGTGGTATTTATGTTTAGTTGTTTATATATTGATGCGTGAATGCTTGAGTTATCATTTGGCACTTCTATACGGTGATAGCTATTTATTTATGCTTAATGTATGAGTAGCTTATTATGCGATATGTTTTTAACAACTGTTTCGTCTAACGTTTTATACGATGTGGTTTATCTCTATTGAATTCTTTTCTCATAACAGTTGAATGATCTTTATTACCAATTGTTATTTGAAATCATTTTAGATCGCATAACAGAAAGATTACACCCCAGGTTAGTGTAGAATTATATATTTCTGTTTATTAGAATACAATTGCATGTTATTAAATTAGAGTTAAAGTAAAAGCATTTCACTTAGGAGCTTTTAGAAAGGAAATATCAAATCTCAACACACACACACACATAAATTGGGAAATTGGTCCCATATCCCCAGTCGGACCCACAATACCAAACGGGAAAGGAGCTGCTAGCCAAGGTCCGGACCAGGTGGGTATCTCCCTTGTTGTAGACCTGATTTTCAGGGCTTCAACATATTTGGAACTAGAAGGAGGGCCTGAACTGTGAATGGCAAGTAAGTCTAAATCTAAATACCATTATGAGAGTAAATCGCCCTCACCATCTCCCCCAACTTCTCCATCGCACTTAAAATCTTTAAATCTAGAGCCAGAAGTCAAAAGAATAGTAGCCGCTACTACAAACCCTGACATTTCAGAACAATCTACTATTGAACCTCCTGAAGTTGAATATTTGATCCATAAACTTCAGCAATTTTCTATATCACCTCATAGATCTGATAAATCTCAAGGCAACGTGACTTCGCAATATAACCCTACTCATCCTCTTACTAGATTAAAGAGTGAAAAGTTTGGTGTTCATCCAACCGAGTTACCTCTGCTTACAAGAAAGAGAGCAAGGAAATCACCTAAAGGGTCCGATAGTGAGACTCTTTCATCATCATCATCCATCTCCACCTCTCCACTGTGAAGTCAACCATCCACTCCTCCACTTTAGATTATTGTCAACTAGTCCACAAGAACTTCCACACCTTTTTCTCAATCATCTAGAGTTGTAATATCCTCATCTCCTCAATCGTAGGGATCACCTTCTGCACTTTCCTCTATTAGTAGTTCAACGATGGCCTAACCTCCATGGAATAACCTAGGGGCAGTCTTAATGCCTACGCCCTTGAGTCAGATACCGACCCATCCTGAAAAGTGGCTACCTAAGTTTAATCCTGAAGCAGGCATGCTAGCAGAAGAACATATAAATAACTTTATGTTATCCATAAATCTCAATGGAGTTACCAACGAAGATGATGTCATCTGAATTTTCCCTTACACTCTGCAAGGAGTAGCCGGATCATGGTATTTCTCATTACCGTCTGGATCTATCACTAGTTGGGATATCTTCCAAGAACAATTCCTAACTAAGTTCAATGATGACAGGTCTACGATGACACTGATCAATGACCTATCTAACCTTAGGGCCGAGTCAAAGGAACCTATCAAAGATTTTAATTCACGTTTCAATAAACTATTAAATAAAATTCCTACTGCTTCCAAGCCTAGCGAAGAAGTGTGAAGTGAGTGGTACATCTTTGCTTTACCGTCAAACATAGAAATGTTCATTGATAGGGCTAATAAAACAATTTTAGCCGATAATATGAAAGAAGCAGTAGCGGTAGAGAAACGTATCATAGCTCTAGAAAAGAAAAATGCGATAGAAGAATGAAAATCCAAGAAGGTTATTTTCAAGGAAGACCCCAAGAAAAAAGAATCGAAAGATCCGTTCAATTTATAAGGATTACAAAAATTTTTGAAAACCATGTCTAACGAAATGGTTGACATTAAGAAACAAGTGGCAGAAACTTCTTCTAAAAATTCGTACAAGCCTTATAGAAGAAACCCTTCAATCGATTCAAAGCTCCCAAATGCTGTCACAAGTGCTGAATTAGAAGAAGAAGAAGAGGAAATTTCTATTGAAGAACATACCGATCAAGAAGAAGTTGTAGAGGTACAAGGTATGTGGGACTTCATCCTCCCAGAGGAAGAGGATCAAGAAGCATCCCCAGTTAGTACTCGAAGTAGAAATCAACTTGATCCTCCTCAACCCACTCCTAAGCCAAAGAGCGCAAGCTCAATGACTAAGGATAAAGTTGCAGCTAAGAAAACGACACCTAAAGAAACTCAAACCAGCCCAGTCCAAACAGATTCATCAACTCTAGCAAAAACGCTGATCGTTTCGGATGAAATGGAGTATAATATCATAGAAGACATGAAAAAGACTAGGGCTAACATCACTTTTTATGAATTGAGCAAGTTAAAACACCATCAAAAGGTACTTTTGAAAGAATTACATGATGTACTAGTTGCACCTTTGCCCGCCGCTGTAATCTCTCAAGATTCCCATGAAATGGGAAGACCTCCTACTAACGTAATTAATAAAGTTGATCCAAACGACATCGATTTAATTGGAGGAAGGTCGAGATCTCATACCCCCCCATTTCTTCTTACTTATGAAGTTTTCAATAAAAATTTGCATAATTGCTTAGTGGATTCTGGAGCTTCATCTAATATTCTACCAAATTCAATATGTGCAAAGTTGAATGTTCAACCACAAAAATCTGTTGTGCGCATAGTTCAGCTAGATTGATCACAAGTTGAAGTGATTGGGAAATTAAATCAGGTTACCATAAGGCTGTCATCCAATCCAAAGGTATGTCAAGTTATTGACATTTTAGTTGTTGATATTCCGGCATTTTATGGCTTAATTCTTAGTAGAGATTGGTCAGAAAAACTTCATGGATACTTTGCAACTGATTGGTCGCACATGTGGCTCCCTTACAACGGTAAACCAAATCAGATAAAAGTTGAGTGAGAAAGACATCAGAAATTCATAGTAATGGAACTGGAAGGAGAGAATGAATTGGTAGCATTCAGCAATAACATCATTGGCAACTACTCAGTAGATTCTTTCTTAGGAAATTTTAATGCTCATACTTCACCTTACTTAGAATATTCTGTTTTATCTCAAGTAGAAAATTTCTCTCAAACAGATAGTTCTAAATGTATTAATTTTATAGACAATCTTGTAAATAAATCTTTATTTTGGAAGTTATTTTTTGACGGTTCTAAGTCTAACGAAGGAGTGGGAGCAGGATGCGTGTTAATCAGTCCAGAGGGAAACAAAACTATGCTAACTTGTAGACTCGAATTTGATTGCACCAATAATACCACAGAATACGAGGCTTTAGTCCAAGGATTATACAAAGCAATCGGATTAGACATCAAATATCTTCAAGTTTTCGGAGATTCTGAAATTGTAATCAGACAGGTACGCAATACTATACATTGTTTATCAGGTCATTTAAAGCATTACCAATCTTTAGTTCAAGATCTAACTGAACACTTTATAGCATTCAATATTTCATCAATTCCTAGACTCCAAAATGCTAGTGCAGACCTCCTAGATAATGTAGCTTCCAAGTTCATTCCTTCAGAAGGTTATAGCCCTGATTGATTTTCAATCGAATTAATCTTTAGACCTTCAATTCCTGATAACATTACCAATTGGAGGATTTTTAACGACGATCCTGATATTGTGAGATTTCTCACATCTGAAGGATCTTACACCAATCAGATAATTAATGAGGACCAACATGACAGACATTTGCAACAAGATGGCACTAATAATGTTATGCCAAAATAAGTAGTCAAGTTAGAAGACCTTTATGATTTGAAAGATCGATTCAAAAGATCTACCAATTCAAAACTGCAAAGTTCAACTTTGAACTATGAATTAGTAAATCTAGGAACTGATGCCAAACCACAGAATGTCAACCTAGGCCTTGGCCTAGCTCTTGAAGAAAAATTAGCATATATTCGTCTCTTGAGACAATACAAAAGTGTCTTTTCTTGGAACTATGATGAACTCAAAAATTATGACACTTCGATCATCCAACATACTATCCCAATGCTAAATGATGAAAAACCTGTCCAGCAAAATCTAAGAAGGATCCATCCCAATCTAAAAAGCCAGATCAAATCTGAACTCAATAATTTATTGAAAGCCAAAATCATTTTTCCCGTTCGACATTCCAAATGGGTTTCCAATATGGTTCCCATTAGAAAGTAAAATGGAGACATTAGAATTTGCATTGACTTTAGAAACCTTAACATAGCCTATCAAAAGCATAATTTTCCTTTACCTCCCATGGAGAAAATACTGCAGGAAGTCACAGGATCAGAATTAATGTCCTTCTTGAATGGATTCTCAGGATACATCCAAGTGTTGATTCATCCTGATGATCAATTAAAAACCACATTCAGAACCAAATGGGGCACTTACGCATATCAAAAGATGTCGTTTTGTCTGATCAATGCTGGTGCCACATTTCAGCGAGCCATGGACATCGCATTCAAGGGATTAGTTAACAAATTAGTGGTAATCTACTTGGATGATATAACTGTATATTCCAAGAAACGAGGCAATCATCTTAGAGATTTAAAACAAATCTTCCAACGTTGTCAAAGGTATGGAATTTCACTTAACCCAAAAAAATCGTTTTTTGCATTAAGTGAAGGAAAACTTCTTGGATTCATAGTGTCAAAATCTGGAATTCATATTGATCCTAACAGAATCAAGGAGATTTCTGAAATACCCCTAGCTCACAACAAGAAAGCTATGCAATATTTCCTTGGCCAAATTAACTATGTAAAGAGATTTGTTCCATATTTTTCAAGAATCGGGTCTCCTTTACAAGCAATGATTGAAAATAACTAAAACTTCAAATGGGGCCAAGGTGAATATGAGGCATTCGATCTAATCAAACAAACAATTGTTAACACTCCATCTTTAGCAACTCCAAATTTTTCTTATCCTTTTATTTTATATACATTTGCCTCTGATAGATCATATGCCACGATACTCACTCAAGCAAATCAAGACAAGGTAGAAGCTCCAATTGCTTTTTTAGTTCAAATATATAGGGCACTGAGTTAAATTATTCAGATGTAGAGAAACAAGCTTATACTTTTTTCAAAGAAATTAAATATTTCAGACCCTTTCTACTTAAAACCCATACAAAAATCATAGTACCGTTTCCAGCAATAAGAAATCTCTTAGTACAGAAATATGTGGGTGAGAAAAGAGCCAATTGGGTTACTGCCTTACATGAATATGACGTAGAAATCAAACCAGCAAGTATTGTAAAAGGTCAAGGTGTGCAAAATTCTGGCTGGAGCATCGCTTATATCCAAAATACCATCTACAGATATACAAATGTATGAGGTAATACTAAACAATGTTGAATCATTATACGCTGAGACCATATTTTATCTAAAGAATGGATATGCTCCTTCAAACCTCGATCATACCATGAAAAGAGCTCTAAGGTTAAAGGCTAAACAATATCAGCTTGTGAGTGATGTTATTTTTAGAATAAATTATGATTTTTTTCTCCTTAGATGTCTTGAGAAATCTAAAGCTTAAAAAGTCTTGCAGGAACTCCATGATGGCCCAGCCGGGGGACACTATGCTGGAGATGCTACTGCACATAAAATCTTACGTGCAAGCTATTACTGGCCCACATTATTCAAAGACTCACATAACTACGTAAGGAAATGTCAAGTTTGTCAAACCATTGCTGGGAGACAAAAGAAACCATCATTGCCGCTGCAACCAGTCAACATTGACCAGCCTTTAGATCAATGGGGATTG
Organism: Pinus tabuliformis; assembly: GCA_031772625.1. NCBI lineage: Eukaryota > Viridiplantae > Streptophyta > Pinopsida > Pinales > Pinaceae > Pinus > Pinus tabuliformis. Next base: position 1,431,478,847 of record CM062818.1, read on the forward strand.
GACATAATAGGTGAGATCGTTCCTCACTCCTCTAAATAGCATAGATATATCCTTACAGTAATAGATTACTTTACTAAATGGGTAGAAGCAGTTCCTCTCAAGACGGCTAATGCCGAACACATCATCGATTTCATAGATCAGTTCATAATCGCTAGGTTTGGGTTGCCTTCTGTTTTAATGTTTGATAATGGATCATATTTTTCTGGTGATGCAATGACTAAATTTTCACTCAAAAGGGGTTTCAAGCTTAAATACTCTACCAATTATTACCCACAAGGGAATGGGTTAGCTGAATCTACAAATAAAAACTTAATCAGAATCATTAAGTGAACCATTGATCAAAATCACAAAAATTGGCACAAGTCCTTAATATATGCTTTATGGGCAGATGGGATAACGCAAAAATCCTCCATTGGCACTTCCCCCTTTAATTTAGTTTATGGGAAAAAAGTGGTTCTTCCAACTCATTTAGCAATTCCCTCTTTGGCCTTAGTTCAATATATTGATGAAGCACCAACTTCTTCCTTACAACTAAGGCAACTGGAAGTAATTAAGTTAGAAGAGAAACGAGAACAGGCCAAAATAACACATGCTCATCACCAAGCACTAGTAAAATATTCTTTTGATTCAAACATAATATCCAGAAAATACTTTCAGATGGGAGATCTAATTCTAAAATGGGACAAGGCTCATGAGGAAAAAGAGAAACATACGAAATTTCAACAAATGTGGATTGGTCCTTTTCAAATTGTAGAAGTCATAGGTCTGTCTACTTTTATATTACAGGATTTAACAGGGAAAAGATAATCTTTATGTGTTAACGGACAGATCCTCAAGAAATATTTTCCGTAGGAGATCATTCTTCTATCTTGTAGATTAGTTTTTTTTTATTTTAATTTTTATTTTCATAGTAAAACCAGTTGTAAATGGTTACATTTGGAATTCATGAAAAAGACACAAATTCTCTTTTAGATTTTGTTTTTTCACTTGTATAAATAGAATTCTTTTAGAAAATTGATCGTTATCACTGAAAGATACAGTCAAAGGTTCTAGGCCTAGAAGCGATACTAGTTTCAACCTTGTAAATTTTTATGAAAAGCGACCTTTAGTGGGAAATTGTTTTATATCAGTCCAATGAAAGGTATCAATAACAAAACGAAGATTCTCTGTAGACAAAATCTTTCCAAAAAATCTACTATTATCGTCCAGAGCTATCTTAAGGAAACAATGACTTCCTCCCCACCTAGGAAATTACATCGTTCAAGGAATAATCCAATGATACACTTTAACTTAAAGAGTAAGAGGTCTCATCACGAGCCGACTTATCATGATCATAGATATTATAGCTTGCTGACTTTGCCAATACTGCATACCACAACAGGGCAATGACTCAAAGATTGTTGCAATCAAAAGACAAGGGGTCTCATCACAAGCTAGCTTGTTCAACAAAGTTATAAATCAAGTGAATGGCACTGTCATAAATTGGCTACCAAACCAAGACATTGTTCTTTAAGGGTAAAAAGAAAAATGAAAGCAATAAGTGTGAATATGGATTTCTCTTTGAAAATTGTATATTTCTCTAAGTGGGATACATGATCATTGTTGGGTAACAGGTAACCCTATCGAGCCTATAAATGCCTGCTGGCATCAGAGGCTCGACCTACGATAAATGAGCATATTTAAAACCAATTTACAGAGAAGGCTTTATTTTTGTCTTTATAAACCAAGTAGTGACTAATGTAGATACAAGGGCTAGCTTGAGGGAGTAAATAATCAAAATTAAAAATAGAAGAAACAAAATATCATTGATAGGTAAAAGCATAATGTACTTTGTCTTTCTATAATAAAGTTTGATTTTCTAAAAATTGTTTTGGAAGTTTAGAAAACTCAAAAGGAAAGCAGAGATAACTGGTTCTTCCAAGTGAATTGCCAATTGTTGTGGCCAACAACAACCCCCCTTCTTATTTAGTGTTATTACTAATACTAAATAAGTGGGGACCCTTAATCAAAAAATTAAAAAATTAATTAGTGCTTGAATTTCCTTTTTCAATAAAACTTACTCTCATAAACTTAGGAGAATACCCTTGAAAAATCTAAAAAAGCCTAAGCTTTATGATAAGGTAGAATAAAATCACTCCTTAAGAAATATCACATCGTAAAAAGGATAATGGATACCACCTTACAAACACAATTCTAAGGTTGCGAGATCGCGATGTGAAACTTCATCGCATCGCATGCATTAAATATCACTTACGCTGAAAAACCTCAAACTGCCAAAATGCGATGGCGCATATTGCAAATCACATTTTGCGGAAAACACATTAATGGATGATTGGCATATGCTACGCTCCAACGATGTTGCGATATTGCGATAGAGAAATATTGCGATGTTGTGATGTTGCGATCTACAATATTGCGAAGAAAATCGTAAAATCGCTTCATCGCAAATCTTTCAGGCTCATTGTTCAAATACGTATTTTCCATAAACCGAGACCTAGTGATGAGCTTTAATGCTAATTAATGAGTTAGTTACCAATCATTAGTGAAATATGGTTTCATGCTTATCGAAGAGCCATTTTACGTAAGGTGGTATATTTTCTATGTCTTCAGTGTTAAAAGCTACCCCGTCACCTTTTCCTTATCATGATTCTCACCTCATTTGTAAACTACAGGAACAAAGAGCAGAGAATTATAAAAAGCAGTATTGAGGATACTATGGGAAAGAAAGGCAAAGCTCTGAGTTCTGAAGATCAGGAAATGACGCCCTTCTATACAGACACCACCTGTAATAGAGACACTGGTATTACTACTTGGGAAGGCATGTATAGTCTACTTGAGGAAGAGAATCCAGAAATAATGGAGGTTACAGCTACTACAGGCTCACACGGGTCTTCTGAGGCATCTATTACAGAGCTATCTTGCTCATTCTTACACCGAATAGCGGCGAGGCCAAAAATTCTTCCATACACGTACATGGTTAAATGGGTACTGGACAACGTTGACATCACAAATAGACAATTTAAGACTTAGTGTGAGCAACTTACGGAATCATTATTTTAACAAAATTTAAGCTTTATCTCCGCTAACAAAAAGCGCGCAAGAGGAAAAAAATCGTACTAGGGAAGCTCGGATCAAGAAATGGAGGTGAGAGAAACCTCTTGAAAGGGAAAACCTCTAATTGCTCAGTCACTTGTAAGACAAGAAATTTTTAAGAAAGCAACGCTAGAGGTAAAAAAAAAGAAAAAAAGAAGTAAAATTTGAATCCTAAAACTAGTGGTATTTGTCAGAAATATCTTCAAAATGGTATGTATATGTGCTCAGCAATTGCAGACAAATTGTAGATATAAGGCTCAAGAAAAGGCAGAATCAATCAAAAGATTGACTAAGCTGAATTGGGATTCTTACTCGGCATATTTGGTAAAACCACACGGCCAGTGCATGACTCTCAAATGTATCATCAATTCTGCCGAGAAGATGGCGCCAGCTCTTGCCGATGCCATTTTTGAAGGACAGTTAAAGTCGGAAGTCGGCTAGCCGACTCTTCTCAAACAAATGTTGCACGCTTGCGATTTCAAGGAACAGATGCAGAAATAGTTAGTTGTTAGTTTTAATTTTAGATTCAATGTTAGTATTAATCTTGCTTTATTTTTGCCTGAAATGAGGACAGTCATTTAAACCGTATCCTACATTTTTGTAATAAGTTATTTTTAGATTTAGTTATTAGTATTTAAACCCTTCTCATGCATTTAGAGAAGGATCGTGAAATTTGTCAAAAACTTGTCCTCAGAACATGCACTTTTTCACCCTTCGAGGAGGTTTGGATGAATGAATGGAACAAGATTTATTGATATCTACTACTAATGTTTCACTTTTGTACTCTTAGTGGATGTTGGATTAAGAAGAGATAAATCATTATCGCTTGAAGCTCATGAGTAGAACTAGTTATAAATGGTACTTCTATCTCTTAACTATTTCTGCCTTTGTGTGAAAGTGGTATTTATGTTCAGTTGTTTATATATTGATGCGTGAATTCTTGAGATATCATTTGGCACTTTTGTACGGTGATAACTATTTATTTATACTTAATGTATGAGTAGCTTATTAGGCGATATGTTTTTCACAACTGTTCCGTCTAACTTTTTATATGAAGTGGTTTATCTCTATTGAATTCTTTTCTCATAAGAGTTGAATGATATTTATTACCAATTGTTATTTGAAATCATTTTAGATCGCATAACAGAAAGATTACACCCTAGGTTAGTGTAGAATTAGATATTTCTGTTTATTAGAATACAATTGCATGTTATTAGATTAGAGTTAAAGTAAAAGCATTTCACTTAGGAACTTTTAGAAAGAAAATATCAAATCTCAAAACACACACACATAAATTGGGAAACTGCCCCCATATCCCTAATCAGACCTACTATACCAAACAGAAAAGGAGCTGCTAACCAAGGTCTGAACCAGGTGGGTATCCTCCTTGTTGTAGACCGGATTTTTGAGGCTTCAACATGAGCGAAAGTCTTTACACAAAGCTATTTATGAGAAGGAAATGTTGGCAATACTACATGCACTTAAGAAATGGCGACCCTACCTAATGGGAAGATACTTCAAGGTAAAAACAGATCATGATAGCGTTAAATACTTTTTAGAACAAAGATTATCCTTTGAAGAGCAACAAAAGTGGGTCACAAAGATGTTGGATTATGACTTTGAAATCATCTACAAAAAGGGGAAGCAGAATGTGGTGACAGATGCACTCTCAAGAAAGGATGAGGATGTGGAAGCATTGTTGTGCGCCATTTCTATTAGCCAACCAGATTGGATAAACAAAGCAAGGGAGGAATGGAAGAATGATGAAGAAGTTTGGGCACTTATTCGAAAGTTACGACAAGATTCCAATACATTTGATACATTTAGCTGGAAAAATGATCGTTATGGTACAAATATCGCTTATACCTTTGTAAGAATTCCCAACTCAAACAAACGATTCTTATGGAATTGCACACTTCTCTCTTAGGAGGGCACTCAGGATTTTTAAAAACTTACCATAGGGTCAAGAAGGAATTTTTTTGGGATGGCCTTAAATCGGATATTCAAATGTTTGTTGTGGAATGTTTGGTTTGCCAACAAAATAAAGTTGAAACAATTAAGACCACGAGTCTATTACAACCTTTATCCATTCCAAGCTAATGTTGTGAGGAGGTTTGAATGGATTTTATCAAAGGTTTACCCAAGTCTGAGGGAAAGATTGTCATAATGGTGGTAGTTGACAGACTTACCAAGTATGCACACTTTTGTGCATTATCACATCCATTTAAAGTGAGTACAGTTTCTACTGCATTTATGGAAACAATTCAAAAGCTACATGGAAACCCAAAGATTATTGTAAGTGATAGAGATCCCATTTTCACTGGAAAGTTTTGGACAAAATTATTTTCTTTTCTCGATACTCAGTTAGCTCATAGCTCATCTTATCATCCTCAATCTGATGGGCAAACTGACATAGTAAAAAAATGTTTGGAAGGATATCTTCATTGCTATGTATCTGATAAATAGACACAATGGGTCAAATGGTTGTCTCTGGCTGAATGGTGGTATAACACTTCCATACAGGAACAAAAATGACCCCATTTATGGCACTTTATGGATATCAGCCACCATCCATCACATCATATTTAAGAGAAAATTCTAAGGTTCAAGCAATGGAACATCACATCGAGCATCAACAACAAGTCCTCCAACTCTTAAAGGATAACCTCGTGTTGGCACAGAATAGAATGAAACAACAGGTAGATCAACATCATAGAAAAAAGAGTTTTGATGTAGGTTATTGGGCATTCCTACGGCTACAACCATATAAACAAATGTCCCTCAAGTACATGGAAAATTTTAGGGGCTAATGTTCGCCCAGTGGGCTAATTTTCCATGATTTTTCCACAAAAAAAAATCGCCAATTTCCAATTTTATAAAAGACGATTCGCCCAAATTTTAGAATATAAAATTATTTTACCTTAAAAATCGCCAACATTATATAGAGACTATATATAAAATAATTATAAATTTGATTAATTTTACAAATATATCAATAAACATTTATAATTTGCATATTAGGGATTAGTGAGATTCGCCAATGTTTTAAACTTCAAGAAAATTTCCCATCCTTAAAATTTTCCTTGCTCAAGTAGGCTAAGAAGGATAATAAATTATCACCAAAGTATTATGGTCCGTACAAGATGTTGCAAAATATTGGTACTATGGCATACAAATTGGAGCTTCCTGCAACTTCTCGAGTGCACACAGTTTTCCATGTTTCATGTTTAAAGAAGGTTATAAGTGACGAGCTCCCTGTTCAAACACTATTGCCAGAACTTGACAAGGAAGGAAAAACTATATTGGAACCGGAAGCAGTCACAGAAACAAGAACTCGACACCTACAAAATCGACCAATTTCGGAGTATCTCATCAAGTGTAAGAACTTATCCGCTGAAGATTCCACATGGGAGGATGAGAATTTTATATAGAATCATCTATAACTACTCAAGCATTGAGGACAACACTTTTTTGAAGGAGAGGGGCATGTTAGGTCCCCATAACACTAGTGATTGCCCCATTACTATTGTAGGTGTATCTCTTATTAATATTGTTGTGCCCCTATTTTCCCCATATTGTTATTGTTGTGCCCCATAGAATCCCTCTATTGTTATTTTTGTGCCTTTATATTATTATTGTTAGGTTGGATAGGTTATATTGTGAATCCTTAGACCCCTATATATAGAAAGGAGGTTTTTTCATTTGAATCATTAAAGAATCATTCATTTGTGTAATGTAAAGGAGGTTTCCCCCTCAAAGAGGCTGAATTCTAAGGTGTTGATCTATCTTTTATATCTTTTTGTGAGCTAGTTTCATAACAGGAAATCACATCATTGAACATTAATATACGTCAGAAATCTCGTAGGGTGAAAACCACCAAAAATTTAATTTTATTAAACACTCGTGAGGGTGTTCACTCCTCACTTAATGTATTGTAAGGAAGTCCATCCCTTGACCATTGTCATAAAATATTAGAAAGAATTGTCATCTTGAATGCAACATTACTAGTTATAATTTATTATAACGATCATGATATCGTTTACCCACAAATTCTTGAGTATTATGAATTTGCGGCCTGGTTCTTCCCATCAGTGGATTATCCTGCAACTAACATTAATTTAATCTACATGGACCACTAGTTTATTTTATTCCATAATGTTAAACACAATCCATGCTTTTCATACGTCGCATTATTTTATGCGATTGTTGTTGTTTCCAAACATTAATATCTTGATTTGATCAAAAAGTAAATCATCCAATAATAAGAATTCACTAGATATGATTCAACATCTATTCATGTTAATATAGAAAACGTAAACAAAATATAACGACATGCCTCCTTTAACAGCACTGCATATGCATTAATCAAAATTATATAAATATCAAATCATGTCTACAGATAATCACCACGTTAATCATTATTTCCCCTCGCACAAGCACAAATTCTTTTCCAAAGGAAAACCACTACAATTTTCCATATTCTTTTAAATGATACTAGAACATTATCTATGGTATTTGTATGTTTCGGTTTATAAAATTTATTCAAAGGAAACTAACACCTCAACTCTTTCCTTTGTGCACACAATTATGTATTCTTTTCCAAAAGAACTAACACAATAAATTGTATTATTATGCATGTAAATGCATGTTTCAACATAATAGATGTTATATTTTTGCATGAAATTGCATGCTCTTTTTCCAAAATCATTTTCTTTTTTCCAAAAGAGATTTATCCATACTCTATTTCTAGAGAAAGCTAACATATTATTTGTTATTTATCGCATGCAAAACCACATATTTCCTCTCCAAGAATTCGAAATCATAGTAGCTATTTGTTTTCATCCATGTGAGCACATTGTGCTTTTTCAAGAAACCATAAAAATCAATTGTTACTTTTGTAAATATCAGCATAGGTCCCTCTTTAGCATGGATCTAACATGAGCCAAGAGACTTCAAATTTCTTCAAGTGCAATCTTATTTTAGAGTGAAAAAAAACAATGTGTACTTTTTCATTGCTTAAATTGTATTCTCGAATACTGTAAACTTTTAAGCATACAAAAATACTAATTAATATTAAAATATTTTATTCATATATTGTATTGGATATTTTATCATATACAATATTATAATATTTTCTTTTACCATTTCTTTTCTACATATAATATAAATGAAGTTGATATTCGCATAAGTGGATCTATTTAGAGAATATTTTATTTTATTTTAATAGGAACATATGTCAACTCCAATTTGAGGACGGGAATACTTACACATCGCCTTCACATTGGGCTATATAATGAGCATCTTAGCTCAATAATACATATTTCTTTCTCGAAAAGAAAACTTAACTTAGTATCCATTCCTTTCATGCATGCAAATGCATACTCTTATTCTAGAAAGAATTAGTCATAACACATAATATATCAAGAAATATATAAACACATATTACTTTTAAAGGAATTTAGTACCAAACAATGTGTTCTTTTCCAAGATATATTCACACAATTCTTTCCAAATGTTAGGTCCCTATAATACTAGTGTATTCCGTCATTGTTATTATCAGTGTAGCCCCTTTATTGTTATTGGTGTACCCATGTACTCTGCATATTGTTATTATTGTACCCCATATAAGTCCATTATTGTTATTGTTGTGCCCTTCCATTATTATTTTTATGTCGTGTCTGATTATATTGTGGCCCCTCAAACTCCTATATATATAATGGAGGATTTTTCATTTTGAATCATCCAAGAATTGTTCGTTTTTGTAATATAAAGGAGGTTTCCCCATCGAAGAGGCTAATTTTGAAGTCAATGATATATCTTTTCTTCTATTTTGTGAGTTGGTTGCATAACATTTTGTATGAGAGCTTTCGATTCTAGGGTTTCACTTCTTCAAACAGATCATCTTGGGATTTTCGCTATAACGTTTCTTATATGAGGCTTTAGAAGCTGAAATTTTTACCATGTAGAGTTGAATTCTCACAGAAATTCTTGTAAAATTTCCAGATCTTTCTTCGCTGTATTTTCCAAGATATGCTCTGAGGAAGTTAGGGTTTTTGTGGGCTTGAGAATTCTGTCTCAAGCAAGTGACCTGGGAAAAATCATCATAACTTTTGTTTCAGGAATCAGATTTGAATTCTGTAAAAAGTGGCTGAAACTGAATGAACTTTAGTTTTCCTTGTAGCAATAGGGCCGAAGGTTGAAACAGTGACATGTAGCATCCCGTACAACTTCGGTCTAATGAACTAGTCCACAATCAGGTCATCGTGGGATATTTGGCATAACGCTTTCTTGAAGAATACAACCTTGACCAAACTTGTGGAGTTGGAGAGGACTGAAAGAGCTATGACAAGAAAAAATTTTAGAACTTGGAGATTTGAAATTACAGAGTTACATTCATTTCAAGATCAAGCTCCTAAAAGAAAGAAAAAATGTGTATTTGTTTTTAAAATTACATAAATTTTGTTTGAAAAAATAGTTTGAATTGATTCGAAGGGCATAATCAAGCATAGATATCATTGTTTGATTTTAAAATTCCTTGAAGCAAGAAAATGGAAACACCTAGTAAGCAACCAGAAAGCTCTACTATGACGCATGAAGAAGAGGAAGACATACAACATGATATATCAAAATTACAATACCAAGTGCAAAAAATTTCACTCTCACAAAGAGTAACAAAAGTTCAAATGGAAGCTAAGATGGATGGCTTGAAGAATCGTTTAAAATCAAACATGGAAGGTTTGTAGGATGACATAGAAGAAAAAATGAAAGGCAGCATGGAATATTTGAAGAATGGTTTAAAATAAGAGATAGAAAGTTTGAAGAAATGTTTCGAAAAGTTCCTACAAGAAATGCTTCCTAATGGCGAAAAGATATTAGATGAAACTCATGATGAGAATAAAATAAAAGTTAATCATGATTTCATAGAAGCTAACATTGGATTGAAGACTTGTCATATTCCAAAGATTGATATGAGGAAGTTTGATGGAAAGGACCCCATAACATGGATACTATAGATGGAGCAATATTTTTATCTCCATAATGTAAAAAGCACACAAGAGGTACACATTGAAACTTTATATTTGGAACCCAATCAGTTTTTATGGTAATGATGGCTTTTCTCTCGTAAAAAAAAATTCACTTGGTCAATTTTGATAGAGGAAATGATAGAAAATGATGAGGATACGAAGAGAAACACCTTCTTTAACCAATTCATAAATCTCAAACAAAAGGGTTCAATGGTGGAGCACATTGAGGACTTAAAAAAATTAAATATAAGGATAAATGATATTCCAGAGGAGCATAGGATTGATGTCTTTATAGGGACTTTAATGGATAACATACAATATGAGGTTCACCTCTAGGAACTTGATTCATTGGAGAAGGCATTCAAGTTGGAAAGAAAAAATGAAAGCAAAATTATGGAAAAAAGGAAGCCTACCACTCACAACTATAAATATGGAAGTGTTGTTTCTCCTAGCTTTCCACAACCTACAAGGTTGACACCACAAAAATTGGAAGAAAAAATAGCAAAAGGCCTTTGTTACAGTTTTGATAAAAAATACACTAAAGGTCATAAGTGTGCTAAGAAGAAATTAATTTGCATATATTGTTAAGAGGAGGAAGAAAAGGAACAATAAACGTCAAAATAAGAGGATATACACCATGAACCAACCCTAGAGAAAGAAGATATGAATCCAACCATATCTTTTAATGCATTTGCAATAATTAACACTCCTAAAAATCTCAAGATAGAAGGACATATCAAGAATAAAAATGTAAGAGTGTTGATTGATTTAGGTAGTACCCATAATTTTATTCATTGTAAGATAGCCAAGGAATTGAATTGTTTCCTATATCCAACACCAGAGTGTCAAGTGATGGTTGAAAATGGAGGAACCATAAATTTCTCTAGAAAGTGCCATAATATCAAGATATCCATGGGAAAATATGTATTTAATAGTCCAATTCTTTCCATTCCAATGGGTGGTGTTGATGTTGTACTAGGAGTCCAATGGTTACAACCTTTAGGTACAATAGTTTTTTAATCTTCAAGAAATTTTCTTGATTTTTTTTGGGGAAGGAAAGGAAGTTGAATTAAGGGGTATTGCAAGGAAACTAGGAAGAAACTCAGCTCTAATGGCATGAAAAATCTTCTAAAGAAAGAACAACGGGGTGTAATTTCACAATTATATTCACTAGAGGTTCAAACATCGAAATCATCTACGTCTCCAGATCTCCAAAATGCCTTGGACAATCATTCCAAGGTATTTGAGACTCCCAAAGGCCTCCCAGCTATTCATGATTGTGATCATGCTATTCATTTGATTCCGGGAAGTGTTCCTCCAAACATCAGGCCTTACATATATCCCTATTCCCAAAAGAGGAAAATTGAATGTCTGGTTGCAAAACTGCGAGAGGTGGGTATAACTCAACCTAGTCAATGTTATTTCTCTACTCTAGTAGTATTGGTTCACAAGAAGGATGGATCATGGCGCTTGTGTCTGAATTATAGGCAGCTCAACAAGCTCAATATTAAAGATAAATTTCCCATTCCTGTCATTGACGAATTGTTGGATGAATTACATGGAGCATTTTACCTCAACAATTTGGATCTTCATTCAGGATATCATCCAACATCCATCACATCATATTTAAGAGAAAATTCTAAGGTTCAAGAAGTGGAAGATCACATCGAGGATCAACAACAACTTCTCCAACTCTTAAAGGATAACCTCACTTTGATGCAGAATAAAATGAAACAACAGGCAGATCAAAATCACAGCAAAAGAAGTTTTGATGTAGACGAATCGGTATTTTTATGTCTATAACCATACAAACAAATGTCCCTCAGGAAAGCTAAGAAGGATAATAAATTATCACCAAAGTATTATGGTCCTTACAAGGTGTTGCGAAAGATTGATACTATGGCATGCAAATTGGAGCTTCCTACATCTTCCCAAGTGCACCCAGTTTTCCTTGTTTCATGCTTAAAGAAGGTTATAGGTGACAAGCTCCTTGTTCAAACAATATTGCCAGAACTTGACAAAGAAGGAAAAATCTTGTTGGAACCTGAAGTAATCATGGAAACAGGAACTCGACAGCGACAAAATCAATCAATTTCAGAGTATCTCATCAAGTGGAGGAATGCACCCGCTAAAGATTCCACATGGGAGGATGAGAATTTTATACAAAAGCATCCAGAACTACTCAAGCGTTGATGACAACAATTTTTTGAAGGAGAGGGGCATGTTACGTCCCTATAATACTAGTGTATTCCCTCATTTTTATTGTTAGTGTAGCCCCCTTTTTGTTATTGTTGTGCCCATGTAATCCCCATATTGTTATTATTGTGCCCCATATAGGCCCACTATTTTTATTGTTGTGCCCTTACATTATCATTGTTATGTCAGCTCTAATTATATCATGACCCCTTAGACTCCTATATATAGAAAGGAGTTTTGTCATTTTCAATCATCCAGGAATTTTTCATTTGTGTAATATAAAGGAAGTTTCCCCTCAAAGAGGCTAATTTTGAGGTCATTGATTTATCTGTTGTTTTATTTTGTGATTTGGTTGCATAACACCAAAGAATTACCAAAATAGTTATTATTGGTTCGCAAATAAGCACATACACTAGCAGAATAATACACCTTTCTCTAAGAAAATGAGAAAAATACGAGTATATTATTTTCAAGGAAATTAATCAAATAGATAGTATTTACATGCTTATAATGACATACCATAGTAGCTAGAATAAAAGCATGTGTCATGCAAATACGTATTTCACTTTTCAAGACGTAATATGGTTAATGTTTCATTCACTTATGTGTATAGGGTTTATCAAAATAGGTTCAATTCCTTTATTATTTCATGTTAACCACTTTATGTAATCATATTCATCAAATATGTATCAAAAAAAGGGCACCATTGCATACCTTAACCTCTTGGATATGTAGTAACAAGTGCAACCTTCAACACAAAAACTCACCATAATTTGAAGTAACCAAAGATCTTAACAACTACCAAAGAGAGTACGTTTATTATGAGTGTGAACATTAGCGTGGTGAGAGCGACGAAAAAACCCATGGAAATTTTGGGCGTGCAATTGTATTCAGGGAAGTGATGCAGAATGCAAGTGACGACTTCCTTATGGTCTGGGATCCATGGCAGTGAGTATAGTCAATGACCAAAAAACCCATGAAAACTATACACAATTTTGTGAGAATGCCTTTAATCCCGACCATTGGTATGTGGCTTCAAACACAGAGAAATGAAAAAATGTATACAACATTGTTACATCAATGTGTTTGGAGATTGAAAGGCATCAAGAAGAATAGAAATAATGCCAAGAAAAATACCCAACAGAACCCGAATGGCAGTAAGTCAAGCCTCAGTCACAAAGGATCCACTACCGGGCCCGAGACCAGTGATTTCTCCCAATATCTTAGAGAAATCTACTATAGTGACCCAAGAAACAATGTATATTAACCATATATAGACCATTCTTCACACAAAATAGAATATAAAATTTTCATTCTCCTTCGAGCACTCAATAGTATTATATATATATATAATACTGTAACAAAAATTATTCTAGTATTTTCGTTGTTTTTTATATATTTGTAGGATTACATTACCATATGAGTTAAGCATATATATATATATATATATATATATATATATATATATATATATGCAACAAGATCTTTAACTATCGAGACTTACCTCACTTTACCATGGAGATTTTTAATTTGTAAATAGGCTATGCTACAAGACCATGGATTATCAATGTCTGAGACCCAAAAACTCCTCACCTTAGTCCTTACTTTTTTTAATTAATAAATTTGATTAAAATAATACAAAAACATAATTACTATGAAATAAATCTCAACTATTGATTTTTGTATACCACTATGAATATTCTAGAATATTCCATAGCAGTTAAATCCCTACCATCCACCTCATATGTAATGACCCCAAGAGATGTAAATGTGAAATTTTACTATGGTAAAAGACAGTATGGTAGTTATTGTTTAATGTTAAAAAACCAAAACTTTGCTAAACTACTTTATTGAGTAATTTAAATATTTTTCTTGAAATGTTGGTAGCCTCTGGGAGGTGGATTTCAAAGAAAGAGATCAGTTGTAATAACTGATTGAAACTGCCCTCCCAAACAGGAAAAGTCCTGGTTGTAGGGAGGAAGTTTTGTGCTGCTGGGACAGACAAAAGGATCTTTTTGCAGGAAAAAGGAAAAAGGGAAATTGGTTAAGTCTGGTGAGGACCAGATAACCAGGCACGAGGTGCACAAATCTTGTTGAGGGCTGAAGGCCTAGAAGATGGCTCGGTGGGAGAATCCAGTCATGTAGACGGATCTCGTGGTTGGGAGGTAGAGCAGACTTGCTTGTAGAAGAATTTATTGAAGTATCCCTGTACGACTCTCGCAAACCAGGTACGAATTCTTACTGCAGAGAAACTGAATGAAAATATGTGTGGAATGCACAGAGGACTCATGTAGTCGGGAAATGATTGTGTGTTCTATCTCTTAATTTACTGTTATGATGATACAAGTAGTTAACAGGTGGTAGTTAACTTAAAAGCCAGACCATCATGAAAATATTATAGTTAAACGGGAGGTAGTTTAACTTAAATACCAGAATATCAAAAGAATCTTATAGTTGAACAGAGGGTAATTCAACTTAGATAACAGACCATTAACCGACAATTATATTAAAGAACAAACAGAGATACAGGGGCAGTCCCTGGTAAAGCAAAAGTGAACAGTGGAAACAAGCAGCCAGAACATAACCAGTTATTCATGTAGTGAGAGTAACATCATAAAACATTGAGCCAGGCAAGGAATGCCAGCCAATAAATCTTTTTCATAAACATAAACATCGATGGAAAGGAAAGAATTGTTCAAATACATGTGACAGTCGACTTTCGGAATTAACATATCTTTCAGGAAAGGAAAAGAGCAAACCCTGCAAACGTATGAAATAGTGGAATCACAAAACCATATGCAATCAAGCCGTGGAAACAATAACCGAGTTACAGCCAACAGAGAAGTTCAATATATGTATACCGCTCACGGAATAAGATATTAAGCAGTGTCATAATGGGATTAACAACCCAGAGAATGCGTTAACACAGCCGCGAATCCGGCTGTGAGAAAACCATCTCAGGTGTAAACCCTGTTAAACAAGAAAATTTGTACACGTTTTCCAAATAACCCTTACCGGGAATGAATCTAACCTCTGCGAAACAAATAATAATTAAGGCACTATCACATTAACAAACAAAACATCGATTATCGAATCATGCAAAATATTCAGAGGATTATAATCCCGTATAATTCAAAAAAATACAGCTAACAAGATTTAGGTAAGCCTAAGGACTCCTGCCGTCATAGTAATGCAGCGGAGTCATCGTCAGAGGCAAACAACCATTAATAACAAGGAAAACCGGGAATTGTATCATTATCATTCAGAACGCAAATAACCCAGAAACGAACTCAGACTGAGTAAATAACTTCAAATGCATTTCTCTTGAAAATAGAAAACTCAGAGATGATAACCCCGGAAACGTAATATCTGTGTATATAATTGGAACACATGAAAATGTACAGGCCGATTCCGCCAACAAATGAGTTCGGCACATAGTTAACTCAAATACGGTATAAATCAATTATATACAGAGTCAATGGAGTCCTAGACCCGCATCGGGTAGAAAAGCCCAAAGCTAAGTCACAAGTAAGCAAAATGGAGCATTCAATATTCACTGTCTCTTATATCTGGCTGGAACTGGTATGGCTTAAGCCTGAACACCGAAACCCTTAACCATGGGGAAAAACCCCTCTTCAGCATGAAAATAAAAGGAAACCCGCATCGGGGGTCCAGACTGCAGCATGCACCAAATGGAACATTAGGGACGAAGGAGCTTTAGAGCTCTTTTCCCAGATGAGAGCACCGAATTAAGAGCAACCATACCTGCAAATGTCGAAGAAGTCGAGGCGCTGCGGATACACAGTTAAGAGACTCGCACAGATCCACCTGCATGCGCTACCAGAACAGGGAGAAATTAGTATAGGCCTCTCAAAAGATAAATGAATGGACCGATTGAGTCCCTGTGTGCAAATAATCAAATAGAAAAACGAAAACCGTAGTAAATAACCATGCAGACAGAGGGTGCAATACCTGTGTGAGACTCTGAAGGGTGTATCATGGCATCCGAAAGAGCAATAAGACTCGAACCAGGGTCTGAGGAGATGAAGCGAGAGCGCCTGGGTGAAACAAATGAACCTCGGCGTGCAGCAAGGGGTTTAAGTATTAACCCAAAGTCCTTTGGCTCATCCCAGCCATCCGATCTAAACGATGGATCTCGGCCATCGATGCTGCACGGGAGATTGGAGCGGGGAGGACGAGAAGACAGAGCCCGAGATGTCACATGGACCCGCAGGTGAGTCAAGCCACCTGTCAAGGTATGAGCCCTTGCCATAAAAGCCTCCAATGACTCGGCGCCGGCAAAGGCAGCTGCCGGACCAAAGATCTCTGCGCCCATTAATATAGATAAAGTACTGAGGGTTGGCAAGGCAACGTATACACATATTACAACCGCCATAACTTGACTACCGTTCAATACATATAATGGATGCATGATATATATAAACTTTATGCGGTATAAACGATGCATATCATATATATAATCACTATGCGGTATATTTGAGGCATGTATATATAATCTCTATGCAGTAAACACTTAGACCATGATAATATGAAGTGTATGAATTGATATACAGCATCATGATAGAGAAGAGATTATATGGTTGAGTGTTACCATGCATATATGTGTTTTCGAAATAGTTATTTTAGAAAAAAAAAATTATGTATATAGTCATGACTCATGAGAGTGTGACAAATTGGTATCAGAGCCCAGTTTCAACACTCTGGCCTCAGAAATGTCATGTTTCAATGTGCAGAAGATTACACCATGCATCTGTATAGGAAAAAGTAATAAGTCATTTAACTGTTGTTTTTGTTATATCTTAGGGTGAGATACAGGAATTTAACAGCTAATATATAAGCTAGGAAAAGAAGCGTGATGCAAGGCGCTGGCAGCACACCTCGGGAAAACCCAGAGTTGGGGGTACAGCTGGGCGAGGAAACACGGAGTACCAATCTCGCAATACTGGAAACTGTTCAGGAGTTGAAAAATGAGATGGCACGTCTACGGGAAGACAACGTGTGCTTGACGGTGGAACAGGAGAGAATTCTGAAGAGTTTGTCGGACAGGCAGAACCCACCCATATCGAATCCCAGCGCGGAGCAACAGAAGATAACAGAAGAGCAGGACTATCTGGTTGAACCTGAAAATTTGAGAGATAAGGGGGACCATTCTGATAATGTACCGGAACAGCAAACTTCAAAACGTCAGAGGATGGAGCTGCAGGGAGAATTTCGAAAAATTAAACCACCACATTTTGATGGAGAACAGGAAGAAGCGGCTGAAGCATGGCTAATAAATATGAACAAATATTTTCAACTGTATGAGTATGATCATAACCTGAAGGTGCGACTGGCCATTTTCCAGTTACAGGGTAAAGCAACCCTGTGGTGGGAGGAAATCAAGATTGTCAAGGGGGTAAGTGAACGGACCATCACATGGGAGAAGTTTCAGAGATACTTCAAAGAAAGATACCTGACTGAGCGCTTCTACGATGAAAAGGAAAGAGAATTCCATGATTTAAGACTGGGGCAGCAGACTATGGATGAATTCATTAATCGTTTCACTTCCCTGCTACGTTATGTACCCTGTATTAAGGAGGAAAAAGCCAAAGCGCAAAGGTTTGTGAGTAGCTTACCTTCATACATAAGAGAGAGGATTGAATTTGACAATCCCAAGACCATGGATGAGGCTATCCGCAAAGTAAGGATCTGCTACCAGCGGAATAAACAGAAGGGGGATGCCTCAAGTAAGAGATGGAATGAAAGAAGGAGTAGTCGGATTGTTGGAAACAGCAAAGGAAGTCGCAGTATTGGGGGTAAGGGAGCTGGTAAGGGATTAAACAGCAGAACTGTAGCGAAAAGTGTGCCCCGAGCAAGGCCAACAGGTGAAACTAGAGTAAGTGAACAGCCTGTTAGGCCAGAAGGTGAAGGAATGACCAGACCTCCAGTTCAATGCTGGGGCTGTGGAGGACCTCACTATGTTAAAAACTGCCCACAACGAAAGGGTACGAATCAGATATCCCAGATTGATGAAGCATCGACTGTTGGGGATGTGGCACGTAATGTACCAAGGATCAATGCAGCCTTGGATGATTGCCAAGCGGAATACCAGCCGACGATGGTGGAATTTGAAGGTAAAATCTCAAACCTTTCTATAGCTGTTCTCATTGATCCAGGAGCTACTTTAAGTTATATTAGCCCAAAGATAGTAGAACAGTGTAAGTTACAATCTGAAAAATTCAGAAATCCATGGTTGGTCCAACTTGCTACAGGAGCCAAGAGACGAGTCTTGGAAAAAATAAATAATTGCTCTTTAACCATAGCAGGGCAGCCAATAGTTGTGGATTTGAACGTATTACCTTTGGGTTCATACGACATCCTGATTGGGATGGATTGGCTGGAGAAACACTGGTCATTAATAAACTGCAAGACTAAAACCATTTACTATAAGAATGATCTTGGTGAGCAACAAGAATTGCAAGGGATCCAACATCCTGTATGGATCCGACCCATTACAGCGTCTCAATTAGCTAAATGTATCAAAAAGAAATGTCAGATTTATGCTATTCAGGTGGGCTACGCAGATCAGAAGAACAAAACCGTTATGCTGGACAATATTCCAGTGGTGCAAGAATTTGCAGATGTTTTTCCAGAGGAGGTACCGGGATTACCACCTAAAAGAGATGTGGACTTTACCATCGAACTGATTCCGGGGGCAGCACCTGTGTCACGGGCACCATACCGAATGAGTGTACCAGAATTAACAGAATTGAAAATGCAACTGCAGGAGCTGCTGGACAAAAATTATATACGTCCCAGTGTATCACCCTGGGGAGCCCCAGTGTTATTTGTCAAAAAGAAAGACGGAACATTTCGGATGTGTATTGATTATCGTCAGCTGAATAAGCTCACGATCAAGAACAAATACCCTTTGCCCCGGATTGATGAACTGTTCGATCAAGTGAAGGGGGCAACGGTGTTTTCTAAGATCGATTTGCGGTCTGGTTACCATCAGATTAGAATTAAAGAGGAGGATATCGCTAAGACAGCTTTCAGAACACGGTATGGACATTACGAGTTTGTGGTGCTACCTTTCGGCCTGACCAATGCACCTACTACCTTTATGTGTTTGATGAACAGTGTGTTTCACAGGTTCTTGGATAAATTTGTGTTGATATTTATTGATGACATTCTGATCTACTCCCGATCAAGGGAGGAGCATGAGGAACATCTTAGAATAGTGTTACAAACGCTGCGAGAACATCAGTTATATGCTAAGTTTAGTAAGTGTGATTTCTTCCGGGAAGAGATACAATACTTAGGCCATATAATCACCAAGGAGGGGATTGCAGTGGACCCTGAAAAAATAAGGACTATAATGGAATGGCCCATACCAAAGGACGTGGCAGATATTAGGTCCTTTATGGGGCTAGCTGGCTATTATAGAAGGTTCGTGGAAGGTTTTTCAAGGGTAGCATACCCTATCACCTCCTTACAAAAAAAGGGAAGGGTATTCAAATGGACCTCAGAGTGCGAGCGGAGCTTTGAGCAGCTTAAACACTTACTCACCACCGCACCCATTTTGAGCATAGCTGATCCTAATAAGGATTACGTGGTCTGTACTGACGCAAGTAAAGAGGGTGTGGGAGGAGTGTTGATGCAGGAAGGAAGAGTAATTGCATACGAGTCAAGGAAACTAAAAGAGCATGAGCAGAAATATTCTGCCTACGACTTGGAGTTGGCAGTTGTTATTCATGCACTAAAGATGTGGCAACATTACCTTTTGGGAAGAAAGTTTCTGTTGTTGACAGACCATCATAGTCTAACAAATTATTTCAGCCAACCCACCTTAAATACGATGCAAGCTCGTTGGGTAGACTTCCTAAGTGGCTTTGATTTTGAAATTAAACATCTAAAGGGAAAGGAGAACCAGGTAGCTGACGCGTTGAGTCGGAAGGTGCAGTGCTTGTGCAAAATTTCGGTCAGTAGATGGCAGATTACCCTACTCGAAAAGATAAAGTTGGCAGCTGATTAGGATGTTGTTTATCAGCAAATTAAACAGCAGGTACAGCGACTACCTGATAAGGAAACACCACATGGATATGAGTTAGATGATGCCGGAATGTTGTACTTTAATAAAAGGTTGTATGTACCCGATGAGGATAGTCTTAGAAAACTGATTTTGGGCAAATTTCACATCAGCCACTACACCGGGCATCCAGGTTACCAAAAAATGGTCACCGCACTGCGGAAGGAATACTATTGGCCAAAAATGAAGAAGGATGTAGCTGAATATCTGGCGCGATGCTTGGAATGTCAACAGATTAAGGCGGAGAATTTGCATCCAGCAGGGCTACTACAACCCTTACCCATTCCGGAATGGAAATGGGAAACTATTTCCATGGACTTTATAACCAGGTTGCCTCGAACGAAGAAAAATAATGATTCCATTATGGTGGTAGTGGATAAATTAAGTAAGGCAGCACACTTCATACCTGTACAATCCACGTATAAGGCTGTGCAAATTGCTCATATTTTCATGCAAAATGTGTTCAAATTGCATGGACTCCCGAAGGTAATAATTTATGATCGTGATGTTAAGTTCACATCAACTTTTTGGAGGACATTGTTTGCTGAACTGGGAACACAGCTGAACTTTAGCACAGCCTATCATCCCCAGACCGATGGTCAAACGGAACGGGTGAACCAGGTAGTGGAGGACATGCTGAGAGCATGTGTTATGATGAAACCAACCCAATGGGAGGAGTACCTCCACTTGGTTGAATTCGCGTATAATAATGGGTATCATTCGTCAACACAGCTAAGTCCCTTTGAGGTCCTGTATGGGCGAAAGTGCCGCACACCTTCAAGTTGGGGTGGACCTGAGGATAGGTTAAGACTTGGCCCGGAAATGCTCAAGGAAATGGAAGACATGGTGAAAAAGGTGCGTACCAACTTAAAGGCTGCCCAGGACAGATAGAAAAGTTTTGTAGACCGGAAGAGAAGGTTCAAAGAATTCCAGGTTGGAGACCATGTTTTTGTAAGAATTCAAACCAGAAGGAGTACCTTGCAGTGGAGTGGGTGTGCCAAACTTGCTCCTTGATATTTTGGACCCTTCCAAATCCTGGCGAGAGTGGGGCCAATAGCTTATCAGCTCGCCCTGCCAGGTCATATTAAGATTCACAATGTTTTTCACGTATTTGTACTAAAAAAATACGTCTACGATCCTAAACATGTGATCCAATGGCAGGATGTTCGAGTAAGAATTAATCTGGTCGTTTTAGTTAAGCTTTGTTCTCAAACAAGGAAATAACTAGATCTGTTGCTATTTGCAGGTCAAGCCGGAAGGCGAGGTTCTGGTCGAACCACTGAACATTCTCGACCGGAGAGAGGTGCGACTGCGGAAGCGGGTTATTTTCCAAGCTAAAGTGCAGTGGCAGCACTATGGGCCTGAAGAGGCCACTTGGGAGGATGAGGAACTCCTTAAGGAAGCTTACCCGAATTTGTTTAAGGGAAACAGACATCGGGACGATGTCCAATCACAGGAGGGGGAGATGTAATGACCCCAGGAGATGTAAATGTGAAATTTTACTATGGTAAAAGACAGTATGGTAGTTATTGTTTAATGTTAAAAAAACAAAACTTTGCTAAACTACTTTATTGAGTAATTTAAATATTTTTCTTGAAATGCTGGCAGCCTCTGGGAGGTGGATTTCAAAGAAAGAGATCAGTTGTAATAACTGATTGAAACTGCCCTCCCAAACAGGAAAAGTCCTGGTTGTAGGGAGGAAGTTCTGTGCTGTTGGGACAGACAGAAGGATCTTTTTCCAGGAAAAAGGAAAAAGGGAAATTGGTTAAGTCTGGTGAGGACCAGATAACCAGGCACGAGGTGCACAAATCTTGTTGAGGGCTGAAGGCCTGCAAGATGGCTCGGGGGGAGAATCCAGTCATGTAGACGGATCTCGTGGTTGGGAGGTAGAGCAGACTTGCTTGCAGAAGAATTTATTAAAGTATCCCTGTACGACTCTGGCGAACCAGGTACGAATTCTTACTGCAGAGAAACTGAATGAAAATATGTGTGGAATGCACAGAGGACTCATGTAGTCGGGAAATGATTGTGTGTTCTATCTCTTAATTTACTGTTATGATGATACAAGTAGTTAACAGGTGGTAGTTAACTTAAAAGCCAGACCATCATGAAAATATTATAGTTAAACGGGAGGTAGTTTAACTTAAATACCAGAATATCAAAAGAATCTTATAGTTGAACAGAGGGTAATTCAACTTAGATAACAGACCATTAACCGACAATTATATTAAAGAATAAACAGTGATACAGGGGCAGTCCCTCGTAAAGCAAAAGTGAACAGTGGAAACAAGCAGCCAAAGGATAACCAGTTATTCATATAGTGAGAGTAACATCATAAAACATTGAGCCAGGCAAGGAATGCCAACCAATAAATCTTTTCCATAAACATAAACATCAATGGAAAGGAAAGAATTGTTCAAATATATGTGACAGTCGACTTTCGGAATTAACATATCTTTCGGAAAAGGGAAAGAGCAAACCCTGCAACGTATGTAATGGTGGAATCACAAAACCATATGCAAACAAGCCGTGGAAACGATAACCGAGTTACAGCCAACAGAGAAGTTCAATATATGTATACCGCTCACGGAATAAGATACTAAGCAGTGTCATAATGGGATTAACAACCCAGAAAATGCGTTAGCACAGCCGCGAATCCGGCTGTGAGAAAACCATCTCAGGTGTAAACCCTGTTAAACAAGAAAAACTGTACACGTTTCCAAATAACCCTTACCGGGAATGAATCTAACCTCTGCGAAACAAATAATAATTAAGGCACTGTCACATTAACAAACGAAACATCGATTACCGAATC
This sequence comes from Pinus tabuliformis, assembly GCA_031772625.1. Classification (NCBI taxonomy): domain Eukaryota; kingdom Viridiplantae; phylum Streptophyta; class Pinopsida; order Pinales; family Pinaceae; genus Pinus; species Pinus tabuliformis. Next base: position 1,431,502,065 of record CM062818.1, read on the forward strand.
ATGCAAAATATTCAGAGGATTATAATCCCATATAATTCAAAAAAATACAGATAACAAGATTTAGGTAAGCCTGAGGACTCCTGCCGTCGCAGTAATGCAGCGGAGTCATAGTCAGAGGCAAACAACCATTAATAACAATGAAAACCGGGAATCGTATCATTATCATTCAGAACGCAAGTAACCCAGAAACGAACTCAGACTGAGTAAATAACTTCAAATGCATTTCTCTTGAAAATAGAAAACTCAGAGATGATAACCCTGGAAACGTAATATCTGTGTATATAACTGGAACACATGAAAATGTACAGGCCGATTCCGCCAACAAATGAGTTCGGCACATAGTTAACTCAAATACAGTTGTAAATAAATTATATACAGAGTCAATGGAGTCCTAGACCCGCATCGGGTAGAAAAGCCCAAAGCTAAGTCACAGTTAAGCAAAATGGAGCATGCAATATTCACTGTCTCTTATATCTGGCTGGAACCGGTATGGCTTAAGCCTGAACACCGAAACCCTTAACCATGGGGAAAAACCCCTCTTCAGCATGAAAATAAAAGGAAACCCGCATCAGGGGTCCGGACTGCAGCATGCACCAAATGGAACATTAGGGACGAAGGAGCTTTAGAGCTCTTTTCCCTAATGAGAGCACTGAATTAAGAGCAACCATACCTACAATGTCGAAGAAGTCGAGGCGCTGCGGATACACAGTTAAGAGACTCGCACAGATCCACCTGCATGCGCTACCAGAACAGGGAGAAATTAGTATAGGCCTCCCAAAAGATAAACGAACGGACCAATTTAGTCCCTGTGTGCGAATAATCAAATAGAAAAACGAAAACCGTAGTAAATAACCATGCAGACAGAGGGTGCAATACCTGTGTGAGACTCTGAAGGGTGTATCATGGCATCCGAGAGAGCAATAAGACTCGAACCAGGGTCTGAGGAGATGAAGCGAGAGCGCCCGGGTGAAACAAATGAACCTCGGCGTGCAGCAAGGGGTTTAAGTATTAACCCAAAGTCCTTTGGCTCATCCCAGCCATCCGATCTAAACGATGGATCTCGGCCGTCGATGCTACGCGGGAGATTGGAGCGGGGAGGATGAGAAGACAGAGCCCGAGGTGTCACATGGACCCGCAGGTGAGTCAAGCCACCTGTCAAGGTATGAGCCCTTGCCATAAAAGCCTCCAATGACTCGGCGCCGGCAAAGGCAGCTGCCGGACCAAAGATCTCCGTGCCCATTAATATAGATAAAGTACTGAGGGTTGGCAAGGCAACATATACACATATTACAACCGCCATAACTCGACTACCGTTCAGTACATATAATTGATGCATGATATATATAAACTTTATGCGGTATAAACGATGCATAACATATATATAATCACCATGCGGTATAGTTGAGGCATGTATATATAATCTCTATGCAGTAAACACTTAGACCATGATAATATGAATTGATATACAGCATCATAATAGGGAAGAGATTATATGGTTGAGAGTTACCATGCATATATGTGTTTTCGAAATAGTTATTTTAGAAAAAAAAAAATTATGTATATAGTCATGAGAGTGTGACATCATAGTTATTGATAGTTAAATTAAAATTCTAAAAACTTATTCTAAAATAAACACAAATAACAATATAATTAAAACACAACTTTCTTAATAATTGTTTTCTAATATGGCATCTCTAATATATCTCTTATTGGCCACGAAATCATTTTTTTAAAATTATTTAGATAGGATTTAAATAAGTACAACTATATTATATTAAAAAACGAAAAAAATAATTAAAATGATTGAAAGTTACCTTATGTATACAGACATCTTCTGTGTAGTCATTTGTTTATAGATTGTTTAGATACAGTTTAAATGAATGCCAGTTATATTATATTCCCAAGGAAAAAAAACTTTAATTCATTGAGATGATTAAAAATTACCTAATACATATACACATCCTTTGTGTATTTATTGACCAAACAAAAAATTAACTATGTGAGCACGTAAAAAGACAAAACTCCTATGATTAATATGCCCATACATTTAACGGCACTTTAAAGCCACACAATAATGCAGCCACAGTGGAGCATAACAATTATGCCCGAAATGGGGGAATATTGTCAGTAAAAACTGGAAACAGATGTGAATACAAGAATGCTTATGCGATTATTCTGATGTTCTAAGATGAATGACCCTGTATGACCTGTGAAAAAACTCATAGAATTTAATGAGCGTCAATTATAATATTACATAACAATAATTAAAAAAAAAGTTTCCTACACTAAGATGATGTTATTCTCCATCTTTTTCTTTAAAATTTTGAATTAAAAAAAAAAAACATGCATAAGCCTTAAGCTAAATCATATTCGGTAAGAGTCACAAACGGCTCTGTCTAAAAAATTACAACTAATATAAAAAGACAGCGGTATAATGTTTCTAACATTAACTAGTTTACATAGAAAGATTTGAAATATTTAGAGAGTTCATTGTTTTTTATTGAATTTTATACTTCAGTATGATGGTGTTGTGTGATTTTAACCATATTCAATATATTTGATACATGTCCTTCTTAAAATAAAAACAAGATATTCTCTACATAAAAAAGAAATATGAATTATAATTAAAAATAAAATACATATTTAGTTACGTCGTAAGGCGTTCCCTCTGAGATCAACTCCCCTCTTTGCTTACCTGTCATCTTGTAAGCCACACGATTATATGTTAGATGATTGCAACAATTTCAGCCGTTGATCATTGATTCAAAAGGGTTGCCCAAACTGTTTGGGCGTTTCATTTGGCATCGAATAGTTTCATCTTCTCGAAATATCAAGGGTTTGAGATAGGCGTACGGGAAACGAGGCGTACTGTGTTTTGAAAAATTTTCTCCGTCAATTATCTTTCAGTGCCTTCTCAGACCGACTACCTGTACCAAAGAAAGTTCTCGTACTGTCTCCCGGACTACCTGCGTCCCCGCCAGAGAGGATCCCTGAGGCTGGGCCGGGGTTCGGTTCCCCCCACCTCCAAATTCACCAGTTTGCTGTCGAATCCCCGGGCTCCTTCATGGTATTTTGTGGGAATTCGCAGCATCAGGGTGGGGGGCAAGCGCCTGAACATCTCGTCAGAGGTGTTCCAGTTCAATTCTCGTGGAGGAGGGACGATCATCGACAGTGGAGTCTTGATCAGCCGCCTGGTGAAGCCGGCCTATGATGCTTTAAGAGATGAATTTGTGAAGAGAATGACGCTTGTTACAGTGGAACCAGATCTGCAGAACCCTTTAGACACCTGTTTCGCCCAGCCTAGCGACTTCAGACGCCTGAAAATTCCTGGAATCAGTTTCCATTTTCAGGATGGCGCGCATATTCATATCCACAAAAAAGGAATTTTGGTACCAGTCCAAAACAACCAGATCTGTTTGGCATTCCAACCTGCAGGGATGAATGATTTGAACATTATAGGAAGTCTGCAACAACAGCGTTACATTGTTTCTTTCGATGAGCACCACGAGAGGATAGGGTTTGCTTCTGTTCGTTCCTGCTTTTGATTCTCAGTAACTAACCTCTATGGATTGTGGTGATGGTATTTATTTCATTCTCCATATCCACCCACCTGTAGGTTTCTGTTGGGAACAATAACTTGCTTTTCCAGCCTCTGGTTAGGATTGGGAACAACACAGGGCTATGAATAAATGTGCAAAAGGAGGGATTGGTCAGGTCAGACTTGCTATCATAAATGTGCAAAAGGAGGGATTGGTCAGGTCAGGCTTGCTACCATTTCACTTTCTTTGAAATTTAACTCTTTTTGGGTCAACAAAGGGCTGATAAGGTCCTTGGACACCTATATTTGTATAAATCCAAGAAGGATTTTTTCCACCTCAACATCTTTTCCATCTGTCCAGGTTGACTAATGCATTGCATAAATGATAATTATTTGTTGTTCCATGAACCCTTCTTAGTTCACTGGTTCATCAGTCATTTTGATTGACTAAGTTTCATGATTAACAACCATTAGCTGCAGAGCAGCAAGTCCCTGCCTTTGGGTACTGCAGCATTGTTTCACCTCAGGGCAATTCATGCCTCATGATTACTGTGCCACCATTACTGTGTCACCTGTGTATGAAGTGTCTAAGGCACTGCAGCATTGTTTCATCTCAGGGCAATTCATGCCTCGAGATTACTGTGTGACCTGTGTATGAAGTGTCTAAGGCACTGCAGCATTGTTTCACCTCAGGGCAATTCATGCCTCGAGATTACTGTGTGACCTGTGTATGAAGTGTCTAAGCGTGTTGTATATCTGTGTTCCTCACTTTTATGTCTCTGTTGTTCCCAGAAGCTATAATCCAAGCATTCCAATGGTTATTGTTCAGAGAAGGGCTTTCCTAACTCAATAGAAAACTTGATGACAATAGCGTGTTTGATCTGGAGGTTTTTTTTACATCTGGTATATGGGTTCACCATTTTTAAAAACAAAAGGATCAAAACAGCCTTAATAAAATCAAGGTGGTAACTTTGCAATATGCAAAGAAGAAATGAGAAATTCTATGTCGTTGAAGTGTGTTATAAATTTGAGTTTCTATTAAATTTTTAAATAGATTGATAAACGTGTTTATTTTGGAATAGAGTTTTTGTAATTTTAATTTAATAATCAGGTAAAAATTTAGTTTCACTTAATGTTTATGGAGTATAAATTTAGTTTTAGTTAATGTTTATGGAGTATTTTTTAGTAGTAAATAAGATTAAGAATTAATATTTATATAAAAACATTTATATCATTTTTTCTTTTTAATTTAATTAAAAATTGTCATGTTTTCAAATCCATAAGTATATAGTTTCACTCAGTTTTCTATTTATTGCATTGAACTCTTATTGCTTATTTTTTCTTTGCTATATATTTTTTAATGTTACATGTTTTTTAATGTTATATGTTTAAATTATATATTAATTCTTTTTATAGAGAATATTAATAATTGCAGTGATAGATATGTTTATTTTGGAATAGAATTTCATAATTTTAATTTAATTATCAATATTTATTAGGTGGATGATAGGTATTTAAGACCATGGAACATTCTAAAATATTTTTAATAGTTGTAATAGATTAAAGGTTGAGATTTGTATTTATGCTATTTTTGTCATTTTAATTAAATTGATTAATTAAAAAAATGTCACATGAATAAGTGTCAGTTATGGTTTTTTTACATGTGGTATTGATAAGCCATAATATTGGCTCATGGTATTGTAACAAAGCCTATTCATAGTAAAGTGAGAGTGAATCTCTATGATTAAGAATATTATTACATGTATTTAAAAATGTATTATATATTTAAATATATAAAGAGGCATTTAAATGTATTATATATTCTTAAATGTATATCTTACGTAATTAATAATGCCTCTTAAGAAAGGTGTTTGCTTGTAAAAGAACCTTCCTTCTTAAGCAAACATATATTCTATTTTAAAATGTAATTATAAGACCAAAGTTGATGAAATATTGTGTTGGTATCATTGTTAGGTAATTATTCCTCATGTATTTTTCCTTTGGCACTTTGGTGTGTTTTTGTGTAATTTCACATTTATAAATAATGAATATATATTTAATGATGTATTATGAAGCCACATAAGATCTATTTATCAATTATAGATTATGAGATGACTAAATAAGAAAAAAATGGTATAAAATATGTTACTACTATATTTAAGCCGTAAGGCGTTCCCTCTGAGATCAACTCCCCTCTCTGCTTACCTGTCATCTTGTAAGCCACACGATTATATGTTAGACGATTGCAACAATTTCAGCCGTTGATCGTTGATTCAAAAGGGTTGCCCAAACGGTTTGGGCGTTTCATTTGGCATCGAATAGTTTCATATTCTCGAAATATCAGGGGTTTGAGATAGGCGTACGGGATAGGAGGCGTACTGTGTTTTGAAAATTTTTCTCCATCAATTATTTTCTCTACGTCTGAGTACTTGTAGCAGAAGGCATGAATTCTCAAGGAAAGGGTTCGCTGGAATCGGTGGATTATGCATTCCTTGGTAGGATATTAGATTGGGCTGGGCTTTTCACGCAGGCAGGAATTCATAATCGGCCCTGCAAGCGGTGGATTATGCATTCCTCGGCATTGGGGTTCTCACGCAGGAGCCAACAATTATTGCTGGGTCCCCGTCTTCCATCGTCGCTCACAGAGATATGTATGTACTGTATTTTTCCTCTTTTGTTTCCTTCCCGATTCAACAGATTCTGGACAATTTCTGTTCATGGTTACAAAATTGTGAAATCCGAATGTCTGATCTTTCGAAAATCAAAGAAAGTCACGTATAATTTAAATAATTGATACAAATATTTTAAAATTTAGCATTCCTATCAGTGTCTCGATAATTAATTAGTTTCCGGGCCGGTTAATATTTGACACTTTCGCCTCTATCTCCGGCCTGGAGTTAGAGTGCCTTCCAAATTTGGCATACATGAAGGCTTCCCGCCGTGAATTCATAGAAGATTTCGTATAAATTACGAGATTCATGTTTTAGGAGTTGGAAGGTTAGTACAGAGTTTGGATTTGAGTTTTTTGTATTGATTAGGTTTCCAGGCAGGAAATTCATAAAGCCTTTGTGATCAGGATAACAGCTGAAGTCAGATCACGATTTTGGAGGATACGGATCAGTTTTATCGGTTTTATCTTGAATAAAATGGGTTGTTATTACCGTAGAATGATATTTGACATCAATAGAGCTCCCTCTGAGTGAAAAAGGGACACCAATAGAGCTCAGCCACCGGCTTTTTAGCCCTTGCTCGTGCACCCTGCACTCAGTGGGATGTATGAGATTTGCGGCATTTAATGTAGATTGGTAATGGTAATAAATGGGTTGAGAGTTAAAAATATGTGTTTTCTAAATCTGTTTAAATCAGTTTGATACGATATATAATAAGGAGTTTTCATATGAATTTGATTATGATTTAAATTCTGAAAAAAAAAATATTTTTATGTTTGCATTTCATTTTTATATTAATTATTTGTAATATTAACATAAAATTTAGGTTATTATTTTAATATATTTTTTTCCCAATATTTTATAAGTTAAAATGATCTTGAAATAAACATTATATCTGATAAATTAAAAATAAAATTTAATATAATAATTTTAAAAGTTTATCTGAAAAACATAATTTAAAATGTAATATACATATAAATGCATATTAGTAAAAATTTATGTCTTTATGGATCACTAATATCTTATATTTACCTATTATTATAAATAATATAATTTTCCTTTGAATAAATATTGAAGATGATATGATTTTTCATTTAAACAGCTCCAATAATAATCAATAATAACCATTCTCACAAGTAACCAGCATTATTCATTACGTATCATAATCAATAATAACCATTCTCACAAATAACCAACATTATTCATTACGTAGGGAAACATAAAATAGTGAAAAATAAATGGTCCACGTTGAGATGCCCATAGAAGGTATCTTTCTGATTCATCCATCATTGATTTGGGGTTTGCCTGATCATGGCTTTAATGGGATGCTGCAATTTGTGGATTATGCATTCCTCGGTAGGGCATTAAATTGGGCTTTTCACGCTCATCTTCAATCCTCGCTTCCAGATGTATGTATTTACTGTGTTCTACCTCTTTTCTTTTCTTGCTAATTCAACAGATTTTGTACAAATCCTATTGAAGGTTTCAAAATTGTGAAATCTGTGGGGTCTGATCTTCGAAAAGCAGAGAAGCTTGCACATAATTTAAAGCATTGATGCCTGAGATTTTGAAATCTATCATTGCAAGGGAGCAACTCGATAATTAATTATTTAGGAGGCCAATTAATGTTTTGACCTGGATTTTGGCTGTCAAGGTGCCTGCCAAATTTGGCAGATATCTAGCCTTCCTGCTGCGAATTCATAGAAAATTTCCTATAAAATTATGAAATTTGTGTTTTTGCAGTTTGGAGGTTAGTACAGGGTTTGAATTTTTATTGATTCGGTTACCAGACATGGGAATTTCATAAGACCTTTGTGACCAGGACGACACTTGAGGTCAGGTCTAGATTGTCTCGGATGCGGATGATTTTAAGCCCCTTTTTTGGGAAACAAAATGAGTTGCTATTATTGTACAGAGATTCAATATAGATCAGTTGTTGGCCTTCTAGTCTTTTTGCTCCTAGAGAAGCTAGGTGCACTCTACACCGAATCACATGTAATATAGTAGGTGCACTCTACACCGAATCTCACTTGTAATATTGGAGGTGCACTCTACACCGTTGGATGGATGTGATATCACATGCAATGCGTGTGGGTAATGATAATAAACTAAAATGGAAATGGATTTCAGTTTTGTAATGTAATAAAAAAGGAAAAAAAAGAAGAAGATGGGAAAGAGGAAAACAGAAAGATACGTGCATAAAAGAAGAAATGAATTAACATAAAGCTATCCTAACTTTGAATTTTTAAGCAGTGAGATCCATTTCAATGGTTAATGAGTCTACGATTAAGATGGATCTCTGCAATGTTAACAACCAGTAAATAAATAGGCAATAGTCCCCGGGACATTGACATTCTAGGACACATGCCGTAGAAATGTCCTATATGTTCGACTTTAAAAGTATTTTGCATTGTTGTTTTGTGACTCTTAAGAGTTCTTACGGTCTCTTGTTCTTTCTTATTATGCAGGTGAAGGATAAAATGTAGATTTGAATTAACATGAAGCTATTTTAACTTTGAATTTTTAAGCAGTGAGATCCATTTCAACCGCTAATAAGTCTACGATTAAGATGGATCTCTGCAATGTTAACAACTAGCAACTAAATAGGGCAGTCCCCGGGACATTGACATTCTAGGACGCTTGACATGTACTTGATGTTTAGTTTTAGGGTTAAAGTGTTTTGTATTCGACAGTGTCTTGTTTTTAGGGTTAAAGTATCTTGTATTAGACTCTTGTTTTTCGTGTTCTACGTGTTTAATGTCCTTTGTGATGTGACTTAGATTAGTAGACTTGGCTTAGGAAAGACTTGACGAGGCAGAAGAGTGTCGATAGTTTGACTCATCTCAGGAGAAGCTTGGTAAAAACTCGGCAAGCGCAAAAATGTAAGTAGGGCATTTGTAGGCAGGGCTGTTTTGGGGCATTTATACTTGGGTTGGCCAATCATGACTTCAGGTCTTCGATGCCTCCAACAAGTTTTGATACAATGTCAAATATGGAATGACAAGCACAGAGTTCTTTAGAATATTATATTCACTATTTTTATTTTCCATTTGAAACTTGAAAAAGGATGTTTCAAGATCAAATACCATTTTGATAGTTTATGTCTTCACAACTGATTCATTATCAATGGGTTTTAACATATTTTGTTAACAAAATCAATTTATTTCAATGAATATAATACATGTTTTCAATATGTCTTTATATTAATTAAATTTTCTGTTTGATTAATGATTTCTTAAATAACCCTATTCAAATCGATATGGATACCCAACCCAGTTCTTGTTCGCGTTTCGCGTGAATTTATTCCTTTACCTTCACCTTCAACTACGCAATTTCAATCCAAATATGAGGGGTCTAGACAAGTTCAATGGACATTTAAGACTACTTGCATTCCTTTTCGTAGCCACTTTAACCCCCAAATACAACCCCCAAATACGCTTTTCGACATGGCTTCCTCAAATTAAAACTCAAATACATCGACCCTTGCTTTCAAAAAAGCCCATAAAAGCCCATTCACATTTGAATATTCTTCCACACACTATGCCTTACGGCGTTTTCTTTGCAACATTAGGTGCAAATGCTAGTTAATTTTAATTAGAAGAATTATAAAACATGGATGATCCTAACCTCACTATGTTCACTCAATTTGTTATTGATATTACAATACAATGTAGTAAAAATATGTCACTCATTCTCAGTTATAAATAAAATATTTAGATGTCAATGCCACATAATATAATTTCATATTAATTTTAAATAAAAAAATAAAGTAATTAAAAATAAAAATAAAAAATGTTGGTAAAATGTTTTTATTCAAATTTTTTTTTTTATCATTTAATTCAATGTACATGTTATGTAAAATATTTTAATGTCAACTAAGTATATATTGCTTAAAAAAAATTATGTGTTTATTATATCAAGCAATTAAAAAAATAAAATAAGAATAGTAATTCATAATTCATTTAATCTAATGTACATATTATATAAAATATTTTAATGTCAACTATGTGGATATTGTTTAAAAAAGCTATGTACATATCACATGAAACAATTGAAAAAAATAAAAATAAAAATTAATTCCTAATTCATTTAATTTAATGTCAAATATATATATTGTTTAAAAAATATTATGTGAATATCACATAAAATAATTAAAAAAAATGAAAATAATAATTCTTAGTTCATTTAATTCAATTTACAGGTTATGTAAAACCTTTTAATATAAATTATGTATATATTATTTAAAAACAAAAACTATATATTAAAAAAAATTATAATTAAAAAAAATTAGTATCATTATTTTTTTGGTTATTTATATATTTTGTTGAGTGAATTTTCTCTCTTACAATTTCAAGTTATTTATTCCCTATAATATTCAAAAATATAATAAAAAATACATATTTCACTGGAATCTTAAGTGCTTTAATATCGTTAAGGGTTTATTGTTATATTAATCGATGCCATTCAAAAGGAGAATTTTATACACCGACATAACCGAGTTTTCTTTTCCAGGGCCAAGGTCACGGAAGAAAAAGTCAGTGTTACCGCGATCTTTTCGCATTATAATTTGCCGGCCTGCACACGGTCATGGCAAATTCATCTTTCATATCATGTGGAACCATCTGCGCTTTCTGGAATATCTCGTAAAATAAGGAAATATATGATCGTCCGAAGGTGATTGCATTGTGAACTTGGCTCACAAAATGGAGCGCAGCATTTTATAATTTCAAGTCAGTCAAGGCCCGTTGTAATCGGTCATCCTTATCTCGATAGCTCATTCGCGAGCATCATTATCTCATTTGGCGATTGATGATTTGTCGAATATTTGTCAATTAGACAGACGTAATAATTAGTTCACAAAATGCAAGTCAGTCAAGGCCAGCCGCCGTAATCAGTAGTTCACAAAATGCAGCGTCGCATTTTATAATTCCAAGTCAGTCAAGGCCAGTCGTAATCAGTACCCAGAAATTAGCACGGTAAATGCGCTCTGAAACAGATTCCTTACGCCTTCTGCGTCCCACCATATTGTAGACATTGCAAGAAGTAAGCAAGCCATGTTGTTCTATAAATATGAGCGATAACTTACGTTTCTTTCACAGAGTGAATCGAATAGGCAGAGAGTGTTCACTTTTCCCTTCTGTATTGAGAGTTAGGGTTAGGGATAGGGTTGTCACTATGAAGTTGCTCTTGAAGTACGTTTTCTTCCTGCAATTGGCAAAGTACTGCCTAGTCGGGCAAGGGCAAGATATGCAGCAGCAATTCTTATCTCCTCACAATGACGCAAGAGCCCAAGTGAGCGTCGACGCTCTCGTGTGGGACGACACCGTTGCGGCTTATGCACAGAATTATGCAAACCAACGAGCGGGAGACTGCGCTCTGCAGCACTCTGGTGGTCAATATGGAGAAAATATTTTCGAGGGGTTTGGAATAACAGATCCCGTGGGGGCTGCGGTGACGGCTTGGGTTAATGAGAAGCAATACTATGATTACTCTTCTAATTCCTGCGCTGAAGGTCAAGTGTGCGGGCACTATACTCAGGTGGTGTGGAGAGATTCCACGAGACTTGGCTGTGCTCAAGCTCAATGTAATAACGGCGGCATATTCGTTATTTGCAACTACGACCCGCCTGGAAATGTAGTCGGCCAGACACCCTACTGAATCCTTATATCAACATCTGTCTCCTGTCCTCTCATATCCTATTAGCTTTATTTCCTTACGTTCGATATTTCGTATTACTGTCACTCTTCATTTTAGCTATACGTTGACTACGCTAGCAGCTATATGTATATGTGGATTTGCCTATCATAATAAAGCCCTCTCGGCTGCCTTCTTTGCATGGTACCACAGGTTGTAGTTTGAAAAGGCATAAATCGTTTGTATTTGGTTTTCGAGAATACCATATATATATATATATATGTAAACACCCTCTTGTATTTGTATTTTTGGTTAATACAAGATTGAGTGAATGTTAGCAAAAATGGTTGAAGAATTTTTTTATTAATTTTTATTAAAATTAACGTAAGTATGGTTAAATTTGGTTGAAATTTGATAAGGATCGGTTAAAATTACTAGTTTGAATGGTAATTTTTATATAATTTAAGTATTTTTTTATATAAAAATGCATTTTGAATAATGGTATAGTCAAAACTATTTACAAAATTATTTTTGGTATTTCTTTCTTTTAGTTATAATGTCTAATTCTAATTATTTTAGGTTTTATTTTTATTTTTTATATTGCTAATTGTAATGACCCCGGTAACTGTAAATCTCGATAATTACTGTGGTAAAAAGTGTTGAGTGGTTACTCATGGTTTTTGAATGACATTATTAATAAATAAGTTAATTATTGAATTATTTTTATGGATATGTTCTTGAAAATGCTGGCAGCCTCGTGAAGGAGGATTTCTATTTTTATTGAATCAGTTATAAAACTGATGCAACTGTTTCTCACCCAAGGAAAAGTCCTCGGAAGGAAAAGTCTCTGGGTGGTTGATGAACAAGCAGAGAGAGAAATTCCAGGAGAGAACAGAGGCAGAAAGGAGGTTAAGTCTGGTAATGACCAGATAACCTAGCACAGAGGTGCAAGAGTCTTGTTGAGGGCTGCAGGCCTGCAAGACGGCTCGGGGGGAGAGTCCAACGAAGTGGATCTCAAGGTTGGGAGGATAAGAGCAAAACTATTGCAGGTGACTTCTGCAAGTAAGGACATCGATAACGGAATAACCAGGTATGCATTCTCTGAACTAGCTAGCAATTAAAGAACAGGTACAGAAGAAGACAGACAGGTCACAAAACTTTCTTACTGTCTTTAGTTACTGTAGTATGTCAATCTGATTAATGCATACAGTTCTTGAAATGTTGTATATGTTAATATAAGACTATGGTCACCTACAGACACTGCATCAATAACTTACGGTTGCATAGTCAACATAATACGCTCAGAACAGAGTTAGTTCTTGGAGCTGTTGTAGAGGTATGGGACTGTATCAATAACAGTGAGGTAAACTAGAGAACAGAAACAAAATAAAACCTAGGAAAGGTCTAGAAATGCCTGGTAGGAAACCAGGTTATATAATACAGTAACTTGCACGGAACTAGTGCTTGTTTATAAGCAATGGCATTATATAAATCAAGATAACGGAAGCGAATGAAACTGTGTGGAGGAACTATGAAATAGTACTGTGTAAATATATATGAATGGCCGAAAACAAAAACTCTGCAAATACATATTATGGCCGAAAGCGAAATGTTGTTATATATATAAATGGCCGAAACCCAAAATGATGTAAACACACAGAAGGGCTGAACCCAAATGCCGCGTATAGATACTTTCGTTAGACAGCATGGCATAAAAACAATATTGTATAAACATGAAATAATACATGAAAATAATACAGCATAGTGATATGTCAACATGGAAACGGAATAGCATTAGCAATGTACAGATAAGAGCAGCATGTATGTCGAAATTGCATGGACAGACCCTAATGAGGGTTACCATAGGTTACCCATATTATCAGACCCGTATGAGGGTTTATGTCAAGTCTTTTCACATTAACAGACCCGGGTAGGGTTACAAATCCATGTGACGGACCTGTTAGCAATTAAACATAGCAGAACCGGACAAAACGAATATATTATTACCAGTTAAGTCAATGATATCAGATTTATGATCTACAAATTCAACATATAGTAAACTGACAATTCAGGGTCATTATAATGACTGTCGCGGAGGAGGTAGACGCTACGCTCAACACCCGAGCGCAGGACTATCTCAGTATCGCATTAAAGGAACTATATATATATAAATGGAAACTGTTTGGACTGAACCAAATATATGTGAACTATCTCAGCGTCGCAACAAGAATACCTATATATAAATGAAAACCGTGCAGAATGAACCGAATACATGTGAAACCCCAAGAAATACTCTGTATTAATACGCACTGAGGTAAACCCTTAAGGATCACGAATCTGTGGCATAGACGGAAAATGAATATACAGTAGAAAACCCAGTACATAAGTTTCCACATGAACTGACTAGGTAATATCAAAATAACCATTCGGAAATATGGTATAAGCTGAGAAGCGAAACAAATGATCATTAATAGAAAACAGCAAAACATTTTCATGGCCGAGAGAGGTCCGGCTTAGAGAACGGTGGTAAATCACAGTATCATGAAAACAATGTATAGTCATTCACAGACTCAGTAAATCCCTGAGAGCTTTTCAAATATACATCCGGTGACATCTTAACACCTGAGGGCCAAGCCCCAAATCAAATGCACTAAACACAGTAAATGGCATGAAAGCCCAGTGTTACCTATTTAAACCCTAAAGGCCGCAAGACAGATCGGCTTGAGGAGACTGGCCGTATAGGCGTAGTCAGGGTATGAGACAAATCATCGAACCTGAAACAGGTAACAAACCATAACCCTGCTTCAGCTCGAAGTCGTTTCACACAGTAAATCATAAACCATTAAACCGGGAAAAGGATTATTGCCATACCTGTGGATTTCGTTAAAAAGCCCGAACCCTTCTGCACACAGTAGGAGAAGCTGCGGAGGACCTGTACATAACCCTCAAGACGTTTATTCAGCCACAGTTAGTATATGGGTTACACATATTAAGGAAAGCTGTAATTAAACTGACTGTGTTGAGAACGAATAATGACCCCGGCCACTCTTACCTGAGGAGTATCATCGACCACGTAGTAGTTGCAGAGGGTCTGAGGGAGGAGTATAGGAGCTCGGCTGCCACGGAGTGTTGCAAATGGTCTCTGTCCGAGGAACCCGGTGAATAAGTATTGTGTGTCAAACCCTAGATCAACCGGAGCCGTTCGATGAGGAGGGTGGATCACCATCGTTGAATTAGGCGGGAGGTCTTGGCGCGGAACCCAGTGTGGGTCAACTCTCCACTGATCACATGCCTTCACGTGAACTGGAGCCATCTGGCCACGGTAGAGGGTGAGTTGGGTTATTACTCACGCACCACCTGGCACACCGTGTAAATGACAACCGAATATGCCAACGTACATACCATTTGCATTAAGTGCTGGTTTCAAACGTTAAGAAACGGAGACCATGTTTACAAGCCTGTGATTTATTAAGGGGTTTACATTTATATAAGTTTATCAACATGCGAACCGGTGTGAGCACAAATATGTGCTAGTAAATGTAAATAGATCTAAAGGGTTGAAAGATGGACCCTCGTGTTAAAATTTTTTTTATTTATGCATTTAAATATGGAAGATCGTGACAATGTGGTATCAGAGCAGAGGTTTCAAAACTGTGGCCTCTGGAACAGCAAAAAGATTACCTAATGTATATATGAGAAACGACAATACAGCTAATTGATTTTCTTGTGTACCAATTAGGAATCCATACAGAGACAGCCATCTGCTAACAGCTAATAAGCAAGATGGAGGAAATGCCGGGAGCTGGTGGCATCCCTCAAGAAAATGCTGAGCTGTGGGTACAGCTTGGTGCTGAGACACGCAGCACCAATTTGGCAATACTGCAAACTGTGCAAGAGTTGAAAAGTGAAATGGCACGTCTGCGAGAGGACAATGCGCGATTGACTATGGAGCAAGAAAGGATATTGAAAAGCCTGTCAGATAAACAAAATCCGCCTTTAGCCAACCCCAGTGCAGAACAGCAAAGGGGAACTGAGGAACGTGATTACGCACCTGAGGGATCAGATGAACAGGAAGACCATTCTGATAATGTACAAGAACAGCAAACCTCAAAGAGACAGAAAATGGAATTACAAGGAGAATTCCGGAAAATCAAACCTCCACTGTTCGATGGAGAGCAGGAAGAAGCAGCAGAAGCTTGGCTGATTAACATTAACAAATATTTTCAACTGTACGAATATGACCAAAATCTGAAGGCGCGGCTGGCCATTTTCCAGCTACAGGGCAAGGCCACCCTGTGGTGGGAAGAGATTAAAATTGTGAAGGGAGTAAGTGAGCAAAGCATAACCTGGGAAAAATTTCAGAAATACTTTAAGGAGAGGTATTTAACTGAGCGCTTCTATGATGAGAAGGCGCGAGAATTCCATGACTTACGACTAGGACAACAGTCCATGGATGAATTCATAAATCGCTTCACCTCTTTGCTTCGCTATGTGCCATACATTAAGGAGGAGAAGGCCAAGGTGCAGAGGTTCGTGAGTAGCCTACCAGCTTACATAAGGGAACGGATTGAGTTTGACAATCCCCGAACTATGGATGAGGCAATTCGTAAGGCTAGAATTTGTTATCAGCAGAACAAGCAAAAAGGAGACATTCCAAACAAGAGATGGAATGAAAGAAAGGGCAACAGAGTTGCTGGAAATAACAAAGGCAGCCGTGGAAATGGCGGTAAAGGTGCTGGAAAGGGGCAGTTTAACAGAAACTCAAATAAGGGTACTTTCCGGGCTAAGCCAAGCGAGAGCAGAATCAGCGAACCACCTGCTAGATCAGAGGTTGAGGGAACCAGACCTCCAGTTCAGTGCTGGGGGTGTGGAGGACCGCATTACGTTAAGAATTGTCCACAGCGTAAAGGAACTGATCAAATATCTCAAATCCATGAAGCCTCAACTGTTGGAGATGTGGCGCGCAGTGTGCCAAGGATTAACGCAGCTTTAGAGGACCGGCAAGCGGAGTACCAGCCATCCATGGTGGAATTCGAAGGTAAGATTTCAAACCTTTCTGTAGCTGTACTTATTGATCCAGGAGCTACGTTGAGTTATGTTAGTCCAAAAGTAGTGGAACATTGTAAGCTATCACCGGAAAGGTTCAAAAACCCATGGTTGGTCCAGTTGGCTACGGGAGCCAAAAGACGGGTTTTAGCTAAAATTAATAACTGTTCTTTCAGCATAGCTGGACAATCCGTAACAGCAGACCTGAATGTACTCCCATTAGGCTCTTATGACATCCTTATTGGTATGGATTGGCTGGAAAAGCACTGGTCATTGGTGAATTGCAAAACCAAGACTATATATTACAAGGATGATGTGGGGCAGCAGCAAGAATTGCAGGGAATTAAACATCCTGTCCAGATTCGACCTATCACTGCGACTGAGTTAGCTAAGTGTATTAGGAAGAAATGTCAGATTTATGCCATACAAGTGGGTTACACAAACCAGAAAGACAAGATGTCCGCATTAAGCAATATTCCAGTGGTACAGGAATTTACAGATGTATTTCCTGAAGAAGTACCGGGACTGCCTCCAAAGAGGGACATAGACTTCACTATAGAGCTAGTACCGGGGGCAGCACCAGTATCGCGGGCACCATACCGAATGAGCGTACCAGAGCTAACAGAGTTGAAAATGCAGCTCCAAGAGTTGTTGGATAAACAGTACATTCGTCCCAGTGTATCACCCTGGGGAGCTCCGGTATTATTTGTGAAGAAGAAGGATGGAACCCTTCGCATGTGCATAGATTATCGGCAGCTGAATAAACTCACGGTCAAAAACAAGTACCCCTTACCCAGGATAGATGAACTCTTTGATCAAGTAAAAGGGGCCAAAGTGTTTTCCAAGATTGATCTGCGATCTGGTTATCATCAGATCAGGATTAAAGATGAGGACATTGCCAAAACTGCTTTCAGGACACGTTATGGCCACTACGAATTTGTAGTGCTACCGTTTGGTTTGACTAATGCACCTGCCACCTTCATGTGTATGATGAACAGCGTGTTCCATCGGTTTTTGGACAAATTTGTGCTGATATTTATTGACGACATTCTGATATACTCTCGCTCCCAGCAAGAGCATGAAGAGCATCTTAGGCTGGTGTTGCAGACTCTTCGAGAACATCAGCTATACGCTAAATTCAGCAAATGCGATTTCTTCAAGGAGGAAATTCAGTATTTGGGACACGTAATTACTAAAGAAGGAATTGCTGTAGATCCAGAAAAGATAAAAACCATTATGGAATGGCCCATACCCAAAGATGTTGCTGATATCAGATCCTTCATGGGATTAGCTGGTTACTACCGGAGGTTTGTGGAAGGTTTCTCTAGGATAGCCTATCCTATCACCTCATTGCAGAAAAAGGGGAAAGTGTTTAGGTGGACACCGGAATGCCAGCAGAGCTTTGACCGCCTGAAGCACTTACTCACCACGGCACCCATTTTGAGTATAGCTGATCCTAACAAGGATTATGTGGTATGCACCGATGCAAGCAAGGAGGGTGTGGGAGGGGTCTTAACGCAGGAGGGAAAGGTAATAGCGTATGAGTCAAGGAAGCTAAAGGAGCATGAACAGAAATATTCTGCTTATGATCTGGAATTAACAGCCGTTATTCATGCGCTGAAAATGTGGCGGCATTACCTCCTAGGGAGGAAATTTCTACTGTTAACAGATCACCACAGCTTGACACATTATTTCAGCCAACCTACCCTGAATGCAAGGCAAGGCCGATGGGCAGATTTCCTAAGTGGGTTTGATTTCGAAATAAAACATTTAAAAGGCAAGGAAAACAGAGTGGCTGATGCATTAAGTCGGAAGGTTCACTGTGTATATGAACTTTCAGTCAGCCAATGGCAGAGTTCACTAATTGAGCAAATAAGAACAACAGCTAGTCTTGACTCTGAATACCAGCATTTAAAACAGCAAGTACAGCAATCTGATAAGGAAAAATTACAGCAAGGATATACACTAAATAGTGCTGGAATGCTGTGTTTTAATAAGAAAATGTATGTACCTGATGTAAAAGATCTTAGAAGGCTGGTTCTGGATGAGTTTCATATCAGCCATTACACTGGTCATCCGGGGTACCAAAAGATGATCACTGCACTTAAGAAGGAATACTATTGGCCAGGAATGAAGAAACAAGTGGTTGAGTACTTGGCACGATGTTTGGAATGCCAGCAGATAAAGGCAGAACATCAACATCCCGCTGGACTGCTACAGCCTTTGCCCATTCCGGAGTGGAAATGGGAAACCATTTCCATGGATTTCATAACAGGGTTGCCCCGAACAAAGAAAGGCAACGACTCTATCATGGTAGTGGTTGATAAGTTAAGTAAAGCAGCGCACTTTATTCCTGTGCAGTCCACCTACAAGGCGGTGCAGATTGCTCATCTCTTCATGCAAAATGTGTTTCGATTGCATGGATTACCAAAGGTAATTATATCAGATCGCGATGTGAAATTTACCTCTACTTTTTGGAGGACATTGTTTGCTGAGTTGGGTACTCAGCTGAACTTCAGCACAGCTTATCACCCGCAGACCGATGGTCAAACTGAGCGAGTGAATCAGGTGCTGGAAGATATGTTGAGGGCGTATGTAATGCTGAAACCAGGTCAATGGGAAGAGTATTTACATCTGGTCGAATTTGCGTATAATAATGGATATCACACTTCGACTCAGCTAAGTCCCTTTGAGATCCTGTATGGACGGAAATGTCGCACACCCTCAAGTTGGGGTGGACCTGAGGACAAGTTGAGTTTGGGACCAGAAATGCTTAAGGAAATGGAAGACATGGTGAAAAGAGTGCGTGCTAATCTAAAAGCTGCCCAAGACCGGCAGAAAAGTTTTGCGGACAGGAAAAGAAGATTCACAGAGTACAAGGTTGGTGACCATGTGTTTGTAAGGATTCAAGCTAGGAGGAGCACTCTGCAGTGGAGTGGGTGCGCCAAGCTGGCTCCACGATACTTTGGACCATTCCAGATCTTGGCTAGAGTGGGGCCAGTGGCCTACCAACTTGCCATGCCAAGTCACATTAGGATTCATAATGTGTTCCACGTGTCTGTCCTAAAGAAATATGTATATGATTCTAAACATGTCATTAGATGGCAAGATGTGCGGGTAAGAATTAATCCGGTTGTTTGATTAAGCAGCCTTATTTTGTAAGAAACTGATTAAAGGTATTGGTGGTTTGCAGGTCGAACCGGAAGGCGAGGTCCTGGTCGAACCACAGAGCATTCTCGACCGGAGAGAAGTGCGGCTGCGGAAACGGGTTATTACCCAAGTTAGAGTGTTGTGGCAGCACTATGGGCCTGAGGAGGCTACATGGGAAGACGAGGAACTCATTAGAAAAACTTACCCACATTTATTTAATGA
This sequence comes from Pinus tabuliformis, assembly GCA_031772625.1. Taxonomy (NCBI): domain Eukaryota; kingdom Viridiplantae; phylum Streptophyta; class Pinopsida; order Pinales; family Pinaceae; genus Pinus; species Pinus tabuliformis. The sequence goes on from CM062818.1 coordinate 1,431,522,324, forward strand.
GAGAAGACATCGGGACGATGTCCAATCCTAGGGGGGGGAGATGTAATGACCCCGGTAACTTGTAAATCTGGATAATTACTGTGGTAAAAAGTGTTGAGTGGTTACTCATGGTTTTTGAATGACATTATTAATAAATAAGTTAATTATTGAATTATTTTTATGGATATGTTCTTGAAAATGCTGGCAGCCTCCTGAAGGAGGATTTCTATTTTTAGTGAATCAGTTATAAAACTGATGCAACTGTTTCTCACCCAAGGAAAAGTCCTGGGAAGGAAAAGTCTCTGGGTTGTTGATGAACAAGCAGAGAGAGAAATTCCAGGAGAGAACAGAGGCAGAAAGGAGGTTAAGTCTGGTAATGACCAGATAACCTAGCACAGAGGTGCAAGAGTCTTGTTGAGGGCTGCAGGCCTGCAAGACGGCTCGGGGGGAGAGTCCAACGAAGTGGATCTCAAGGTTGGGAGGATAAGAGAAAAACTATTGCAGGTGACTTCTGCAAGTAAGGACATCGATAACGGAATAACCAGGTATGAATTCTCTGAACTAGCTAGCAATTAAAGAACAGGTACAGAAGAAGACAGACAGGTCACAGAACTTTCTTACTGTCTTTAGTTACTGTAGTATGTCAATCTGATTAATGCATACAGTTCTTGAAATGTTGTATATGTTAATATAAGACTATGGTCACCTACAGACACTGCATCAATAACTTACGGTTGCATAGTCAACATAATGCGCTCAGAACAGAGTTAGTTCTTGGAGCTGTTGTAGAAGTATGTGACTGTATCAATAACAGTAAAGTAAACTAGAGAGTAGAAACAAGATAAAACTTAGGAAAGGTCTAGATATGCCTGGTAGGAAACCAGGTTATATAATACAGTAACTTGCACGGAACTAGTACTTGTATATAAGCAACGACATTGTATAAACCAAGATAATGGAAAACAAATGAAACTGTGTGGAGGAACCGTGAAATAGTACTGTGGAAATATATATGAATGGCCGAGAACGAAAATGCTGCAACTACATAACATGGCCGAAAGCGAAATGTTGTTATATACATACATGGCCGAAACCCAAATGCTGTAAACACACAGAAGGGCTGAACCCATATGCCGTGTATATATATTTTCGTTATACGGCATGGCATGAAACAATATTGTAAAAACATGAAACAATATACAAGAATACTACAGCATAGTAATATGTCAACATGAAAACAGAATGGCATTAGCAATGTGCAGCATGTATGTCGAGATTGCATGGACAGACCCCTAACGAGGGTTACCATAGGTTACACGCATTACCAGACCCGTAAGAGGGTTTTATATCAAGTCTATTCACATTAGCAGACCCGGGTAGGGTTGCAAATCCATGTGACAGACCTGCTAACAATTAACATAACAGAACCGGACAAAACGAATGCATTATTACCAGATAAGTCAATGACATCAGACTTATAATCTACAAATTCAACATATAGTAAACTGATATTCAGGGTCATTGTAATGACTGTCGCGGAGGAGGTAGACGCTACACTCAGCATCCGAGTGCAGGACTACCTCAGCATCGCATTAAGGAGCCATATAAATATAAATGGAAAACTGTATGGACTGAACTAAATACATGTGAACTATCTCAGCGTCGCAACAGAAATACTTCTATATATAAATGAAAACCGTGCAGAATGAACCATATACATGTAGAAACCCCAAGAATTATACTGTGTTATTATGCACTGAGGTAAACCTTTAAGGCTCCCGAATCTGCAGCATAGACAGAAAATGAACATACAGTAGCGAACCCAGTACATAAGTCTCCACATGCACTGTCTAGGAATATCAAATTAACCATTCGGAAATATGGTATAAGCTGGGAAGCGAAAGCAAGTAATCATTAATAGAAAACAACAAAACATGTACACGGCCAAGAGAGGTCCGGCTTAGAGGACAGTGGCAAATCACAGTATCATAAAAACTATATATGTATTCATTCAAAGACTCAGTGAAACTCCTGAGAGTTTTCCAAATATACATCCGATAACATCTTAACACCTGAGGGACAAGCCCCAAATTAATTGAACTAAACACAGTAAATGGCATGAACGCCAGTGTACCTATTCAAACCCTAAAGGCCGCAAGACAGACCGGCTTGAGGAGACTGGCCGTATAGACGAAGTCAGGGTTTGAGAGAGATCATTGAACCTGAAACAGGTAACAAAACCCTGCCTCAGCTCGAGGTGTTTCACACAGTAAATCATAAACTGTTAAACCGGGAAAAGGATTATTGCCATACCTATAGATTTCGTTAAAAGGTCCGAACCCTTCTGCACACGGTAGGAGAAGCTGCGGAGGACCTGTACATAACCCTCAAGACATTTATTCAGCCACAGTTAGTATATGGGTTACAAATAATAAGGAAAGCTGTAATTAAACTGACTGTGTTGAGAACGTATAATGACTTCCGGCCATTCTTACCTGAGGAGTATCATAGACACCGGAGTAGTTGCAGAGAGTCTGAGGGAGAAGTATAGGAGCTCGGCTGCCGCGGAGTGTTGCAAATGGACTCTGTCCGAGGAACCCGGTGAATAAGTATTGTGTGTCAAACCCTAGATCAACCGGAGCCGTTCGATGAGGAGGGTGGATCACCATCGTTGAATTAGGTGGGAGGTCTTGGCACGGAACCCATTGTGGGTCAACTCTCCACTGATCACATGCCTTCACGTGAACTGGAGCCATCTAGCCACGGTAGAGGGTGAGTTGGGTTATTACTCACACACCACCTGGCACACCGTGTAAATGACAACCGAATATGCCAACGTACATACCATTTGCATTAAGTGCTGGTTTCAAACGTTAAGAAACGGAGACCATGTTTACAAGCCTGTGATTTATTAAGGGGTTTACATTTATATAAGTTTATCAACATGCGAACCGGTGTGAGCACAAATATGTGCTAGTACAAATATGTGCTAGTAAATGTAAATAGATCTAAAGGGTTGAAAGATGGACCCTCGTGTTAAATTTTTTTTTATTTATGCATTTAAATATGGAAGATCGTGACACTAATCAAATTTTATGTAAATTTAATATGGATTTATAGAAATCACAAATTTGAACTATGAATTCTACATAATCTTTTTAGTGGTTCATAAATCAAGACGTTAAATACATTTATATATTTGAGAACATATTTTAAAGAATTCAATAATAATTACAAAACCTAAAATATAATTATAGAATACATTAATATAATAAATAAAAGAATTAAAGCTTATATGGTCAAGAGTTATTGAGAGTAAAAAAAAATCAAATCTCTTTTTAATTTAAAAATAGTTTGCATTTCAAAAATAAAGTTTTTATAAATTTTCAAAAATAATTTTTTTCCATATAATTTAGCATACATAACAAGATAGCTCTTCCATACTTAAATAAATAACCCCTTAGGTGCAACCACCTTTTATAATTTTATGTTAAAACCAACACATAATACATATTTAAAATATATATATATATATATATAGATATTAATTAAATTAAATAAATTATTTTTATTATAATTTATGTTAAAATATATATAACTATTTCAATATATATTTTTAAAAATTATAAATTTAAAAAATAATTAATTAATATATTTACTTGATGCATCGTACGTGAAGGAGTCCTTTATTTTAACATTAAAGTGAATTAAAAAGATAAGTAAAAGTGTGTTTATATATATATATATATATATATATATATAAACACACTTTTACTTATCTTTTTAATTCACTTTAATGTTAAAATAAAGCACTCCTTCACGTACGATGCATCAAGTAAATATATTAATTAATTATTTTTTAAATTTATAATTTTTAAAAATATATATTTTAATATATATATATATATATATATATATATATATATTTTAACATAAATTATAATAAAAATAGTTTATTTAATTTAATATATATATATATATATATATATATATATATATATATTACAGGATATTGAATTCACAAAATACAAATATAGAATGTGTAACAGTCTTAGTGAAAATTTCATGTAATAAATGTTAAAAATAATAACCACAAATGACTCATATTCCAAGCTGAGTGGTGGGAAAGACATCATTGGTAGTGTTCATTTGGTTGTTTATAGCGAAGTAAATTGGCAAAGGCAATGGCTAAGGCATTAAAGAGGAAAAAATATATTTTAGCACATTTATTTATGAAAATAATGGAAATTAGGACAAAAAGAAGGTGAAAGGTCACATTTTGCTTGTGATGAGGAAATGGAAGGAGAATAATGGAAAATGAAGAAAATAGAGGCCTCATTAATAAAAAGGCTTATGAGGATCAGTGGGAAAGACTTGGTCAGTTCAGTTTTGGAGCTCTCTCATTATTCTCTCTCTCATACTCTTGGTTACTTAGAGTTTTCTTGGAGCACTCCTGGAGGGTGTGGCATACTTGGATTCTTGGAGTAAGAAGGCAAAGGAAGAGTAGGAAAGTGCAAGAAGGCATTGGCATCAGCAACTACACCATATTTCTTGTAGGTATCGAGTTGCATGTATGATTTATTCACTAGTTTTGACATGCATGGCACATGCATGTGGTTTCTTGGTTGTGATCTATCATTGGCATGGAGGATTTTCTGAATCGACAGTGGATTGCCTAGCCTTGCCATTTCCTAGATAGCCATGGTTATTGTAGGCTTACTTTCATTGCTTTTTTTGTTAGTTCTCATGTTTGCATAGCTTGGGTTGAGTTACTAGTCCTGGAAGCCCTGGTTGAACAAACACTTTGGAATCCCTGTAATAGCTTGGGTTGAGTTACTAGTCCTGGAAGCCCTGGTTGGACAAATGCTCTCGAAGCCCTTGGGTTGAGTTACTAGTACTAGAAGCCTTCGTTGGACAAACGCTCTAGAAGCCGTGTATAAGCTGTGGGTTGAGTGACTAGTTCTGGAAGCCTTGGTTGGACAAATGCTCTAGAATCCTTGGAAGGCTTAGATGGAGACCAATTTGATGATGGTTTTTGGTGATGTCTAACTGTGAGGTGGAATCACTATTTGATGGGTTGAAGTGGGTGGCCTCTAGAAACCCTGGATGAGTTTTGACTGATGTGTTCTATGAGATCGCACATTCATGCTTGGAATATGGCACGGGGGTGATTCGCTGAAGATAGACTTGGCTTAGCCAATCTATGGTCGAGTGGAACGTGGTAGTCCCATCTCTAGTTGGTTCATTGCATTTATTAATAAAAAAATTTATTCCCTTGATTTTCATGTGCAAATGTACTGATGTAAATATGGATTTTGATGGCTGATATATTTATTGTATTATTGTTCCTATTATGTTATTTATATGAAAATTTATCCCGGATGATGATACAGAGTGGTATCAAAGCATGGTTCAAACACTTGGACTAGATGGGCTCTATCATAGGGAAAATGAAGAAAAAACGTTAAATTTTAGACCTTTCTGTCATATCTGTTATAAATTTTCTTTTGTGGAATATTAGAAGTCAAAAATTTGTCCATATTGAAGGTAAATCCCACTGATAATGTGGTAAAGATTCTAGATATTGGTTCATAATACTTTAGGAATTATGATCTAAGTAAGATGACCTTCTTGCATGCACCTTTAAAGAGGTCACGTTGGAATTTCTGCAATAACTTTTCTTCTGTAGGCTTTTAGAAGCTGAACAATTGTCCACATTGAGGGGAAATACTAATGATTATGTGGTAGAAATTTCAGATATTGGGTCACAATATTTTAGGAGATATGAGTAGAGGGAGTCGAGCCTTCTGAATGCTCCTAAAATCAAGTCTCAAATAGGTCACACTGAAATTTTTGTTATAACTTTTATTCTAGGCATTCTCAGGAGCTGAAATTTTTTCCACAATGAGGGGAAATCCCACTGATATTGTGATAAAAATTTCAGACATTTATTCACTATAGTGTAGGAGATATGACTAGTGGAAATCAAGCTTTCCAGATATTCCTAGAATTGTGCACCAAATAGGATTGTGTTGGTATTTTGTTATAACTTTACATCTACAAAATCTCAAAAGCTAAAACTTAAACCATAGTCTGGAATAATTCCACTCATCATATGATTCAGTTTCCATAACTTGTACTACTACAGTTTAGGATATATTCATTGAATAATTTGTTATATTAGTTTGCATGCAAAGTGTTTGAGGAAATGCTTAAATGGTTCAATTATTAATTGCATACAAACTATTTGATAAAATATCCCAATGAGTATTTTGTTTATGGATGGGGATAGTATTGATGTGTAATAGTATTTTTGCTGTTGATATATGCTTACTTTTATGCAAATAGTTTGCTATATTAGTTTGCATGTAAAGTGTATGAATAAATGCTTACATGAAAATGTAATAGTATAGTAGTTGTTTGAGGAAAATGTAAAAGTATGGTAATTCTTTGAATAAAATGTTATTTTTTCTTAGATCGGATAGTATTATATTGTGATGATATGGATGTAGCTAATATATGGCTATTTTCATGAAAAGAATTTGAAGAGTTTCATGTAGGGAATTTGAAAGGTTGCATGCAAGGAGTTTGAAAAGTTGCATGTAAGGAAATCGAAAAGTGGCATGTTTTTAGTTATGATGTTACAAGTGGAATAAGTGCAATATTTTTTACTTAGTCTCATACAAATGTATGAGAAATGAAAATCAATTTATTTTCAAGTGTGGTTAAATCTAGTAGAGCTTTGACGATCCCATTTCCAAAATTGGACATTGGAGATCGGGCCATTATAGTAGCTTCCTCCTTCTACCTTAGTTTGGACCATGGATAGTAAGGGGGTATGCTTATAGGTTGTTAGTATTGGTGAATTTTGATTTCAAATTAATAAACACAATGTCTTTTTTTGGAACTAGTGACTGACTGTGTATGAATTATATGTCACTTACATGTTGATTTCATGATACCTACTTACATCCTTGTATGTTAGGTTACATTTTTGAATATTTTGATTACATGCATCAATCTTGTAGGTTGATTACAAGAACTGATTGATTATGTTTGACAACATGCGGTTATGCATCTTGGTAGTTGGTTTGACATTACTTATGCATACTATTGGTTGCGTGTGGAAATTTGTACAATGGAGTAATGGTTGTTGTCATGCATAAGGACATGGTTCGAGTAGTTGATATGGTCATGCATTGATGACTGGACTATAGCTAGAATGATGTGTATATGGTTTAGTACTCATTTGTTTTGTGTGTATATGTAGTTGTTATGCATGTATGGTATTGGTTATGATTATGGATGTATAATAGGTAAAACATGCCTTGTGAAATCATTGTATGCAATTTAGGCCATCATAGTGCTATCGGATGTTATGATGCTAATGTGTTGGCTGAGATAGAGGAGGAGATGTAGTTCATTATAATGAGGTTGCAACATTGGACTTCAGGGTAAGCGCAAATCGTCATATAGGTATTGTATGTCCATCATGCAAGTATGTAAGTTAAAGATTTTATATGCATTAGGTTTATATACAATAGGTTTATGTACATGTCTTTTGATGTTATGGTTACATTCATGAAAGATGTTGGTTGATTAATGTAGTTATATGCACATGTGTCAGATAGTCAAGAATGATAGTAACTTGTAGTTGTATGCATTTCTATTGTTTTTTTATATTAGATAACATGATGATTATGCTACATGTTGCTGATGAGTATGTTATAGGTTAACTTGTTGATTGTTAAGTAGCTTGATGATTCAGTTTTATGTTTTTGATGAACATGATATATAGCTTATTGTTGTTATATGCTATTAACTTGATGATTAGAGTTATTTCATTGAGATAATGACGTTATAATTTGGATTGGTCATATGCGTGATGGTTATGTTCATTTCCTTGAAGATCTTGATGTTATATGTATTATGTTAACCTAGTTTGACCTATGCAGATGGTTATGGTTGCGATATTTAGGTATGAACCAACATATTTTTGTTATGGTGTCGTACTAATCTAAATTTATAATACATATGTGCTTGTTATGAATGAATCAAAAATGATTATGAGCTTATGACGTGAACATGTTAGTTAGTTATTGTTAGGGATATCATGATTTATGTTTGAGTAAATATGGTGTGAAGTTGTAGTGTGCTAACTTAGATATATTGTGCAGACAATATAGCCTCCCCTGAGGTACGCTAAGGTATGAGGTTTCTTACGTAGTATACTTGGTGCTTCATTCTTCATTATGTTGTCTATTTGATGTTGAATGTTTGGTGTCTTTTATGTCATCTAGTTAATTTATTTAACAAGGTATGTTGCAAGTTGGTATGAATGTTTGATGAATTGCATAATATGAGTATGTGTTCAAATGATCTTGTTTTAAGATTATTGTAATAAAATATATGTGTTGAGACAGTTGATATGTACTTGAGTATAGTAGGTGATAGTTGTAGTATTGTGGCTGATGACTATGAGTTGACTATGGATTATGACATGATTGTTAGTCTTGGTAACGGTTGATCTCAAATTAATAGATATGATTGTCATGATATTTGGAACATGTGGTTGACATGTGTGAGAAGTTGGAGGATGACATGCTTGGTATTAGCATGACAAGGTAATAGTTGATGTGTTTATATAACTAAGAGTTGGGTGATGTGACAGTGCATAGTAAGCCTCGATTGCAATAAGGTAAAAAGGTAAAAGAAAGGAACTCGGCAAGAATTCCTTTGGCTATGTTTGGAAAACCTAATTTCGAATGAATGAGTGCTTTGCACAAAGGAAGTATTCTTAGCCTTAATCTAGTTCGAAATTATATGGATATATGTTATATTCGTCAACATGTACTTGACAGGTATATTAGCTCGTCTTTAGTTATAGGAGGATCCGTCAAAGGATTCGAGTCCCTTGAGAGATGGCATGAATGTGTTCAGTTGCAAGCAGTGGGATTGGCACAACAAGATGAGGTAACCAATGTACTTTTATGCTTATTTATACATTGAAATTTATGTGTTAATGGAAGCATGATGCAGGGAGTTGCATGTCAAGACAAGTTGCCATGAAATCTTGAAGATGGCTCAAGTTGAGCTTTCCATGGGAACCACGAGGATTGAGTCATCATGTCAGTATTGCGCTTTTGCTCTTTTGAGCTTGATTTTCAATTTTTTTTATGTCTGGTGCAAGGCCTTGCCGCTTTATTGTAGTGTCATATTGTTATGGGCTTTCATGGTCTTCTTCTTGGTCTTTTTTCTTGTCTTCTCTTTTATTGTTTTGAGTCTTGGGAATCGGTTGGGAAAGAGGAAAGTTGATGGAGCTTGAGGAGAGTTATGTGGTACCCAACTGATGATATAAGACCTAGATGAAACTCTATGCATGATTAAGTGTAGCAGAAGGTAAGACTAGGACAGTTGGTTGGACTGGTTTGGTCCATTGTGGTAAATGGACAATAGCAGTGCAGCACAAGAAAGGTAAACAGAAAATGTGAAGTAAATGGATCAGAGGTGTCATATGCTTTGGCTATGTTGGGAGCTATTGTTGTCAATGCCTGTGCATAAATAAGGAAGTTCTGTTAACCTATACCTTATGTTATATGTGATCATGATTATGTTGAAGTTTATATATGTATACATGTATGTATGTATGTCATTGTCTCATATGATCATGATTGTTTTATGCTAAAGTTTATATATGTATGTATGTATCCATGTATCTATGTTACTATCTGGCAGGGTCATCACAGACATGCTTGTGGAGGAATGATTGCTTATGCAAGAGAACGACATGAAGAGGTCCCTGGTCTATGAGGAACCAATTGGGAAGAGTCGTCATGAAAAATATACAAGGTGAGTATCATGTGGATATGATTTGATATTGCATACTTGTATTATGCCTATGTCTATGTTATAATAGGTAATTTTGAAGGATACATCGATAAAGTGAAAGCAGTGTGGTTTGTGACATGCTGGGATAAGCATGGATGAGATACCGGAAGCAAGGTTTCTTGGTAAGGACAATGTGGTTTTGGATGTGTGGTACTATTGTTGTGCATACGTTTTATATGTTGTACATGTTGCATTTATGATGTGTGCACTTGTGGTGTTGTGTATACATAGCATGTATACATGCTATTTATGCAATGTTATCTACAAGATGGTACAAATAGGATTGTGCAAATATTGCATATGGGGTGTTTTATACATATGTATTGTCTTCGTGACATATATGTGACGTGTGTGCATATGATGCTCTATGCATGTTGGATATGCAGTGCTTTGTACAGATAATGATATGTACATGTTGGGAATACAATGCTATGTACAAGTGGTGTTGTGTGCATGTTGTACATGTGGTGCTATGTACATATGGTGTGGCCTGCATGACTGTACGAGTGGTGTTGTGTGCATGTGGTGCTATGTACATGTTGTACAAGTGGCATTGTGTGCAGGTGGTGTTGTGTACATGTCTTGCATGTGATGCTATGTACATATGGTGTCGCGTACACATCGTGCATGTGGTACTGTGTACATGTGGTATTGTGTATAGATTGTACAATGGTGTGGTATACATGTGGTGTTATTTACATGTTGTGCAGGTCGTGCGTTGTACCAGTGGTACTTTATACATGTTGTACATATGGTATTGGTGTACCTTTTGTATTGTGTGCATGTCGTCGATGTTGTGTTATGGGCATGCAGTATTATGTATATGCATCATGTAGTCATGGTATTGTGGCATGTGTACTTGTTGTGTAGTACTCTATGTAGGTACATGCATTGGGTGCTATTTCACATCGGGTGTAGATGGATGCATTATATTGTATACACTGGGTGTACATGTATGTGTTGTATGTCAAGTGTAGATGTACATATTGCATGGCGTGGTATGACGTGTGGTTGTATGTGTGTGATGCACACTATGTGTCTATGCACATGGTTGAGGAGAAGGCATTGGGAGATTGTTGGGTGTGGCAACTGATCCAGAGTGTGTATAGGATAAAGATGAAGGAAAAAGTAAGGATCAGTGAAGGATAAGTATCAATATTGTATTTCAGTTTTATTATGCATGTGGTTTATGATTATATGTGATTTATGATTTTTCTTTATGATGGTTAAATAAAATTTATGATTTTTATGGCTATGTTTTGAGCTAACCTGATATGATAACTTTATACATGTTAATTTGGTTAAAGATGCTAGTTTGACTTCTTGTGACAGGAAGCAAACAAGATTCCAAGTGTACCTTATCAATGAACTACCGATGAGGTATGATTTGAAGTTATTTCAATTTATTTTGAATCTAATGGAAGTTATGTTCATGGTACAAGAAGCATGAACATGCCCAATTGGGTGGTTGAAATCGACTGCAAGAATTAGCATTAATAGCAAAAGAAATTGGAACATGCAATAACATGTTGGTAAAGTATTCAAGAGCGGGGCCATTGTGGGACACTAGTATCCAATAGTGTCCATTGATTCCATGAGCATGCTATGGTTGGTATGATGGTTTTAAGGCAAGGGTATGCCTTGGTTGTTGTATCTTCCGATGTGAGGAAGCCTTGCCAAGGGATGGGGGTGCCAGCAAAACTTGGAAGGTGAGTGACTACACAGAAGGGGTGACCAGATTTCCGAGGGACTGTAGTAGATAAGGGAAGGTCATATATGGATTTGTTTTGGTCATTAGCATTGCCAGATGAAATGAAATGCACATTGGGAGTGCGCCCTAGAAAAATGGGTCGAGTGGCATAGGATTATAGCGCTGGACATTGGATGAGGATTTGACTTTGCAGTGGATTCTAGACTTCCTGAGAAGGAGGTGAATACTGGTATTACTTTGAGGGTGGAAGTGTGAGTCTCAGGATTCCCTTGTTGATTGATATGGGCATCGTATCATTTATTTGTTGGTTAAGAAAATGTGTATATGTGTATATGTGTATATCATTGTAAATATTGTAATGAGTTGTGTTATAGAGCTCCAATATGTTGTATGGTTTTTATCTAGTCATGTGTCATGATGCTTTACATTTAAGCGAGTCGTTCACTGTAAATACTGCAACAAGCTGTGTTATAAAGCTCCATGGGAGGTATGTTTTGTTTCAACAGTCATGTTGGTTATAGATGTCATTGAACACGAGGATGGTGTTCCCCCAAGGGGGAGGGTTCTGTAATAGCCCTGGTGAAAATTCTATGTAATAAAGGTTAAAAACAATAACCACAGATGACTGGGACACGTATTCCAATATAAAGGGTAGGAAAGACATCCTAGGGGGTTTTAATTTGGTTGTTTATGGCTAAGGAAATTGGCAAAGGCAATGGATAAGGCATTAAAGAGGAAAAAATGTATTTTGGCACATTTATTTATGAAAATAATAGAAATTAAGAGAAAAGGAAGGTGAAAGGTAACATTTTGCATGTGAGGAGGAAATTGAAGGAAAATAATGGAAAAATGAAGAAAATAGAGGCTCGTTAATAGGCTTATGAGGATCAGTGGGAAAGACTTGGTCAGTTCAATTTTGGAGCTCTCTCATTATTCTCTCTCTCTCTCTCATACTCTTGGTTAGTTATAGTTTTCTTGGAGCACTCTTGGAGGGTGTGACATACTAGGATTCTTGGAGTAAGAAGGCAAAGGAAGAGTAGGAAAGCACAAGAAGGCGTTGGCATCAGCAACTACATCATATTTTCTTGCAGGTATCAAGTTGCATGTATGATTTATTCACTAGTTTTTGAATGCATGGCAAATGCATGTGGTTTCTTGGTTGTGATCTATCATTGGCATGGAGGATTGCCTAGATCGATAGTGGAATGCCTAGCCTTGCCATTTCCTAGATCGCCATGGTGATTGTGGGTTTAATTTCATTGCTTTTTTTGGTTGGTTCTCATGTTTCCATTGCTTGGGTTGAGTTACTAGTCCTAGAAGCTGTAACAGCTTGGGTTGATTTACTAGTCCTGGAACCCCTGTTTGGACAAACGCTCCGAAATCCCTTGTTTGGTTGATTTATTAGTCCTAGAAGCCTTGGTTGGACAAACACTCTAGAAGCCCTGTATAATCTATGGGTTGAGTTACTAGTTTTGGAAGCCCTAGTTGGACAAATGTTCTGGAAGCCCTAGAAGGCTTGGATGGAGACCAATTTTATGATGGTTTTTGGTGATTTCTGGCCGTGAGGTGGAATCACTATTTGACGGGTTGAGGTGGGTGGCCGATGGAAGCCCTGGATGAGTTTTGATTGATGTGTTCTATGAGATCCCACATTCATGCTTGCAATATGGCACAGGGATTATTGGTTGAAGAGAGACTTGCCTCGCCAATCTATGGTCGAGTGGAACATGGTAGTCCCATCTATGGTTGGTTCGTTGCATTTATTAGTGAAAAAATTTATTCCCTTGATTTTCATGTGAAAATGTACTGATGTATATATGGATTTTTATGTTTGATATGTTTATTGTATTTCTGTTCCTATTATGTTGTTTATATGCACATTTACCCTGGAGGATGTTACAAAATGTATGTTGTAAAACACTAACATTGTGTCAAGAAAACCTCCATGAAGCAAAGGATTGAAATTATTTTATTGATCAAGGTAAATGAATTGCTTTCTGATACATTTTGCCTCTCAATATACAAAATTTTAATGAATAGGCACCATTACAAACTGCCTATCATCATACAACTGTATAATCGATAAAACCAAGATTTACTCACGTAAAAATTACATTTACATAATCTTTCAATTGTTTTCATTTTCACAATTTCTACCTTGAAAAAAAAAATCCTAATCCCTTGTCCATGCCCATTCATCATCTTTCCTGAGAGCCAAGATAAGACAAATGTCATCGCATCTTCTCTATCAAAATTGATTTAATGAACATGTCTACACAATATTCCTTGGTGTGGACCTTTTTGAGAGCCACTTCACTGCCACCAATTACCTATCTTACTAAATGGTATTTCATATCAATATGTTTATTATTTTTGTGATAAGCTGGATTATTATCCAGATGAATAGCACTTTGATAATCACAGGATATACTCACATTCTCTTGCATCCTTCCAAGCTCACCTAGTATGCCCTTCAACCAGATTTCGTCTTTATAGGCATGTGATGCAGCTACATATTTTTCCTTAGTAGTATACAAAGAAATTGTTTCCTAAATATTTGAAATCCAACTCATCTCTCCACCTGCAAGAGTAAATAAATAACTTGAAGTAGATCTCCTCTTGTCCAAGTAACTACCATAATTTGAATCCTTATATCCATAGACAGAATCATCGCAACCACTAAATATGAAACAATGGTGTTAGGTCCCTATAATAATAGTGTAGTCCCCTTAGTGTTATTGTTAATGTAGTCCCCATATTGCTATTGGCACCCATTGAAGTTGACTATTGTTATCGTTTTTCCCTTACGTTATTATTGTTATGTAGGCTCTAATTATATTATAAGCCCTTAGACTCCTATATATAGAGGGAAGGTTTTATCATTTGTATCATCCAAGAATTATTCATTTATGTGACATAAAGTAGGTTTCCCACTCAAAGAGGCTATTTCTCAAGTCGTTGATCTATCTTTTCTTCTATTTTGTGAGTTGGTTGCATAAGATTTGGTATCAGAGCTTTCGATTCTAGGGTTTCACTGCTTCAAATATGCCATCTTAGTATTTTCACTATAATATTTTTTTTACGAGGCTTCAGAAGTTGGAATTCTGACCACATAGAGACGAAATCTTTGTGAACTTTTTTTCTAAATTTCAGATATTGGTTTGCTATATTTTCTAAGATATGGTCCAAAGAGGTTAGAGTTTTTGCAAGCTTCAGAATTCAATCTCAAACAAGAGTCCTAGGGAAATACGCCATAACTTTCTCTCAGAGCATCGTATTTTAATTTCATAAAAAGTGACTGAAAGTAAACAGAATTTAGTTTTCTTTGTATCATGTTTAGAGCCAAAGGTCAAAACGGTGGCATGTGGTACTATGTACAAGTTTGATATACTAAACCAGTCCATAATTAGGTTATCGTGGGAGATAGGGTGTAACTTTATATTGAAGAATCCAATTTTGTTCTGACTTGTGGCATTGGAAATAAGACTCAAATGGATATCACAGGACCAAATTTTAGATCTTGGAGAGATAACTTTATAGAGATACAATAGTTTCAATATCTAGATCCAAAAATAAGGAAAACGGTGTGGATATATATATATTTTTTAATTTACATAAATCTTATTTGAAGAATAAGTTTTAAGTGATTCAAAGGGAATATAGAAGCATATAAATAATTATTTTATTCCAATATGCCTCAAAATAAAATAAAAAATAAAAGATGAACACACCCAATAAGCAACCATAAATCTCTAATATGATGCATGAAGAAGAGGAAGAAATGTAACATGATATTTCAAAGTTACAAGACCAAGTGCAACAAATTTCACTCTCCCAAAGAGCAACAAAAAATGATTTGGGAGTGTTGAATGTTAATATGGATGGTTTAGAGAAAAAAAATAGAAAGATACATGGATGGTTTAAAAGTGGATATGGAAGATTTAAAATTAGACATGAAATGTTTGAAGGAAGGTTTGACAAAGTTGTTGTAGGAAAAGTTTCTCAATGGTGACAAGGTAATCCATGAAAATTATGATAAGCACAAAAGGAATATTAATTATGATTTTAGATACTTCAATGTTGGGATTAAGACCCACCACATTACAAATATCGATATGAGTAAGTTTGATGGAAAGGATCCAGTAACATGGATACTATAGATTGAGAAATATTTTGATCTCCATGATGTGCAACACACACAAGATGTTCTCATTGCATCTTTATATGTAGAACCCAATAAATTTGTATAGTATTAGTGGATTTTTTCTCATGAACCACTTGTCACTTGGTCAATTTTTATAGAGGAAATCATAACACCTTATGAGGATCCAATGAGCAACACCTTCTTAAGTCAATTGATAAATCTCAAACAAAAAGGTTCAATTGAAAATCACATTGAGTGCTTCCAAAAATTCAATATCAAGGCAATTGGTATTCCAGAGGAGCATAAGGTTGATGTATTCATATGGAATTTAAAGGATAACTTACAAGATGAGGTTTTCCTTTAGGAACCTAATTCATTACAGAATGAATTCGGGGTGGCAAGAAAAGTTGAAAGAAAATTATGGCAATAAGGAAGTCTACCACTCACAACTATAAATTTGGAAGTGTTGCTACTCCTAGAGCTCCACATCCTATAAGGTTCACACCACAACAATTGGAAAAAAAAATAGCAATTGCCTTTGTTACAATTGTGATAGAAAATACACTAAATGTCATAAGTGTGCTGAGAATAAATTATTTTACATAGATTGTGAAGAGTAGGAAGAAAAGGAACAAGAAACATCAAAAGAGTAGGTTATACAATAGGAACCAACCCCTTAAAAAGGAGAAATGAATTTTACCATATCTTGTAATGCATTGTCAGGAATTACCACTCCTCAAACTCTTAATGCAAAATGATATATCAAGAAGGAAAGGGTAATATTGCTGATTGATTCGGGTATTACCCATAATTTATTAATCGTAAGATAGCTAAGGAATTGAATTGCTTCCTATATCCAGGACTAGAGTGTCAAGTGATTGTTGCAAATGGAGGAACTAAAAATTTCTCTGGAAAGTGACATAATATCAAGCTAACCATGGGAGATTATGTATTTAATAGTTTGATTCTTTCTATTCCAATGGGTGGTGTTGATTTTGTATTAGGAGCCTAATGGAAATTTTCTTGAAAAAAAATTGGGAAGGAAAGGAAGTTGAATTAGTGGGTATTGCAAGGAAACCATGAAATATAATTACCTCTAATGGCATGAAAAAGCTTCTAAATAAATAACAATAGGCTGTAATTGCATAATTATGCTCACTAAAGATTCAAAATTTGAAATCATATATATCTCCAAATCTCCAAAAATAATTGGATGATCATTCCAAACTATTTGAGACTCCCAAGGGCCTCCCACCTATCCATGATCATAATCATGTTATTCATTTGATTCCAGGAAGTCTTCCTGCACACATCTGGTCTTATAGATATCCCTATGCCCAAAAGAGTGAAATTGAATGTATGTTTGCAGAAATGCTATACGTCAGTATAATTCAACCTAGTCAAAGTTCTTTCTTTGCTCCAATAACATTGGTGCACAAGAAAGATGGATCGTGGCATAGATGTCCAAATTATAGGGAGCTCAATAAGATCATTATTAGATATAAATTTCCCATTCCTGTCATTAAAGAATTTTACTTCACCAAGCTGGATCTTTTTTCAAGATATCATCAAATTAGGATGAACACTAAAGACGTTCTTAAAACAACATTCAAAACTCATGACGATCATTATGAATTTTTGGTCATGCTTTTTGGCCTTACTAATGCACCTTGCACATTTCAAGGTTTGATGAATTCCCTTTTCAAACCCTTCCTATGAAAATTTGAGTTAGTATTTTTTGATGATATACTAATCTACAAGAAGTCTTGGAAGGATCGTGTTCAACATGTTGATAGGGTGCTCAAACCATTGGAGGAGAAACAATTATATGAAAAAACCTCCAAATGTTTCTTTGGAGTATAGAAGGTGGAATATTTTGGTCACATTGTGTCTCATTAAGGTGTTAAGGTAGACCTTAACAAAATTAAATCCATTAAGGAATAGAAAATCCCCACAACCAAAAAGCATCTTCAAATATTTCTCGAGTTGATAGGACATTAGCGTAAGTTTGTTAAGAATTATGAGAGAATAGCGGAACCTCTAAAAACATTAGTTAAGAAAGATGTTTTTTCTTAGACTCTAGAAGAAACTAAGGCCTTTGAACTTCTTAAATAGGCAATGTGCCAAGAACCAGTCTTAGCTACGCAAAACTTCACAAAAAACTTTATTGTGGAATGTGATGCCTTAGGAAATGGAATTGGAGTTGTTTTAATGCAAGAAGGAAGATCCATTTCTTTTGAAATTTGTCAAATCAAAGGAAAATATTTACAAAAACCTATTTATGAGAAGGAAATGTTGGAAATACTACATGCACTAAAGCATTAGTGACCTTACCTAAAGGGAAGATGCTATAAGGTAAAAATAGATGATGATAGTATTAAATAATTTTTAGAACAAATATTATATTCAAAAGAGCACAAAAAATCGGTCACAAAAATGTTGGGTTGTGACTTTGAAATCATCTACAAAAACGAGTATAAAATGTTACTGCAGATGAACTCTGAATAAAGGTTGAGGATGTGGAAGAATTTATTTGTGCCATTTCTATTGTCCATCCTGATTGGATAACTAAAGCAAGGGATGCATGGAAGAATGAAAAAGAGGTTTGGACACTCATTCAAAAGTTGCAGCAAGACCCTAGTACATTTGATACATTTAGTTGGAAAAAAGATTCATTATGGTACAAAGATTGCTTATACATTTGTAAGAATCCCCAACTCAAACAAAATATTCTTTTTGAATTGCACACCTACCCCTTAGGAGGGCACTCAAGATGTTTAAAAACTTATTACGAGATCAAGAAAGAATTTTTTTGGAGGGCCTGAAATATGATATTCAGAAGTTTGTAGAAGAATGTTTAGTTTTCCAGCAAAATAAAGTTGAGACAATTGAGACCCCAAGTATATTACAACCTTTATCAATTCCAAGTCATCATTGGGAAGAGGTCTCAATGGATTTTATCATAGGTTTACCCAAGTATGAAGGAAAGAGTTTCATCATGATGGTAGTTGATAGACTTACCAAGTATGCAAACTTTATGCATTATCTCATCCTTTTAATGATAGTACAGTTGCTAATGCATTTATGGAAACAATTAAAAAGCTACATGGAAACCTAAATATTATTTTAAGTGATAGAGATCCCATTTTCATTGGAAATTTTTGGATGGAATTATTTTCTTGTCTTGGTACTTAGTTAGCTCATAACTCATCTTATCATTCCTAATCTAACACAAAAACTGAGATAGTGAACAAATGATTGGAAGGATGTTTTCGTTAGTTTTTATCTAATAAAAAAACACAATGGGTTAAGTGGTTACCTCTAGCTAAATGGTGGTATAACACCTCCTTGCATACTGCATCAAAAATGACCCCATTTATGGCACTTTATGGATATCACCCATCGTCCATAACATTATATTCAAGATAAATTTCTAAGGTTCATGCAGTGGAACATCACATTGAGCATCAACAACGAGTTCTCCAAATCCTAAAGGATAGCCTCACTATGGTGTAGAATCGAATGAAACAAGCAGATCAACATCCCAGTGAAAGAAGTTTTGATGTAGGCGACTAGGTATTTTTATGGCTACAACCATACAAACAAATGTCCATGAAGGAAGCTAAGAAGGATAATAAATTATCACTCAAGTACTATGGTCCTTACAAGGTGTTGCAAAATATTTGTACTATGGCATACAAATTGGAGTTTCCTGCAGCTTCTTGAGTACACATAGATTTCCATGTTTCATGCTTAAAGAAGGATATCAGTGAAAAACTCTCAGTTCAAACAATATTAATAGAACTTGACGAAGAAGGAAAAATCATATTGGAGCCTGAATTAGTCATGGAAACAAGGATCTGACAACTATGGAATCAATCATTTTCATGGTATCTCATTAAGTGGAATAATTTACCTACTGAAGATTCCACATGGGAGGATGATAATTTCATACAGAAGCATCAAGAACTACACAAGCATTGAGGACAACATGTTTTTAGAAGGAGAGGGGCATGTTAGGTCCCTATAATAATAGTGTAGTCCCCTTAATGTTGTTATTAATGTAGCCCTCATATTGTTATTGTTGTTCCCCACAGAAGCCCACTATTGTTATTGTTGTGACCTTACATTATTATTTCTATGTAGGCTATGATTATATTGTAACCCCTTCGACTCCTATATATGGAAAGGAGGTCTTCTCATTTTTATCATCCAAGAATTGTTCATTTATGTGATTTAAAGGAGGCTTCCCCCTTGAATAGGCTATTTCTCAAGAATTTGATATATCTTTTCTTCTATTTTGTGAGTTGGTAATGATTGATCACTTGTGCCTCTCAAATACCAAAGCACCCATTACACTACTCATCAATGTTATTTTCCTGGATTTTCCATGAACCTACTAAAACTCCAACTACACGTGAAATATCAGGTCTCCTGGAAACCATCTCATACATTAAGTTGCCTACTACATTTGCATATGGTAAACACAAAATATACTCCTTTTCTTCATCAATTCTAGGATTTAGACCAAAATAAAAATTAGAATGGGAAGCCAAAGGAACATTAACAAGTTTCACATTGTTCATCCCAAACTTTACAAGTATTTCCTTTATAAACTTTTGTTGTGATAACTAGAGCTTTCCATTTTTCATGTCTCTATGTATCTCCATGCATAATATCTATTTTGTAGCTCCAAGATCCTTCATATCGGATGTCCTACCCAACTAAGTCTTTAACATCTTAATCTATTCCATGCTTTTTCTTACAACAAGCATATCGTCAATGCACAAAACCAAGGTAATGAATATACCATTGGAACTTTTGAAGTACACACAATGGTCATATTCACTTTTAGAGATTTTTTGGCTCACCATGTATGAATCAAACCTCTTGTACCATTGTTTGGGTGATTGTCTCATACCATACAATCATTTCCTGAGATTTCAAAAAAATTTCCACCTCTGATCATATACAAAACCTTATGGTTGTTCCACATATATCTCCACATCCAAATCTCCATGAAGAAAAGTTGTTATAATAGTAACTTCTCTAAATTAAGGTCAAGTAATGCAGTTAGTGTCAACATTGTATGAATAGAAACAAGTTTTACAATTGGCGAAAACATCTCTTGGAAGTCAAAACCTTTTGTTTGAGAATACCCTTTTTCTACTAGCCTCACCTTATACCTTTCAATGTTTCCATCAACATATCTCTTCAATTTGAAGACCCATATACATACAACAACACTTCTCCTTTAAGGAAGCTTAACAAGATCCCAATTTCTTTTCTTGGTTAAGGTATCCATTTCCTCATCCATTTCCTTATTCCATTTTTCACTATCCAGATCATTCATTACTTCCTGATAATAAAAAGGTTCCCCATCCTCATAATTAAGGAAACAGATGAAATAGAATCTTCATACCTATTGGGAGATTTTCTTTTTCTTGCAGACCTCCTAAGAGTGACTTGTTGATGAGCTTATACACTTTCCTTTATCTCTTCTTTACCTTTTTCTTCGGAAGCTTCTTCTTGCTTCCAATTTTCTGAAAATGGTTGATTCTCCAAATGAATTTGTTGATTTTGTAATAACTATTCCTGTTTAACTTTTTCAACATCTTATTTTAGAAGAGAAGATTCATCAAATGTTACATATATTTCGATGATCATAATATTCACAAAAGGATCCCACAACATGTATCCTTTTACATATTCGTCATACCCAACAAAGAAATAGCTTTTCTCTTTTGGGTCTAATTTAGAACATTGATTCTTTGGAACAAGAGAATAGGCATCATAGTGAAAAAAAATGAAGTATCAATAGTCACAAGACTAGCCTAACCAAACTTCTTCAAGAATTTTACAGTTAATAGCAACTAAAGGTGATATATTTACCAAACAAGAAGTAGTGGATGTTGTGTCTTCCCACAAATCCTTCTGCAAATTATCATTGTTGATCATGCTTATGACTCTTTCAATAAGAGTCATATTCATAATTTTAGCAATGCCATTTTTCTGAGTATAGACAATCATTTTGTGTCTAACAATCCATTTATCCTTGCAATATTGTTCAAATTTTAAGGAAGTAAGTTTATCACCGTTGTCATTTCTTAAGTATTTAATCGGTTTTCAAGTTTTCTTTTCCATCGGAACTTTAAACTGTTTAAAACATTAAATTTCTTTTCTTGTGCCCAACATATTTCACAACAGTGGCTATAGTTTCTAGGCAGGCTCTGCAGGTCTATATTCTTTTTACGTAGGCAAACTGCTCCCTCCCACTTTAATGAAGGCTAGAGTTTTGTGGTGGAATCTTCAAAAAATCATCCCTTGGCTTGACATGGCCTTTCCTCTCTTATATCTATGCAGAGTCTCCATTTGTTTAAAAATGAATAAATAAGTCAACCTCCACTCTACTCCTTTACAGCTTCCTTAGTTGACACTCCTGGTGACCATTTGTGGTGATCCAAGTGGATATTAGTGACCACCCACCTATTCCACTTGGAACCTACCATTGTTTCTTTTAGTTTCCTTAATTATAGCATAGTTTACTATTTTTGGCAGTTTTTTAGGTCTTAAAATTTTAGAGTGATTTTGAGGCCTTAAACAATGTTTTTTTGGAAAACAGGCAGACTCATAGCCACAGGTAAGGGTCTATTATCTAAAGTTGTAGTCCTTAGATAGATATTTCTAACGAGGTATCATACAAATCAAACAGAGATCATATGCCAAAGTTATGACCTTGGGAAGTTCATGTACCAACTAACCCCAGTAGAGCCCATGGACTTTTGGCACTTCATCTCCTAGGGTTAGGTTTTTAGATGTTTATGGTTTCCCATTGTTCATCAATAATAAAAAGGCCTCTGATCCCCACTATAACATAATTCAAAATGGATCTAACTGACATATCTCTTCTCAGTGATAGCTACCATTGCTCGAGCTAGTTCGTTTCCATTATGCATGTAAATAGTTTTTCCAGTATTTGTTATTAATGAATTGAAGTTTTAGTTTTTGTTGTAACTCTATGTTTCTATTTAAATTTGTGTTTAATTTCATGCACTACATAAAATAATTCTCCCTACAGCGACTCATCCACAATCCAACAACTAAGATTGACTTCCCTTAATAGTTTTCTTCTCTTTGTAGTGATTCCCCACCTTACAACTTGTTGTCTCTACTGTATCTCCCACCACATAACATGATTTGTAGGATTATATTTCTCGTTGATTTCTCTATTTTCATCTCACAAACCTCACAATTACTTGGCTATAATACCTCTTATTAGTATTTTGAACCCGTAATTTTAAATTAATATGAAGGAAAAATACACAATCAAATAGGAAATTGAATTCAGAAAACATAAATAGAAGATGTACATGGAAAAACCCTATTGTGTCAAGGAAACCTCTGCAAGCCAAGGGATTGGAATACTTTTATTAATCAAGGTTGGATTGGAATACTTTTATTAATCAAGGTCAATCAATGACTCTCTGATACATTTTGTCTCTTGAGCTACAACAGTTTAACTAATAGGGACTATTACAAACTTCCTATCATTATACAATCACCTCATTAGTAAAAAAAAGGATTACTTAAGTAAAAAATTGCATTTACATAATCTTTTAGTTGTTTTAATTTTAACAAAAAAAAACTATTTTTAACTATTAACGCTACTCAAATTGTATATATATATATATATATATTTTATTTAATAATACAAATATATTATTTTTTTAAGTGGTTCACAGAATCTGAAGATCAATGATCGTCTATGGAATATTTTTACCAAGAAGATCCAACAGAAGGGATCACTTTCTACCAACTCAAGCACAAAATCTAACCATGAATGATTTGAAAAGATTGAATGTGTGACCTCTCAATAACAAAGGTGATTTAATGATAGGGACTCGACTAATTGAGCTAACCCTCGAAGCTTAATAATATCTATAATATATATTAATAATTATCATTTTTCATTGATATATAATTTATTATATATATAATATTATTACTATTTTCATTTATAAATACTAAATTAAAAAAAAATTACTTTCACTAAATAAATAGTCTTAAGTAATATTTATTTTTGTGGAGTTTTATTTATTCTGGTTTTTTATACGAGGATAAAAAAATATTTTTAAATAGATTTCAAATGAGTTTTATTTTAAGAGAATTGATTAACCTAAATAAACAAATTTACAATCTCTTACATTTGTTTTTCATTTAAAACCTCAAACTTTTCAAAAAAAATGTAAAGGTTTTATTTAATATACTTTGATCTTAATAATTACGAGACGTTTATCATAGTTGCTAGGCTGACTAAGGGTCTCTAAATTGTTCTTTATTCAAACTAGTGCCATGATCTACCTCTTCATCTTGTCGTGACGATGAACCATACTAGAATTTTTTCCTATGTGATTACTACCAAAAATATTTTCTTAATTATTCAATATGGATCACAGAAGCATGAATTCAGAAATGTAAAAGTTATCACAAATTTTTAACAAATACAAAAACATTAAATTTCATCGTTTCAGTTTGATACACGGTCCAAAGATTGATGTGTAAACAAAGTTATTGTTTCATGTTTTAAGTATGAAAGTAGATCTCCTCATATAACATTTGAATTAAAATAATATTTAAAAAGATGATAAAGGGTTAAAATAAGGTTAAGATAAAAATGTAAAGAAGGTTTTCTAAATATGAATGTACAACGTTGCTTCTCCTTGTAGTTGTAATAGTACACTGTATTAATTTTTTATTTTAATAAAATAAAAAATAAATGATATAATAATATGCATTTACTCATATTGTTGCAATACAACATCGTTCTTGCCTCTACCACTAATTAATTCATTAGAGATTGTGTTGAGTGTGGCAAAAGCTCCGTACAATGAAATCTCTCCATACAATGAAAGTTCTTTGCACAAAACTCTCTGCACAATTAAAGCTCTTCGAATAAATCTCACTACACAATCAAAGTTTTCCGCACAAAGCTCTTCACACAATGAAAGCTAATTTTGAGATGTGATCATTTCAGTGGCATGTTATTTAATGCAATTTGTTTGACTCCTTACATTGTGTGAAGCAAGGAACATAAACTTCTGCACTCCCACATCTTCACACTTCAATGAGGCATGATCGTTGAACAACTTTCAAACTTTAATTAGCTCGTATATTGTATTCATGTAACTATTTTGGGCATGAATTCTACAATGTTTAATGTAAATAAGTAGTGTGAAGCAATTCACAGTACTTTATGACTAGTATTACGAATATCATGTCCAGGGGAAACATACTATTAAGATAAGGAGACATGTGTTTTGATAGTGTTTTTAAAAATGGTTTCTATTTTTTTAAATATCTCGACTCTAATTTTTAAGGTAAATTTAGAGTTATTTTATTTGAATATTTTATTTTGTGATTAATTTATCAAATATCTATAATATAGTATGATAAATATTAATTTGTGTGCTGAGTGTACTTTGTGTGTTGAGTGTAGAGGAAGTTCATGATGGGGAACACAAAAGGACTCCTCATTCTGAAAAATGAACTTCCTCCACATTGATTAATTAATTTCCTAATTACGTCGTAAGGCGTTTCCCTTTGAAATGAATTACCCCAGCTAATGTCGTGTCCTATTGTTGACTGTGGATTTGTAGTGTTAGACAATTAAACAAAATTTGATCGTTGATCCTGACCATCATCAAATACCAATTTAATTTGAATCGGTTTCGAAAATATTTGGATTGTCTGTTGGGATCTCTACCTGCAGCGGCTTCTCTGAGGCTTCGATCAGATCAAGAGGCGTAGCAGCCAGATGAAAAGTTCCTGTTCGCAATGGACGTTTTCTTGACATTGGCGGCAAGCCCGCAGACAGCGTGGTGTCATGGATACCCATCACCCCTCCTATGTAATTTTGTCGATGGCTGCAACTCTGCAACCACATCCAGTCATTCTAGTTTTTCGATTCCTATTCTAAAGACCGCATTCTACAGTTCTAATCGTCCAAATGATGGGCAGTTTCGAGGTTCGGTCCCATTTGACAAAAGGAAGCACAAAATGACTGAAAGACATCGGCATAAAGAAATGAATTCTCTCATTTCAATTCTGAAATATTTGCTCCCAGGTGAAAATATTCAGGTATGTAATTCTTTGACCGATCACAGGGGTTTTCTCCAGTAGAGACGTCAACAGTACTCTCTTGGGTTTTATTTTCATGAGGGTATGCGTCCTGTGAGTTGATTTTGGTAAAATGAAGTCATTGAAATACCGCTCCAGTTGCCCAATTCCCATGGTATTTCTCCATTGAAACGTTTATTCGATAGATCAACCTAAATAAGACTGTGCCTGCTCATTGCAAGTTGTTTTGGTATAGCGCCTTCAAACATATTGCTGGTAAGGTAGAGCGAATGCATCAACGATCACAATTTCTGCAGCCATGATTGATCAAGCTCTGAGAGGTCAGTAATTTACTTAATTAATTAAGTATACACTTTTTCAAGTGGGTTAGTCTCATAATGAAAGTTTGATACATCAAAAATGGTGTGGTGCCTTGAATTGAATATAAAACAATTTGGGTTGGGTCTATAGTTCCAAAAAATCAGAGCAGGCATTTTTATTACTATTCAATTCAAGATGAAATGACTAGATATTGAAAACCCTTGTTTTTAATTTATGGGCTCTGATTGATGTTTGGAGTGTCATGTTCTTTGATTTTGGCCCTTGTAGATCATGCAGAAATGCTTTTGCTATTTTTTTCTTTGATGGGAATTTTAAATAATTAGGCTTCCTCTTATGCTGAGGGAGTATCAACCACCCACAAGTTCAGTCATCATTTCATTTTATCAGAGATCAAAATTTGGTACAAATTGACGAGATATGTAGCCTGGATCATGGTCTGCAGAGGAACCAGAATGACCACATCCCACTGGTTGTGTTGTATGCTAAGCATCACTGGACTCTACAGTGTGATGATCTAAAATGTGTAAGTGGTTGGGTCCGAAGACGTGCTGAGAATGTGTGTGCCTAAAATAAACATAGTATTATGTTTAAAACCCTCGGGGCAAAATCATAATCAAATGAAAAGAAAATAGCACTCATTCCTAGGAGGTCAGCCCTCTTAGTATTGCTCTAGGATGACTGTGCATAGCCATGGAATTTCATCATGATTTCTTTAAAGAGTGAAACTTCTTTAGAACCACTATGTATATTTAGAGCTAGGTAACTAGTTCTTACCATATAAATGCCACAGGAAGTCTTTTTTTTTCCAATGAGTTGAATTGCCTCAATTGAAAATTACTCCAAGAAGACGCGGAGGAGGTAATATGATCACAGCATGGTCCTCTATGATGGAATGGAAACTGAGTGGGGCCTATTCCTCTCTACAGATTGGGTCTCCAAATACAAGTTTACTTCTGGATAATTATTGTGAAAGAGCAATGTCTAGTGGTTCTACGACTGTTGTCATGAATATCAGTGTAATATCTATAGTAGCAGCGGCCATGCAATCATCGTTCATTGTAGGGAGTAAAAAAATAATATATGCAGTTTTCATTGTACTCAAGAGAGTTTTCAAGGTGACCACCTCTTTGTGGAGCAAATTGAAAAATCTCCAATCGAATTATTTGTAAGGCATGGATGGAAACTCCCTCAAATCCTTGGAAGGGAAATCATATTGCGTCCTGATATAATAGATTGAGCACTTAAAAAAGATAAAATTCTCTTCAGTCTCTGCCTTCCATAAGTGTCAAAAGCTTACATACCCATTCCTCACAAGAAATGTGATTGAAAGTCTTTGCTTTCTGCTCTTGAGAACATGCCCTAATGTTGAGGATCATCGAGATGAACTATATGTCTAGCATGAATTTGAAGGATCTTCTCGAAGTGTGAAGTCAACATAAGACCAAGAAGCCTAAAATGGCCAACCTAAAAATTAGAATGGAGCTTTTTAGATATCATTCCTGATAATGACATCTTCGGGGGGTGAAGAGAATGGGGAGGTTGAAGACGAGATAATATGCAACCACATTTAGTTCCCCTGTCTCTTTTGAACGGATGTGAGATATTCCAATCGCAATTAATCAGAGTAGTTGCGATTAAGAGTACAAAGGGATTATCGTCACTGTTATAGATAACATTCAATCCAAAAATACGAAAATAGGGAGAAGATATTAGACAATGTTTCTGAATATTATGTTCATTGGTCAATGGGAATTTCTAATTGAAAATGTCTATTCTTAAAGTGGAGGGGTGAAGGAAGGCATGGTTATCTCAGCTCACTGTTGAGGTCAGCCGCTGAACTTGTTCACGTCAATCAGGTAGAGATCAAACCTCTCGCTTTTGAGGATAATGTTCCTCCATCATCTGGTCTACCAAATGAGGGAATTGCTTTTGAGAGTTGAGTCGGTCCTCAAGAAACCACTTGCTAGTTCAATGGATTTGTCCTTGTCTTCAAATCTAGTGTATTTATTGCATGTTGTTCTTGGTTCATTCTCCCTGACTTGTAGAATGGTGTCTTTCTTGAAAGGTTGATACATCTAACATTGATGGTTCAAAACAATTAGTTTATCCACACTAAACAAAATGGAAGAATGACTATGTATTGTGATAGATCCAATTTGAAGGCACTTTTACCACTTTGCTTCAGAATTTGAAATAGTCCATATTAGTTTTTTTTCAATTTAAAATTCTATCCCTTCATCCATTCTTTTCCTTTGGCTTAATATTGTGGTTGACTCATTGCTTATCAAGAGATTCCTTATACTTTTGAGTCTTCTGCAATGCCCATCGATGCATTTTGTTGATATGCTTGATGAACTTTTCAGCTTGTCATTGACTAACTTTCGTTTGTTGTTTCTACCATCTAGCCAAAGTACTTTCTACTCTGGAATCTCATGCATGTCTCAAAACTGAAAGGACAATTTATTAGTGGAGCGATGGATCAGTTTATTCTATGCTAAAAATATAAGAATTGATCATCTTCTATCGTCAAATGTTGATGGCTCTACATTCTTAGCAATCACACTACAGTCGTATAAGGTCCTATTGGCCGCTTATATTTTTTCATGTGTTGGAATTTAGAAGATGAAGGCTATGCCCCTTTTCAAATTGGTGTTTATTAATGGCCATAATGCATTTCCAAAGATGTCACAAAATTTTGTTGTTTCTGTCATATTCAATGGGTGTTAGTAGTTTGAAATTCACTCAAACATGCTTGAAGAATAGGTGTGCACTTTGCTGCCTTAGTATGGTCTTCGTACATTGCCAAAGTGTAGTTGTTTTTCTTCCAGGCATTTGGCCCCATGATATAGTGTTATTGACATGGGATTAGATACATGTCTACTAATATAATAGCTCTTTTTGTAATTTCCTCCTTTTAAACTTGATTAGAAATTTTTAACATTACCATGAAATGACTCACTATGTTTGAGAGTGTTTCCAACCTCATCAGACTTCATATGGAGAATATATAATTTCATAA
Source organism: Pinus tabuliformis (assembly GCA_031772625.1). Taxonomy (NCBI): domain Eukaryota; kingdom Viridiplantae; phylum Streptophyta; class Pinopsida; order Pinales; family Pinaceae; genus Pinus; species Pinus tabuliformis. The sequence goes on from CM062818.1 coordinate 1,431,551,523, forward strand.
CCCATTCAAAATTTAGCAGACTTAACAGTTTTTGGGATTTCAGGATCAACGGGATTGTGGCATTTCATTAGATTATATCATGTATGAGGATAGGTGATTGGCATTTAATCAAGAGCACCAAGCCCTATATGTATCCCAGTGTTTGGTGTTGATTGTTGAACCCTTTTGCCATGGCCTTAGCAAAAGTGTATCCTTCACTCAAGTCAAAATAATTGATCACACACGTTAAGCTTTCTCTACCATATTATAAGGCTTGGATTAAGACGTTTGATCAAAATTGGGCAGTGTTGACTAATATCCCTCGAGAATTGAACTAGAGGCAAAAACTAGACAAGAGGAGAGGAATCTAGATTCTAGATGGTTGATTCTTAAATAATTAATCATTAATGTACAATGGATGCCATATTTATCTTTATTTATGTACAAATGTGCATGTTTTCATATCTTCTACAACTAATTTGGAATTTTGGATGTCTTTTTAATATAAATGCAAATATATAATATATATCCACACACACAAGATGCTTCGCTTCTGACGATTTTTGGAAAATAACACTTTCGGCACTTTGCTTCCAAAAAACAAACCTACTTCATCCCTTCTTTGAGCAACACTGCTCAAGGGCAAACCATTAACCCGATGCACTTCCTTTGGCTAAGCTACTGCTATGACAAGGGCATATTTTGGTCAAAATCACCCAGACTTTCACCTTGCCCAGTCTGTGTCCTGCCATTGGAGAAATTGAGGCCTGGTGCATGGTTTAACATGCATCCATTGTTCAACATCAAAATCTACTAATGCAATTTAATATAATACATTTAAAAAATACATGATATATTGTAGACTAGGATGAGTACGTTAGGATTAGAGAGCAAATGTATCAGGTACCCATCATAACCAGATCCTCCTTTAGTTGAAACTGCACTTTACCCTAGTTGCCATGTCCCCTATAGAGTGAAACAACAACCTCCTTGTCCATAATTTGAGGCACATTTGGTAATTTGATTTTGGTACTTCTGCTGTTGTTTCTTTCTGTTATTTCCCTATTCTGAAACTGTCAATCACACTTACTTCCACAGGGTTGCTTGAACATTATTAGTAGTGTCCAGAATCGTGCCATCATCTCATGCTTCAAGTCATTTTTATGTCATGTATAATTGCTTTTCAAGTGAGGAGCCTTAGAAAATTTAGAGATTCCTGATTATGATCATGTCTGGTGGGTAAATAATTGCAAATAACGACTATTTTATGTCTTATGCGCTAATACCCTCATTCTGCCAACCAAAGTTTTCACGGTGTGCACTCTCAAAAGTTCTGCTTGTTTTTGCATAAGTTAGCAGATTGATTGCTCTGCTTGAGACATTAACTCTTAAGATTAAGCCTATATTTCAGAAGTTAATTTTTATCAAATTAAGTTATAGTTTTTGTTCCCAATTTTGATGGGAGGATTTTCACACGACGTATATTTATATCACTTACTTTCTTATGTCAACTCGTGATGGATAGTAGGTTGAATCTATGGATTGTCAAGTCTATGGCTAGCTCTGGCTAGTGGATCTTAAGATGCATGTCGTTTTACTGTAGACTATTTAAAGCTTTGTAGTTATTTGATTTTTAAGGTGTACCTCTTTGCATCCAATGTACAATGCTGCATGGTTTTCAGTTTTGTTTAATTTGTTTGCTTTGCTTTCATGCAAGTAAATTGTAATTTATAATTAGATCACTCACGAATTTAAATTTTTTTCAAAAATCACCAGTTCAAATTGAACATCCTTAAATTTGTTACATCCAGAGTACTTGGAGCACTGACTTATCATATGTATGCAGCTTATGGAGGATTTTCTTTGTTAACCTAGGTTTTAATTTAGGATGTCTTGAAGCATGCAACATAAGTGGTTCTGAGCACTTCTATAATCTTCATTTACAGTCAAAATGGAAAACAGAAGTTGGCAAGTGTTGCAAGAGTCAAATTATTTTTATTATTTCTTTTGTGAGATTCTGACATTGTATTGTTTTTATTTTTATCTAATAGCCATTTTATTCTAATTCATTGGTGTTCATTTTTCATGGGCCTTAGATGTTACCAAGAATATAGATGTCCTATTGTTCTTAATGAAGTCTTCATGCCTTCACAAAACTTTGTGCATTTACGGAACTTCCTGGTAATCCATATCCCAAAGCTCCCATAATTGCCCTAATGGAGTATACATAGCAAACATCCAAAATGAATCCCTTGAGCAAACAAACATAAAAGGATAAGTCAACGTTTTCCAGGCTTGAGTAAGAGACAAGCCCAGAGATCTCTAATTGCCAGACCGAGTACCACTCTGAGGAAAGCAAGAATTGCCAAAAAAACACCTTCAAAATCCAAAGTTGAGAATGCAAAACAACCCACAGAAGCAGAGTGACAAAAATCAAAAGGATGTGATACCCAAACTCCCATCTACAAGCCTAAACATAAAGATATGATAGGCCACTAGGTTAGACTTAGGAATATACAGTATTAAATAATTGTTTTTCTGGCTGATGTGTTCTAACTTTTTCTCCATGATAATTCAGAACAAATTATAAGGAACCACGAGGTTCCTATAATGTGATCACCAAATAGAATTGCAGGTTTTAAATTATATGGCACTGCTCGAGTTTTCATAGCAATAAACAGTGAGAGAGATTTGTTTTCATGTGGCATACCAGATTCTGACAGTGTACTAAATCCCCATGGATATGTACTACCTTTCAATGAAGGTTATATAAAGGCAATATCTTTGAGTGTACCAGATGCCCCTGTGTACTTTCCACAAGCTTTCAGTTTTCATACATACCCAACACATACATTGAAGCACAGACTTATTAGTCAAACAAAATGGGACTACATGGTGCAACCACGAAGCAGTCTTCAGAATGTACCTTTTAAACATCAACCTCAAGGGAATGCCCCGGAACTGTAACTACCTTTCAAACTGCATCCTCAAAGGAATACCCAGGAACTTCAACTCCAAGATTTTCAGTACTTCGTTGTGATTGATTTTGAGGCAACTTGTGACGTGGGTACATGTCTTAGTTCACAAGAGATAGTGTTTTTTTATTTATCTCATATTGGGTTCTTATTTGTGGCGATTTCCTTTCCATTTATGTGGATTATGAACAATGGAAAAGAGGGGTCACGCCCTCCATTTCCGTCCACTTATTTTCATGATCATTCCAAGATGGAGAAAAGGGAATGTTTTGATAATTGTGAGATCCATTACATTTTTGTCTCAAACGATCTTCAGACATTCTCAATGTAAGAGAATACTTATCGTTATACTTGAAGAAGTGTATTGAATGACCACTGACCCAGGACCGACGAGGATATGACAAAGAGGAAATGTAGGTGTTATATATATTTTGCTAAAATGGAACTACCGAAGACGAAATATAAGTGTTATATATAATATGTTAAAAGGCAACTACCGTTGTTAAATCGCTTTCATTATATAGAATATATGTTTATCCAACTCGATTTGCAGTTTTCTAAATCGTCAACATTTAAAATTTCATCCTTTTGTGCTTATCACTTCAAATCCTAATTTTAGCTTGGAATTCATCCATGGTTCTCAGCTAATACCAATCAAATCATCAAGGAAATTAATCATGTAATCTTACTATAATAGAGATCAAATTTTGTTACTTTTACGAGGTGCCCTAAAGATTTGTTGCAAACACTGGTCATAATAGGGCTCGCATAGTGTTGGTATTCTAGCCTTCTGAATTATTATTGTACATCGTAGATGTATTTCATGTCAAATATAATAAATCTCAGAAGCCACTAACTACTGACAGACATTCATTTTGAAGTAATAATGTTACTGTTATGAAATATCTTCTTAAAGTTGCTCCAGAATTTTGTGTCATGTGTACTTTTTGCAATAAACAGTTGGGAAATCCCATGAAGATGAGACAACTCAGGTAGCAAGATGAGTGCTTGGAAACAAAATAAATAAATTTAAAACACGGTTGGGAGAGCTCAAGAAACTATGTTATCACAAATACGTTAATACCCATACTATAAAAGGAGACTGAAATTAAATGTAGGGTGCACAGCGAATATTAAATGGTAGTATCATGTTTAGATCATCTTCTGTATTTTTGCATTTTTTGAACATATTCAAATGGACATGAAGTTTGTTGGGGTAAAAATCCCAAAAAAGTGGCCCAAAATCTAGTGATAAGGAGGGGAAGCAATGCAGGTAATTTCCACCTGCAACTTGATTCCATATTTTTACAAGTTCTTAACATAAATGGTAATTTTTTATTAAATGGTTGTTCATAAGTCAACATCTCTTTCTACCTATTGTAGAGCTTCTTTAACTTTAATTGACCTATTATTATAGTTAGAAGGTTATTTGTCAAATTTCATATCATAGCTATTTTAGTCTTGTCACAACCTATTGCTTATTTCCCATTTCATATCTATGATATCTTTGTCTTATTGCCACCTTATTATATGTAATGGTTTTTTCTTCAACGAAAATGGGCACAAAGGTTCTTTAGCCAAAATTTAAGTTTCTTTCACACGCCACGCCCTCATTATTTGAGTATCCTCATTCTACAACACCTCCAGAAACAACTTCTACAGTAAAAAAGCTAACTGTTGTTTTGTATCTATTAGCAAAGGCTAAAGTGAGAACAAAGAAAGAAGCAAATTAGAAAATTTCTATGGATGAGGGAAAGATTTTTGGTGAGAAGGACCAATGAAAGGCCCAAAATCTAATGATAAGGAGGGGGAAGCAATGCAGGTAATTTCCACCTACAACTTGATTCCGTACTTTTACAAGTTCTTAACGTAAATAGGATATTTTTATTGAATGGAAGTTCATAAGTCAACATCTATTTCTAGATTTTGTAGAGCTCCTTTTCCATTCATTGAATTGTTATTATAGTTAGAAGTTTATTTGTCAAATTTAATATCATAGCTATTTCAGTCTTGTCACCAATTATTGGTTATTTCCCATTTCATATCTATCATATCTTTGTCTTATTGTCACGTTATTATATGTAATGGTTTTTTCTTCAATGAAAATGGGCACAAAGGTTCTGTATAGAATATTATAGTTGAGATCTAGGAATGGAGTGTATCACACCATTGTTGTTTATGGTCATAGTTGTATTCAGAAAATAAGGGTCAATTTAACATTGTTATTTAAAGTTTATTTCTCCTTCATTTTATGATCTTGGGCTTCTTCTCAATTTTTCCATCTACATAACCCACTCTTCCTCTATGCTTATTCAGGTTAATTTAATTTTTGCAAGTGGATATTGCATCTTCAGTAGCCATTTTGTGAAATTATCTCAAATGTACCTTCAACATTATTATTTGTGTCCTCATAGGGTGATCAAAAGCCTATTTTCTAGGCCTTTATATTGTTATTTTTTGTGGTAATTAATGTTGACTAAATGATCTTGAACATTGTAAATATATCATTTTGAAACATTATAATGTTGTGCAGAGATTGCATTGATTTTACAAGACACTTCAAGCTACTAGTTCATTTTCTATTGGCTTGCCTTACGGCGTTTTCTTTGCAACATCAGGTGTAAATGCTAGTTAATTTAAAATTTGAATAAATTATCTAATCAATCTAATGTAATTAATTACTTAGCTCTGCGGAGAACATTACATTATTAGATTATGCTTGAAAATACAACTTCATTCCTTTTAATTTATTGAAGAGATTTAAATCTGCAATATTGTTGATCTTTGAGGTTCATTGGAATAAATTTGTGTCTAAATGTTTTAAAATAATATAATATAATGTTTCTAAGTAAATAGCTTATGAAATAATTGAATTGTACTTTGAAAAATGTTTTCTTTTAAATGAAAAGAAGATGAGTTGGCAAGAAAGGCACTCGAGGAACACCAGCAATTGGTCCATACGATCAACAACCTCACCATGTTAGTAATGATATTTTATTTGATGGAGTGATTCTAGCAGTCATGAGCGAGCGCTTTATCATTTGGATCATTTCTGCAATGACCACTTGGCGACGGCAGTTGCGAAGCCCTGTAGTCTGTTTGATCAAACATTACCACTGTATTTTGATATGTAATTGTCGTATGCATAACAAAACCACATCCACTAGTAAGCAGAAGCTCCCATGATCTAGTCAGCACAGTGATCTGAACACTTGCTCGATAGACAATATGAAATAGCATAAACATAGTGAATCCCATTCTTTTGCAGCTGATAGGATAAAAATTACAATCGTTTCTCGTTGTAAACAGTAAAACCTAATTGTTTAATAATTGTTTAATTGTTTTTTCTCGGAAATCAAATTACTTAGTTGTGGTTCCCACTGCACATTTGTGGAAGTGCGGAGAATCATTTCAACCATGATTTTGCACTCATACGTTGTTCATCTTTGTTGTGTGCCTTATGTTCTTAGATATCGAAATCAGAAAGAAATGGAGACTAAATATTGGGTAAGTAAATTAGATGATATACTAAAGAGATTTGCTTCGGTGGGGATTCAACGCATTGTTTCCGCCTCCATAGAAATGAGTAGAGTGACTTCTAATGACAATAGTCCTCCATAGGAAGAACATGTGGTAGTGTTGTCCTCTGCAATGGAAGAGGACACAGTGTACATCCTAGTAAAGAATAGTTTTGGAATGCAGCTAACTGAGGCCAATAACTAGAGGGTCATTGTGAAGACTTTGGCAATCATTCATCGATTTGTGATGGAAGGTTACCACACTTCTTTTGATGAGAATTATTGGTATCATGTGGATCCTCTCCTTAAAATGATGCAATTCAAGGATCAATCCATCGCCCAACCTAGGGAATGCGTTATGTGGCTTCGCACATACTCACTTTATGTGAAGCACAGAGTGATATGCAACAAGTATATTTAATGTATGACATAGTGGACAAAAATCAAAATATAAAAAAAAAAATGGGAATGGAAAATATTTTGAAATATTTTCCATTTTTCCAATGACTTCTTGGTTGCCTCATGAACTACACTCCCTGAGGAAACCAGATCGCATTGAATTTCGTCATTCAATACGTCCTCCATTTACTTGTAAATGACTTTCTCAATATCTATGTAGGAGTGCGGAGAAATCACCATTCTCTGCACTTCCACACAACTCAATCTTCGCACCCCCACACAATGAAAAATGAGTGCAGATGCCCCACCCCGTCATTTATGCCTCTGCACTCTGCACCTCCATGCCCACCTCCTCGTTTCTTCCTCCACATCTCCATGCTCCACCCCTCCGCACATGGGCTCCTACGTACTAAACACACACAACGTCTGCATAACTTAATATGTTATTCAAATAGATTTCTTCATCTACATGATGGAATGTTTCCATGGTGCAAATCTCCACACTCTGCATCATCAACGTTGGTAGATTTCTTCCGTTGTAATTTTATCAAACAACACAATCTCACTCAATATTGTATCGTATAGTCCAGTTCTAACTTAAAAAACCAAAATAATTATTAATTAACCTACCCCCATAATGAGTATCTGCAATTATTTAACCAATAACATTATAAAGTTTTTTCATTAGCAATCTCAAAGGATCACGCATAATTGAGATTATTATTAGTCCTCTATAAAATTGATGCCACGATTTTATAATTGTTGACACATTATAGGAATGCATATTATTAACAAACATTAATAAGAATGTCCAGAAACAATCATTAACAAGCATTCCTAGAAACATGTTACATGAAACATTAATAAACATCTGGAAACAAATTAACATTGTCTTGCATCTGAAAAATATATGGGCATGTTTGTTACCTATCGTATTAATAATTAATCTAAAATCCATGGTTGACGACCTGACGACCTTGGTAAATGAGAATAGGGGCTTCATTTCATGTTTCGTCACCTAGGCCACCCCATATCAAGGAATTTCCACAAAATATTCATTACTAAACCTCTAGGGCCCAATATCCGAATAAACCCCTTTTTATATCCAGCTCTTGGTCATAGCTGCTATTAATCGATGTGGCTAGGGGCTTAGTCTAGGGCGTCCAAACTCCATATTTCTAAAGAAGCATGGGAACCATGCCTAGTTCCTTTATGATCTCTCATTTTCGTTTGGTTATGGAACAATTTTTTTACCTATAACCACATTGAATTCAACTTACACATATCCACGAAAGTCACAGACTAAAGCTCCCATCCTTCATGCAAGTCTTCACTTCTTTAATATGCATAGTTCTTCATCATGCAAGTCTTACTTCACTACTTTAATATGCATAGTGTTTTACCAAGGTAACATTCATAAAAATTAAATAAATATTTATTAATATACAACCAGTGTAACCCAGGGATAAACGAGGGATAAAGTCTTAATTCAATAATACATACCACACCATAATCATAGACAAGAAAAGTAGTGGATTCCGTTTGCATACAACATTCTAACTCATAAAAGGAATGTAAATCATTAGTTAAGCAAGTTATGCTAAATACTTATCTCATGATTATGTTTCATTTAAACATAACATTCCATATGAATATAAATAACGTCTTTCAAGCCACAAATGCATAGATATGTGATAAATCCAACATCGTGTTTAAACATACAACCTTGAAAAACATTAAAATCTCATATCCAAAGAAGGAAAATACACTTATCCATTCCATTTAATTCTAATAGAAATTGAAGATGGGTATGCGACTTTCTACCCAATTATACGCATAGCTAAAATGCAAATTTCTTGTAGTTTCCCACCCCCAAGCTAAATACGATGTCTAATGGATGCTTCAATCAAGGTAATGCACCAAAGGTCAATTAAAGGATAGAGAATGCCAATCTCCTGCAATGGCTAGGAAATAAGGATTCCATTTCTAAATCATTGAGTATGGACTAAATATATAGAAAGATATGGCCACTAAGAGTCTACACAACACACAACACATAAGGAAACCCCTTTACCACTCCCTATTATTCCCTTAGAGATCATCTCTCTCTCTCATGCTTCATGTGCACAAACAAAGTCAAAGGGATTTTGTTCTTCTTGGTCTATCTCAATTAGGTGGAGGTCTCTTTCATTAGTTTCCTTAACTATCACAAATCAAGTTTGGACTCTGGTATCTAGTTTCTAATCACAAATTTATAGGTTCATAGGCTTACAAATATCTAGTTCACTAGTTCAAAAGGTTTCTACGATTCACATACACAATGTTTGGGTCTCTATCTTTAATCACTATAATACTCATCCTTTGACTTCCAAAACATACTCATCAACTTTATTAAATATCCCCACTAGAGTCTATTTATGTGGTAGAGTTCTAAGGTACCCTTCATGGGTTGTCAAGTCATCATGCACTGTTATGAGCTACATATCCCATGCCTGATTTCTCTTGTACAACCTTACCCATTCCTCATAAATTATTATGACAATTAGTAGTTCAACAACAACATTGTGGGCGAAATTTATGGATTATAGGAGACTTCCCAACCTCCCTCACAAGCTTCCTAAGCAAGCTACTATTCCATGCATCAACATTTGTATAGGCATGTACTTCTTTATTTTTAGTAGTTTTATAATTAAATCAAAATATATATTTACATCAAATACTCTTTGAAATATAGTCATGCTATCTCTCTAGCATTATCATCATTTAATTACATTATAAAATTTGGGGATTAGAGAAAGAGATGTTACATAACCCATCCCTCAGGACATGCAGTTAGTATTATCCAAGAACCAATCCATATTTAGAACTCCCTAAGGCCTAGCACCCTCCTAATGCCATCCTAGGTATCCTTGGAGTTATTACATGTTCTTATCCACATGTATTTTCCCAAGAAAAATAAATAAACAATATAGTTCAAGAGTTGCTAGTCACTAATGCCATACCCCCTTGTACCAATCGTTTTTCATCACCAATTATCATGGTCCTCAAGGAATAAGCCACTTGGCACATGTGTCCCATCTTTAGAGCTCTCAAAACAATAATAACCAAGGGTAAGCTTCCCTTTTCCCATATTTGAGGACTTTTTAGATTAACTCAAATGCACTCAATTCTTCACCAAACTTTACCTTCATTTATTCTATCACCAAATTAGCATGTAGGGGGTAGGTATTACCAAAACATTTTTTGCACTCATGCAAGCCATTATAGGTTCTTGGTGATGCCATTTCATTTACAATGCACCTTCCACCTTCCAAAATCTCATAAACAACATCTTTCATCCATTTCTCCATCATTTTGTCCTTGTGTTTCCTAATGAAATCTTGATATATAATAAGTCTCGGCATGCCCATGTCACCAATGTGTATTAATCCTTATAATGGCTTGTTAATAATTAACTCTTTCTCAAGAGATAGAAATGTTCCTTTGGTGTCTTGTAAGTGAAATATTTGAGCCATACTATTAACCATGACAGTGTGCATGTATAGTTGAAGTAAATTAAGGCAATGAACATTTGACCATGTCCCAAAACTCTTAAAATGTTCAGAGGTTTTATTTCTCTCACTAGTTTCTAAAATAAAAATCATGTACCATGGTAAGATTGCATATTCCCTTGCAATCTTTCTTAAACAAATTAATTTCAATTGAAATAAAGCCATAGACCAAGCCTTCTAGTGTTCAAATAATGATATCATCTCTGTGTACAACCCCAAAAAACATTTATGCCTCTAATAAAGACATCAAGACAATACTCATGTAAAAGGTAAGACTATTAGCGTTTACTAAAAAACAACTGTGTGAAGGTTTCTTGGGAAAAATCACTTATACAAAACCAAATATGACCATATTGCACATTGTGGATATTTAACATCTATACATGCTCAAAAAAATGTTTATATATCAAAGAATATTGTTACAAAACTAATGCTTATTAAAGTAGACGATTATTTATTATATGTATTTGGAGTTAATATTAATTATTTAAATTTATTTAATAATTTAATCTAATAAATATATTAATAACTTATTAATTTGTCTTATTTTCATTATATGGGATATTTATTATCATTTTATTTTTATAATTAACATTTTTATGTGCTTTATGTTCATAAAATGTAATATTTATTATCATTACATGTTTATATATATAACATCCAAACGAGTTGGATCCAATGGTGAAAAGAAACGAGTTATTCATTATTGTGCAAGGTTCAATTATCATAAGGGTTTAACCTAAAGTCATGGTCACACCTTGAGGTAGTGGTTTAACATGCGATTTGGAGGAATGATTGGGATCATCTCACCCATATTCAATCCTATAAGTGACATGATGAACCTTAATACTTGTTATCCATGTGTGTGTGTGTGTGTGTATTCAATATTAGGGTACTAACACATCCACATTAGTAAATCTGGTTGATATACGTTGATTAGTGTTATTTCATACATCGATTGGCATATAAAATATGAAAAGTGTTTTCAATTAGTGTATATCAACCACATTTACTAATTTGTTTGTGCTAGTAGATGATCAATGTGTGTAGGGAAGATTCATAGACCATGATTAACTAGAATTCATGTTATTTCACTATGGTTAAAATTAGTTGTCAAGTGTTCCTAATGGTTTACCATGGTTGTTGAAGGTTATTGATGGTTGATGATGGTTAACCATGGTTGAAGAGCATTTATGAGTTTGACCAGGTTGATGAGGCCGACAAAGGTTGAAAGAGAGATGATTAGGTTGACCATGGTTAAACGAGCTTGACCATGGTCAACTGAGCTTGACCATGGTCAACAGTTAATTAACTAGGTGTTTATGTTTCATGAAGCTAACATTGTTACAAAAATATCTATGATTGTTACATTGTTACATTCGTGTTACATAAATGTTAACCATGGTTGACCATGATTAACTATGGACAACCATGGTTGACTATGGGTGAACATGGTTGACCATGGTCGTCAACATTTAAATATAGATGAAGTTGATTTGGTTGTCAAGATAGTAAACATAGTAAACCACTTTATTAATGCGGCTTTCAACCTAGTAAATCTAGTCAACCTAGGTTAAACTAGTAAACCTAGGTTAACCTAGTGACCTAAGTAAATCTAATAACCCTAGGTTAACCTAATAAAACGAGGTCAACCTAGTAAACTTAATAAACTTATTTGAGCCTAGTAAACCTAAGTCAACCTAGTAAACCTATTAAATTACGTCAACCATTTTTGACCAAATTTATTATGATTGACCATGGCTAACCATGTTGCGCATGGTTGACTGTATGTGACAATGTCGACCATGGTTGACAATGCATTTCCCATGTTTAACCTTGGTTTACTATGTTGACTACTGTTATGTAAGGTTTGACAATGTTCAATGTGCTTGACCATAGTTGGCCATTATTGGCCATGTTGTCTATGATGGCTATCTTTCTTATGGTTGACTCTATTGAATGTGTAGACTATGGTTGACTAAATTATGAGATGATGTTGGCTATGGTGATCATGTGGTTATGGTTGACCATAGCGATACTAAGATAGTGTGACCATGTTTGAACATGTTTCAAAATAAATATTTTGTTTCACCATGTTTGGTCAATGTTGATTATGGGTGACCATTATGACATTGTCACAATGTGAGACTAAGATGTCGATGTTGCATTGTGGCATCAATTTTTATTCATAACATTGTCATGTTGGTTTATTTTCATCACTTTGTGACAGAGATATTTTTTCACTACCTTTTGATGTCGAATTTTCTTCATCATGTTCTAAAATTGTTATTTTTCATCACATTGTGACATCGTTTTCCTATTTGTTACATTGTGACATCGTAATAATTGTTCATCACATGCAACATTTTTTTATTTCTCATACAATGCAACATCATTTTTTGTTTATGAAATTTCCACGTCATTTTCTTGTTTTTCACATTACAATATCAACTTTTATTCATCACATTACATTAAGGATTTTAGTTCATCACATGTGACATCAATTTTTTCTCATGATGTTGCGACATTATTTTTTTTTCATCACATATCAATGTCAACTTTTGTTTGTCACATTGTTACTTTAATTTTTCTTCATTACATGTGACATAATTTTTTGTTCATTGCATTGCAACATCAATTTTTTTTTGAACATTACAACGTTAATTTTGGTTTGTCACATTGTGATGAATTTTTTTTTGTCACATATAATGTCAACATTTGTTTATCACATTATGATACTATTTTTTGTTGGTCACATTGCGAGGTCATTTTTCCATCACATTGTGACATTGATTTTTGTTCAACACATGGGACATCAATTTTTGTTCATCAAAATGTGACATTGAATTTTGTTCATCACAATAAGGTGTTGATTTATATTATTTAAATTGTGATGTTTAGATTTGTTTGCCATATTGCAATGTTGCCTTTTTTTATCATATTGCTTCATAATATTTGTTCATTATCAAATTTTGTTCATCAATTACAACATTAATAATTGTCCATCACATTATGATGTGGACTTTTGTTCATCACATTATAATGTTAATATTTATTTACAAGATTGTGACATTGGTTTTTTGTTCACATTGTGACCAATATTTTATCCATGACATTGCAATTTCGATTTTTTTGAACCTGGTTGAACTTGTTTGAACATGGTTGATTATGGTCAACTATGTTTGACTTTGGGTGAACTTGGTTGACCATCATTCTTAACACCTAACTATGGATGAATATGGTTGGCCATGTTTATCATGGATGACCATGATTGACCATTATTAATTTGTTTTAACCATGGTTAAATATGGTTGCATTGTTGACCATCTTTCACCATGGTTGATCTTTTTTGACCATGGTTATATATGGTAGCCAATGAGTGAATATGATTGACCATGGTTGTCAATGTTTAACTATAGATGAATATGGTTGACCATATTGACTATGGTTGATTATAGCTCACCACTATTGAGCTAGTTTACCATGGTTAAACATTGTTGATGTTTATTAAGGTGGTTTTACCATGGTTTACCATTGTAGAGTTGGTTTGAACATCATTGGGCTTGTTCGAACCACGGGGGATTCATTCAATGAACCTCTTACATATTGCATGCATTCATGGCATACTTAACAATACTTTTAATTTGAATACATATTGGAAAATACATCTAAAAATCACATTATTTAGCCCCCTACCAATATGAACCCAATACACCTTCCCAATATAAAAAACCCTACTTTCACTAAATATTGTAGGTGTCCATTTTTTTATTAACATGTTTTATTCCCCTTTATATGTTTTCGTTAACTTGAAGGCACCCTTATGTTTCAGGGCACCCTTGCCTCATAAATGAATGACCTGACAACATCAATAGTCACATGTGTAGAATTTTATGGGGGTGGTCATTCCTCCCATGGTATTTAATGCATTCATTGGTATGGAGTGGCAATCTTGTCCTATGATCCCATTGATCTCATAAAGCACCCCCATTAGGTAGTTTTGTACCTTTGTTCCCATCTTCTTAGCTAGGAGGATTCAACTTCTTCTAGAATGCACTGTGAATTGGTGTGCCAATATAATTGATTTTCTAGTAGCAAACCTTCAATTAGGAACAACCCTCTCGGGTTACATGCCAAATTAGCCAAAAAAATATGTTACGTTGTTACCCATTCTTTTATTGTGGGAGGTAATGACATAATTCAGGGATTAAAGTTGAGTTATGATGTGAGTAATCAAATCAGTGAGCCTCCAACTTTTAGAGATTTTATAGATTGGGGCTCCTTGAATAATCTTCTAAGATGTCTTGATGACCAGTTGAGAGTGTCAATTTATTTAAAGCTTAGTGTACCCTACTGAAATAGCTAGATTGGCGACCTTTCTCCCTTGCTAGGAATTTTTCTTCATTATTAATTGTTATGCCACATTCTTCTAAATAGATGCATAAAAACTTATAATTATGGTCTCCAAATAAACCTTTGAATATAGTTCATCCAAGATTAATATTGGATGCACTTTCAAACATGAGATTCACTAAAGCTTCCAGAGGGGAAGGAATAAAATATGGAGAGGATCACTAAGGAACATAATTCTTAATAGAGGTTGAGCAATGACATGAGAATAGAGGTTAATTGCATATTGCAACTATAATTATATATTATAGTTGTAAACTATGACATCATTGCTTCATGAAGTTGGACCTTTCAATCAACCTGGTACTAGCGTTCAACTAGAATTATTTCACGAATGTTCTTCTTGATGATTTATCAAACTTTATCCACAAATTCCCATTGACATTTAAATATTTGCCTACTCCACTCCTTGCACAAATCCCACATAACAAAACCCATTGCAAGAAACCATGCTCTAATTACCAGTGGACTAGAAAAGATATTGAGTCTCCATTATTTTAGGGTCTCTATCACATTATAATATGATCTATCCAGATGACCAAAAAGATCCGTAATCTTCTACTAGAGTCAGTATATTGATAGGTGTTTAAGAGATGCTCCATTATTTCCTCTTGTCGGTGATAAAGACGGCATAATAATGGTCCTTAAAAACCTTCTTTCCTTAAAACCCACTAACAAAAGAAAAATGGCCACTTTAGGCCACAACCTATAAAACCCATATATTTCTCCACAAAGGTTCCCAAGGTATAGTTTGATGGTTCACGAGTAGGGCATAAGTTTCCTTTAAAGTTAACCCACATTTTGTTTGGTATCGCTGGCACAAATTATATTACACTCTTTCAATATGGATTCACCTTTTCTGAAGTTCCTAAGCAAGGATATGCCAATGAGCCATCGAAGGAAAATTAGGCCAATCCTCCTCGCTCTTCCAAATTTGATACTGAGTTTCGTCTACATCTATTCTATATTAATGTAAATATTATAAATGAAATATTACTTTTTTAATATAAATTAACTTTTTTAATTATAAATACAAATAAAATAATATAGAATTTATAATACTTTTATTCATAATATTAAAATATTATATTATATATAATAAAATATTATATTTTTATATTGGTATATAACTTGAATCATGAGGATTTGAATTTTGAATTTCCTGATTTAGATTATACTCAATATACAATAATTGTGAATTAAATTGCCTTTGGAGACACATTTATAGTATATTATTTTATATATTAAAATTGAAATTAATAAAATTTTGTGTTATAGTATGATAATATTTATATATAATATAATATTATAGATATTTTTGAACCTGATACGGGCATGTTCCGCGCTTTTTTTTGTTTGGATGGTTGTATGTAAATTTCTGAATGCACAATGTTGAATAAATAAAATGTAATTTTTTATAAATGGAAATTATACTTAATATAAATTTATTAAAATTTATAATAAAGTAATATAATCTGATAATTCTTTGGTTAATTAGAATGATGGAGCGTTATGAAATTTAAGCCAATTTTTAAAAAATAAAATTTCTAAAAATATTATTGGCTCCATTTAAAACTATTAAAATATATATAATTTTGTATATACAAATTTATTACTATTATAATAAGTAAATTAATAATTTTTAAATATTACTTAAAATAAATTAAAAAATTATATTCTCTCTGGACCTATAGAAATTAATTATTATAATATTAAATATGTCTACCAAAATAGAATATATAGAAGGAAAAAAAATCAAACTAATTAGCTATCACTCACATTATTACTTTTAACATTAAACTTTATTTTATCAATCAATATATAGTTTAAGAGATGGAAAAAAATTGTTATTCTTTTATTATTTTTAATTTCCACATATAAAATACTAAACTTATAATATATATTTTTTCCCTAACTTGGAATTTATTATTTAAAAATCCTTAAATATCAAAACATTATACTTTTTATAAAAAAAGATTAATTAATTATTTTTAAGTCAGTGAAGCATTCTGAGGAAGTGGAAGGTTTGTAACTTTGTTTATTAAAGTGGAAGCGTTGTGACTTTGCACAAACCCATTGATAGAGATGTGTAATAATTTAAAGAAGAAGGTTCGTAACTTTGTTTAGTAAAGTGGAAGCGTTGTGACTTTGCACAAACCCATTGATAAAGATGTGCAATAATTTAAAGAAGAAACTTTGTTTTCAGGGTGCTACTTGAAGCTATCGAAAGTGGTCCTTCACCAATATTATAATTTTTTGAAGATGCTTTATCACGTGATGCTTTGCTCTTATGTCGAAGAAATTATGGGATACCTAACGATGAGTTTACGACAATCACTAATCTCCACATAGTGATCTCAGTTTTATGGAATATTTTTATCCATCATTATGTCATTATTTAAAAAAAAACAAACTGGCCATACACCGATCATTTAACTTTAATGTGAAAGATCTTTTTAACAGAAAATTTCATCTATTTCTAACCATTTGAGAAAATTTATCATAATTTAGTGTTTAAACTCACAGCTCGCTGGATAGTGGGAGGGGCATAAGCGTAGGGGGATACCTGCGTATTAATAGGGGTAAATCATAAAGGACCCGTTATAAATGTAATACATATTCTATTTGTCGAGCAAGCAATAAGTAGCTATATGAGCTTGCATCAATCTTTCTCAAGCCTCTGAAAAGGATGCGACAACAGGCCCTTTTTTTACTTATTTGAGAGGGGCCACCCAATAAGTAAATTGAACATTTGCGTGCGTCTTTATTATTGATAGCTATGAGAATTGCAGGTTGGCTTATCATTTGTATTCAAAGAAAATGAGGCCCTCGAAAGTAATCACGAATAATATTTTAAGGACAAGCTTTCACTTCTGTTAAATACCTCTAGCTCTTGGGCCATTAACTTATTACTTTAATGTTCTAGAAAAATAAACTCTTAACTAAACCAAAGAAATTTTAAAACATATTCCAGATACAATAATATTATTATGTTCTATAAATTATAAATAATTATTTATTATTATTTTTATATTTTGAAATTAGATAAAGAATAATATTATTATGTTCTATAAATTATAAATAATTATTTATTATTATTTTTATATTTTGAAATTAGATAAAGATTTTATGATTAAATTGTATGAATATGTTTAATCATCATTTCTTTTAATTTCATGGTTTAATGATTGATTTTGTTCATGGTTAACCTGTCCGACTTGTGACTGGAACCCGCATCTAAAAGCTGAGCTGAGTGCCAGTAGGTCACCGTGGTTGCTCCGTCCAAAGAAAATGGGAGCGAGGTTCTGCGAGGGAGCGTGTTTGGCATAAAAGGAGATATTTCTGATTGTCATTGTTAAACAGTACTGCCACATTCTACTTGAGTTGGACTCTTAGTTCAGTTTGGGAAGAAAGTAGTTGATACTTATCAACATTCACCAATTGCGAATTAAACATATGTGCTAAATTATCTAACATATAAATTTAATTATCAACTTATTACTTAATTATATTTTTAATAAATTTTATTTTTTATTATATAAATATATTTTAATTATTATTTAATATATTATTTTATCATTTCTAAAAAGTTTTTCATAAAATTATATATTTAAGAATTACCATTCCACTTTAATCAAAATTTAAGTTGTTTTTTTTTAAATAGTGGTCAGTAGGCCTTGCATTCCTATAGCAAACTCTTATTGTAATTGAAGTTGGTTGATTTTTTATTATTTTGTCGAGTGTTTGTAAATTTTAATCAAATTTTTTGGGAAAATGTTGAATATTCCAATTTTTACGTAAATTTAAAAATAATTTTATTATTTTTTAAAAAATTATTTCTAATATTTCATTGGTTGAGCGAACTTCAATGTGACATAAATCCCGTGGTGGAGAATGTTTTATTTTCAGTATTTATTAGTGCTTAAAAAAAAAAAAATTGTGAGCAGTCATTTCGTTGATGAGTACTTTGACATTGTTATGTTGCTACTCTAATGGTGCTAGAACTAATAGGGTTCTAGGTCCCTTATGTAGGCGAAAGAGAGGGGGGCTGAGCAGCTAAACAAATCTCCATAATGTTGATACATTGTGCAGAGTGTGGAGGAAGAAATGAGGGGGTCTGAACGGAGGGGGTGAGGGGGAATGAACAAATATATCTCTACACCTCTGCACTCTGCACAATGTATCAGTGTTTCCTATCGATAGAAATAATTATTTTTAGTTAGTATTCGATCATGAACTCAAAATGAAGTTGACCATAATCATTCAGAACTAACGACCAAGCACAACCAATTGTCTGAATGCAAATATATAAATATTGCAAATAAGACTTCCGAGTGTCATCCATGACTTTTATGACGTGAATGACATGAAACCCTTTGTTCTATGGTGGACGCAGGCTGAAGATTGTCAAAAGAAAATGGTAAAAAATGTGAGTAGACAAGATCCCAGACTAACGAAACTAAACAAATAAATGTGTATGCCAAAGGCCTATAGAATCTTGAAAATAAAATGGATAATGGGATGTGGATCTACTAATTTTTTCTTTTTTCTTTAAACTGAAGCTAATTTAGAACCAATTCAATATTAGATCAGAATAACAATTTAGTGAATTATCACATTTTATGTAACATATACACCAAACGTAATTTATAATTAGTAATTTAAATTTTACATTCCGAGTAAGGGCTTCGACCTATCTGCTCACCCTTCTTTTTTTGGGTGCAAGATTGATTTTCAATACCTCGTAAATATTGAAAAATGCAGCGAGAAAGTCTCAATTTGATTTTTCCTTGATTAAATTGAGAAAATTCGAATTTTCACATCATCACACAACTTGGGTGCAGTTAACTTGTGTGACACAACTTGTGTCACTCATTTTACTCAGTAAATTCGAGTTATAGGGCTTGGAGTTCAGTTAAGCATTTGTGATTGTTAATTTGTAGCAATGAATGTCAGTTATTTCAAGTTGTTTTTAGTTAAACTAGTTCTAACTATTGGAGGAATTAGTGGAAGGTTAGTTGTGTAGTGAGACTTCAGTCTAACTCAGTGATCATCTAGTTAATTGATCAATCAACCCAAAATAGTTAGTGCATGCAGAGAATTCGAGTTCCCTAGTTGTGGTGGAGATTCTGATGCAGTGTAACATCATTTGTAGACTACTATTGAGTGTACAGGTGTTGCATGCAGTTAGATGGTCAGCCTTCGGTATTGTGCAATCATTTTGGAGGAAACTCCTAAATAACAGGGGCCTAATTTCCTCAGGAATTGCACAAGGAAATAGGGACTCAAGAAGAGGTAGAAATTGACTAAGTATGGGTTAGAGCTTCTCAATGAGCATATAAATAGGTTATTCATGTGTAGGATTAACTCAGTTCATCAAAGCAATTGTAATACATCTTTATTCATCATATTAATGCAAGCAAGCAGAGCGGCTTTTAGCAAATTGTTTTCCCTTGGAAAAATATTATGTGCATGCGTGTTATTTCTCATTACATGTTTGGGATTGATGTTCTAAATTGTGGATTGAATTTTGTAGAGCGGTAGAGTAGATTTGTGTCTTATGATTATGATTAAAATTTCATGAGAAGTTGCAAATCTACACCATAATTTGTACATGGTATCAGAGGAGGATTCACATTAGAATAGGAATTTCGAAGTTGTTTCTTAAGAGCTTCAAATTTTTAGTTCATTGTAGCAGGATCTCTTCAGATTTGGGAAGATAACCCTCAACAGGCTAAGACTAGAGTATGCCTTGGAATGAAATTCTAATTTCATTACATCGAAGGATTGTATGGAGGCGGTGTTGGATGACAACGAAATACCTAGAATACATCAAGACAGATGTTGCAAAACCACAAGCATCTGATGCACAAAACCTAGCCCAATGCAAGAAAGGTGTAGCCAAGGTGACGAGAATAGTCTTGGAGGGAGTGTGAGACCACATTTTCTCAAATATCCATTAGAAATAAACTCCATTCACAATGTGGAAAAAACTGATAGAATTGTTCGAGAATAGTAGTGACCACAAGAGGTTGGCACTCAAGGATAAAATTCAAAATATCAAGATGCAAAATAATGACACCATCCCACAATATGTAAGAAAAATTACACAAGTTCGTGATGAACTTGGTGGGGCTGTTGTAATGTTGCATAAGATGACTTGGTAAGCCTATCCCTTCTAGGCTTTCCCAAGAGATGGCATAACTAGCAAGATTCGGCGAATGGGAGGGAGAAATTATCTATTTGGAAACTCTTATGGTATGATTTGGTACAAGAGGGAATAAAGCGGAAAACCAGAGATGGGACTTCATCCAAGGGTGAGGATGAAGAAAACTTTGCATTGGTTGGAAAGGGAAAGAAGGGAAAAGGGAATAAATATCAAGCGAAACAAGAATCTCTCTAAGGGGGCAAGAAGAAATATTTTTCCAAAATTAAATGCTTCAATTATCATGATCTCAAGAACTAAGTCACAAAGTGTTGAAACAAAAATTCAAGCTCGAGCTATGGCTTCACAATTTGAGCTTGACTTCACCCTTATCACATGCATGGCCAACATTGTGATGGAGAGTTTGTGGTACTTGGACTCAAGTTCATTGTTCCAAATGACATGGTGTAGAGATTTTTTCAGTGACCTGGAGGAGAAATATTTGTAGATTCACATTGAGCTAGGGGACGAAGGAAGGTACCACGCAACCAGTATTGGTACATTTGACTTTCACAGAGAGTTGAGATCCCCTTTCAGACTCAAGGATGTCATGTTTGTTCTAGGCTTAAAGAAAAATCTCATCTATGTTGTAGTTTTTCAAGACCATGGTTATGATGTGATCTTCAGCAAAGTGAAAGCATTCTTAAGACACATAGCCACAGAACAGGTGAAGGAGAGTGGGGTTTGTTGAAGAACTTGTATAAGCTATACATGGAAGATTGTGTTGTATTAACAAGTTAGGCGAGGAAAGTGAAGTTTTGTGATGTCGATGAAATTTGGCATAGAATACTTGGTCATTTGCATCATGTCACCTTGAATATTATGTAACAAACAACCACTAGCCTCCCTAAAGGAGCACTTGAGCAGCATGATGTACGTAAAGGATATACCTTGGGGAAGTATGCCAAATCTGCATTCCATGATCGAGACAACAAAGCACATGTAGTCTTGGAAAGGATCCACTTTGATGTTTGTGGACCTTTCTCGATAGCTTCCACTTCCAGAAACAAATATGTTATCATTTTTATTGATGACTCCTTAAGGAAGTGCTAGATCTTCTTCATGTAGAAAAAATATGAGACATTCTCCAAGTTCATAGAATTCAAGGCACTAGTTGAGAAAGAAATCGACAAAAAGGTGAAGGCTCTCAGGAGCAATAATGGAGGTGGGTATGTGTCGAATGAATTCAATAATTTATGTGTGGAAGAAGGAATTCAATTAGAACTGATAGCACCCCACAACCCACAGTAGAATGGGGTGGTTGAGAGAAAGAACCGTAGCATTGTGGGAGCTGTTAGGGCTATGTTTCATGACCAAGGTTTACATATGATTTTGTGGTAAAAGCCATCCAACACAACAGTCTATTTGTAGAATTGGAGTCCTCATTGGATTCTTGGTATTATTACACCATAAGAGGCCTTCCCGAGGAGAAAGTCAGATGTGTCGCACATCATGATTTTTGGAGACCCTATTTACTGCCTATACTAGGCCCAGGTTAAAATTTCACGTAATAAAAGTTAATAAAGGTAAAATAAGACCACAGGAAAGGGAAACTTATTCCGAGATGAATGTTGGGAAAAATATCCTAGTAGAATCACTTGATGTTTTTATGGCTAAGGGAAATTGGCAAAGGCAATCACTAAGGCTTTGGAAAGGAAAAAAGGTATTTTGGTCACATTATTTATGAAAATAAAGGAATTAGGAGAAAAGCAAGGTGAAAGGTCACAAGTTGCATGTGAGTAGTAAAATGAAGGGAAAATAATGGAAAATTAATAAAGTAGAGGCCTCATTGATAAAAAGGCTTCTGAGGATCAATTGGCAAGCTTTTGCTAGCCTTTTGTCAGTTTAGTTTCAGAATTTGTCTCAAAGAGGAGAAGAGAACCAAGAGGAGAAAGAAAGAAAGCGAGCAAAGGAAGGACAAGGAAAGGAAAGGAAAGGAAGGAAAATCAAGAAAGGACAAGGAAAAGCAAAGAAGGATAAGAAAATCAAAGGAAGGCAAGGATCAAGCAGCTTCAACCAGAATACTTGTAGGTAATAGATTGCATGTGTGATCTACTTGCTAGTTTTGACATGTATGGTATGTGCATGTTGGTATATGGTTCTTTTGTTGACATTAGCAAGGATTTTGTCATGATTCGATAGTGCATTTTAGCCTAGCCATGTCGTTTTTGGATAGACATGGTGTGATGAGATTGTTCTCAGTTTGAGATTTGGGTTGTCAGATGGTTTCAAAATCCAGGGTGAGGTGGTCTCAGGAAAATTCCCAAAGGCCTAATAATACCTTAACTAGTAATGGTGGGATACATGGTATAGCCTGGGGGGGATACAGGAAAATTTCTCAAGGATGGTGAAGGAATCCAGATTCATCCAAGATTAGTTTGGTTTTTCTATCTTGGTAGCAATTTAGGTGTGATCAAGGTATGGAGATGGTGGAGATGGTTTAACCTCTATATTCCCTTGGTTGTATTTGGATTGGTTTGTCCCATGAGATCCCACATTCATGCTTGGAATATGGCACAAGGGTGATTGTATAAAATAAAGATTCGGTTCAACCAATCTATGGTTGGGTGGAACATAGAAGCCCTTAACCTCGTTGGTAATGTCCTATGATCAATAAACGCTAAGTTTATCTTTATTTTGGTAAGGAAATGTATGAGTTATTATGTGGCTTTAATGGTTGTTTTCTTATTTTTATCTATCTGGTTATATGTTGGTTATAAGCATTGTTATATTATAGATTTGAGTCATGGATTTATTCATGTTTTTACTTTTAACTGAATAAATAATGAATGAAAGACCTAATTCATGTCATGGTAACTAAAGTCAGAAGGTAGAGACCCTTCTTGTTAAACCTCAGTTAAGTTTTAAGTCCCTTATGTTCATACTTGCATTCATGACATGTAGGTGGCATATCTACCAAGTGTTTGGCAAAATGTCAGTTCCGATTAGGGATGGTCAGGTTAAGTCTTATTTCCAGTTTTGGTTTACAAGTATTGTTTTCATATCTTTTATGATTTTTGGAAGTTTCATAGCTTTTTGGGAAGAGGCTAAGCCCTGGCCCTTGGAATTAGCCTTAATTCTCATAGTCGCCGGCATGACACTGGTAGAAAAGGCCATAGTTGCACTGATGCAAGCCTATGGGAGTGACTAGGATCCCATAGGCATATGGAGGCCTTAGCAAGGGAGCAATTAGAGCTCTAGGTCACGGAAAAGGTGAGTTGTCTTAGGGGTTGGACACGTGGAGGGGTTGGATTACTCCTGGAGGTCTTGTGGCACCTAACAGAAGTTAGTAAGGTATTGTTGTGTCGATTCCATTTCCTTAAGGTCATCTAGGAGGTTGAGTCATATCATAGGTACCCTTTGTCTCATTTTTACCTCGAGTAAGTGAGTGAAAGTGGGTAGATGTGAGAGGACGCGACATTACAGGGTGGTATCAGAGCATGGTTCAACACTTGGACCGGATGGACTAGATGCATGTTGTTGTGTATGCATTTTCATGGTTAAGGTTGTCATTCATGAGGTCATTGCATGTATTTTATGTCATAATGATGTCATTGGTATGTTATGAGGTTGATATTTTTCTGAGATAGAGCAGGAGATGCAGATCATCAGGGAATGGTTGCAAAACTAGAATTTGGGGTAAGAGAAAATCGTCATACATGTATTGTATGCTTGGCATGCAGGTATGTTGGTTAATGATTGTTATAAGCATTAGGGTTGTGTAAATGTATTCTAGTCTATGGCTGTTGAGGTTACATGTATGATATATGTTATTTAATTAGTGTGATCATATGTACTTGTGTCGGTTAGTCATGAATGATAGTAACTTGTTGTTATATGCATTGTGGTCATATGCATGTTGGTTATGGTCATTTTAATTAGGATCTTCATGTTATATGTATCATGCTAATTCGAATGTACCTAGGTGGATGGTTAGGGTTATGAAATTCAGGTATGAGTTGATATGCTTATGATATTGTGTCATAATAATCTAGACTGACTTTGTGTATGTGATTGTTATGCATGAATGCCAATTTTTTATGAGTTTATGATGCGAGCATGTTAGCTAGTTACTTTTATGGATATCATGAATTTAATTATGTCTGGTTTGATATGTTGTGAAGTTATAGTGTGCTAATCTAAATTGATTGTGCAAGAAAGATAGCCTCCCTTGAGATACTTTGAGGTATGAGTTTGATTATGTCGTCTATTTGGTGTTTGAGTGTTTAATTATGTCACCTATTTGTTATGAGTTTTCTTATGTCGTCTAATTGGTACTTGAATGTTTGATTATGTCATCCATTTGGTGTTTGAGTGCTTGGTGTCTATTATGTCAGCTATCTGTTGTTTGAATGTTTGACTAGTTTCATGATATGTTTTTTATCTATAAGATTTCTTGAAGGAATGATCTTGTTTGAGATGTTTGTAGTAACACATATGTGCTGAGCACAACTAATATGTAATTGAGTGTAAGTAGGTGATAGTTGTAGCATTATGTATTATGATTGATGAATGTGAGTTGATTGTTGATTATGACATGGTTATTAGACTTGGTAAAGGTTGATTACAAATTAATATATATGATGTCTTGATCTTTGGAACATGTGGTTGACATATGTGTTCAGTTACAAGGCAACGTGTTTGGCACAAGGTAAGATAACTGGTACATTGCTATATTTATTTATACACTGATAGTTGTGTGTTTACAAAAGTATGATATAGGGAATTGCATGGCAAAATGACTTCCATGAAATCTTGGAGAAGGCTCACGTTGAGATTTTCCTTGGAAGCATTGGGAACCCATGGGGATTGAGTCATGGTGTTCTTTTCTAGTTTTTTCTTTTCGTCATTGTGATCTGTTTGTACTTGAATTCTAGTTTTTATTATGATTGGTGCATGGCCATGCCACTTTTTTTATGGTGTCATATTGTTATTGGTTTTCGTGGCCTTCTTCTTCTTTATTTCTTGTTCTTTCCTTTTATGTTTGTGGGTCTTGGGAATTGGTTGGGAGAGAGGAAAGTTAATGGAGCTCGGGGAGAGATGAATGAAACCCAATATGTAGTGTAAGATCTAGATGAAGCTTGGTACATGTATAAGGGCAATTCAAGGCAAGAGTATGACAAACATTTGGATTGTTGGGGTCAATTGGGGCAAATGGATGGTGGTAGGACAATCATGATAAAGGTAATAGGAAAGGTAAGGTAAATGTATTTAAGGTGTCAAATGCCTTGACTATATTGGGAACTATTGTTCTGAATGTAATGCATGTGTTGCACAAATAAAGGGAGGTCTCTTAACCTATACCTTATGATATCTAGTAAATATGTGGTGGTCATGATTATACTAATGTGTATATATGTATGTATGTATGTATGTATGTACGTATATATGTATGTATGTTGTATGACAGGGTCATTAGAGATCACGATTGTTTTATGTTGATGTTTATATGTGTATATATGTATGTATGTATGTATGTATGTATGTATGTCATTGTCTAACAAGGTCATGAGAGATCATGATTGTTCTATGATAATGTTTATATGTGTGTGTGTGTGTGTGGGTATCTAACTGGGTCGCTAAGGATCATCCTTGTGGAGGAATGATTATTTATGCAAGTGAATGGCATGAATAGGTTCTTGGTAGGAATCAAGTGGGAAGAGTAACCCTGCCAAATCGATGAGGTCAGTATCATGTGGATGTGAATTGATATTATGTGATTATACTATGTATATGTTTATATTATGGAAAGATAATTTTGAGGGATACGTCAGCGAAACGAAAGCAGTGTGATATGTGGCTTGCTGAGACAAGCATGGATAAGACACTAGAAGCAAGGTTGCTTGGTAAGGAGAGTGTGGTGTTAAGATGTGAAATACTAGTATTTTGTTTTGTGCATGTTGCATATATGATGTTGTGTGCATGTTGCATATATAGTGTTGTGTGCATGATTTCATATGTGGTCCTAGGTACCGATGGTGTTATGTACATGTTGTGAATGTGGTGCTATGTACATATGGTGTAGTGTACAGGTTTCACATGTGGTTTTGCGTACATATGGTGAGGTGTGCATGATTGTACATGTGGTGTTGCATACATGTGGTGATATGTACATGTGGTAGATGTGGTGTTGTGTGCATGTGGTGTTGTGTACATGTTGTGCAGATGTTGTTGTGTGCATGTGCAACTATGTACATGTTGTATAGTTGGTGTTGTGTGCATGTTTTGTAGCTGGTATGATGTACATGTGGTGTTTTTCACATGTTGTGCAGGTGGTGTCGTGTATGTGTGGTCTTTTGTACACTGCGCAGGTGGCGCTGTGTACAGGTGGTACCATGTACATGTTGTACATGTGGTATTGTGTACACGTCATACATGTTATGTTGTGTATATTTGGTATGGTGTTATGGGTATTCTGTAGTCGTTGTATCACGACATGTGTATTTGTGGTATTGTACAGTGGGTACATATATATGTTGTGTTTTACACCACAAATACACATGTCACGATATAATGAATACACAATACTCATAGCACTGACTATTGTACATGTAGGTGTATGTGTGGTGTTGTACATCGAGTGTACTTGTATGTTTCGTGTTGTACATCGAGTGTAAGTGTATAAGTCGTGTTGTACACCAGGTGTAGGTGTATGTCTCGTATTGTACACCAGCTATAGGTGTATGTGTTGCGTTTTATATTATGTATGTGTATATGTTGTATAGTGTGATGGGACAAACATATATGGTATTGTATATCCCTTGTTGTTGCTATTGAGGGTTGAGGTAGTTTACTCTCTAAATTCCCTTATTATTTCTATTGAGGGTTGAGGTGCTTTAGTCTTTGGATGTCCTTGTTGTTTCTATTGAGGGTTGAGGTGCTTTAGTCTTTGGATGCCCATGCATTTGTTATTGAGGGTTGAGGTGGTTTAGTCTTGGGATTCCCTTATTGCTATTGAGGGTTGAGGTGTTTAGTCTCTGGATACCCTTGTTGCTGATATTGAGGGAGGAGGTAGTTTATTCTTTGGATTCCCTTGATTTTTAAAGAGAAGGGAAGGAATTGCATTCTTGTCGAGTATGGCAACTGACTTAGTGTGTGTACAGAAAGGATAAAGAACAAAGGTAGAAGAAAAGAATCATGGAAAGATAAGTATCCATATTTTATTTCACTTTTTAATAATGCATATGATCTACGATTCTAATTTACGATGGTTACATGTGATATTTGATTTTGATTATGATGGTAGTGTTTTGAGCTAACTGTATGTGATATGTTTATACATGGTGATTTGGTCAAAGATCTAGTTTGACTTGTTGTGATAGGAGGTAAACATAATTGCAAGTGTACCTTATTGACAAGCGACCAATGAGGTGTTATTTGAATTTATTTCAATTCATTTTTATCTAATGGAAAGTATGTGTTTGGTATAGGAAATAATGGAAATGCCCAGGTTGGGTAATTGAAACTGAGTGCAAGGATTAACAGCTGTGGAAAAAGGAATTGGAATAGGCAACAATATGTTGGTAAAGTAGTTCAGGAGGAGGGCCATTGCGGGACATTGGTACCAAATAGTTTCCATTTGTTTCCATGAGCATGTTATGACTTGTACAATGGTTTTGATGCAAGTATAGGCCTTGGTTTTATGACCATCCAATGTGAGGAATCCTTTCCATGGGATGAATAGATCATGATAGGGAATGATGGGTAACTTGGAAGGTGAATGGCTAAATGGAAGAGTGTGCCCGGATTTCCCGAGGGATTGTGTAGTAGAGAAGGAAAGGGGGATGGATTTTTTTTTGTCATTAGCATTGCCAGATGGAATCAGATGCACATTGGAAGTGTTCCCTAGAAAAATGAGTCGATAAATGTTCATTGACAGGAAAACAATGAAAGATCATAGCGTAGGACATTGGATGCAGGTTTGACTTTGATAGTAGATTTTGGACTTCATGGGAAGGAGCTCAATCCTGGTATCACTTTGAAGGTGGAGGTATGAGCCTTTGGGCTCCCTTATTGTTGATGCAAGCATTTTATCCTTTTATTTTTTGGTTAAAGCAAATGTTCATATGTGTAAATAGTGTATCGAGTTGGATTTATAAAGCTCCATAGACAATATGGTTCTTTGTTTGTTGAAGAAAATGTGGATGTTATTATAAATATCATAATGAGTTGTGTTATAAAGCTCCAATAATTGTTATGGTTTTCATGATTGTCATGATGGTTTTTCTTTTGAGCGGGTTTTACATTGTAAACACTACAATGAGATAAGTTATAAAGCTCCATAGGATGTATGCTTTTATTTTCAGTTGTTTTTTTGGGTACAGGTGTGGTTTAACACCATGGATGGTGTTCTCCTAAGGGGGAGGGGTCTGTAATAGCCCCGGGTTAAAAATTCATGTAATAAAAGTTAATAAAGGTAAAATGAAACCACAGGCAAGGGACACTTATTCCAAGTTGAATGTTGGGAAAAATATCCTAGTGGGCATAACTTGATGTGTTTATGGCTAAGGGAAATCTAAAAAAGGAAATGGTTAAGTCTTTGGAAAGGAAAAAAGATATTTTTGGCACATTATTTATGAAAATAAAGGAAATTAGGATAAAAAGGAAGGTGAAAGGTCACAGGTTTCATGTGAGGAGGAAAATGAACAAAATAGAGGCCTCATTGATAAAAGGCTTATGAGGATCAGTTGACAAGCTTTTGCTAGCCTTTTGTGAGTTAGTTTTAGAATTTGTCTCAGAGAGGGGAAGAGCACTAGGGAAAATTTATATGTATAATAAATGGGCTAATCCCCATGATACATAGGAAAAATGGGAGGAGATTTTATCAATAATATAATATGTATATATAATTCTTTTTGCGAATCTCTCACTAGATTATATTATCTTGTACAGTGATGGAGAATCTTTCACTGAATTATAAAATCTTGTAATATCTTGGCAAATCTTTTACTGAATAATAAAAGATTGTGAAGTCTTGGTGAAGGTTTTGTTAAAGTATGAAACCATATACGATATTAAGAAAACATATTCATTAAACTGTAATATACTAACATACATGTTTGGAAAAAAGAAACATAATTTTCTCTTCTTACAAACAATGTTCCAAGTTTTAGTGGCCATGTTTTTCAAGGTTCTTACAATACACTCTTTAATATCCTTCTATTAGTTTTGATAACATTCCACAACAAAGTTCTTGTAGATGTTGATATTGACAACGAGTTCTGTCAAGGTAGGAGAGATTAATCTTTTCTCTACAACTTTTGTCAAGCTACCACTTTTTTCAAGTTATCAAATTTATTTCTTATTCAGTAGACTCCAACTGTGAGATAAAAACAACACATCAAGTTTGTTTACCCCAACATGCCAACAAGCAGCAAGCCCCAACTATATTATATAAGAAAGTATTAGGTATCCCAAAGGCTTGAAGGGGGTCTAGTTGAAAGAAGTGACCATTAGGAGAATCCTTCCAATCAATATATGAAATATAAATGTAGATTTATTATTATTTTAATTTGAAATCTTCAATTAAATAATAAAATTTCATTACATCTCTCCCAATCTAAATTGTTTATTAGCATAATTCACTACCCTCATAGGTCTCGCATTTTCTAATAGCATCGGAACATGTAGATTAATTTCCTTTTTGGTGAACAATCTCCATCTTTTAGGAAAATATGGTGCAGTGGCTCCAACCCCTACAGATCATTAGGACAAACTAAGAATAGCACAAAAGATGAAAGGTTGTACAAACCAGCTTATTTTTCAAATAACTAATCCAACATTAGTACCTAAACTTTTTCATGAAGATATCATATTGAGAATGTTTGAAAAATGGTGAGAAATATTCCGCGAGGGTGATGCGGAAAGAGTGATAAGGCTTCATTGTTTTGAACTTTTTTTGTTAATTAGAAAAAGTTAAAAACCAATATTAATGGAGATATTGGTACTTTTCACTAAATTTTGTGAAGTGACTAAATGTAGCTTTAACCATTCACCTTAAGATGTTTTTACAATATAATTTCCTAATTCTATTTAATATATTCATTATCATAAAAACCAACCTATATCCATCTTAACTCCACATCTACCACTCGTAGGTGGATGAAATCTATTTATCCCTCTGAGCACTTGGTAGACCCAGAATTAAGATGGATCTAAGATGATAGAATTTCCCCTTTAAATAGTCTATTCTCACATGAATACCATGGTATTAACATGGGTCAATACCATTGGTTATCATAAACCTGGAGCTTAAAAATTTCTATTAGTAATTTATAAACAATAATAAAATTAATAATTGATTTTTATTTTATTTTTTATTTTAACCAAGTTAAAATTTTAACATACATTAAATTACAACCTCCATTTTTACTCTTGATCCACCAAACCCCGAGAGGGATCAACTATCGTGATATACAAACCTCTCGGGGCTTAGTTTAAATAGGCTACATTCCACGTGAATACCATGGGTCAATACCATGTGCCATTTTTATTTTTATTAATACTAATATTAGGGTTAATAATACTTTTTTGCATGGTATTAATAATAATCTAGCCCATGGTATTTGGCCCATAGCATTTTTCCCATAGGTTTCACCTAAATATAATTCATTTTTTGAGTGTTCGTAAATATAAGGTGACTTATGGAGTAAATATAAAAATATGTTTTATTTGTTTACCATACCTTTAGTTTATTTATATTTTTATTAATTTACCATACCTCTTTTACAAATATGGTATTTGGCCCATAGGATTCACTTAAATAAAACCTCTTTTTTGAGCCTTCATAAATAGAAAGAGGGTTATGTGTTATAGACATTTTTGTGCCTCGCAGCACGGAGCATGAAATGTCGATAATTACAGGGATCCTCAGTCCCTAAACATGTTGTTCTTACCCCTAGAAGAACAAGGTCAGCAAACCACAACACTTCCCATCAGTTCTCCACCTGAAAACACTCAAAAACAGGCTATTTTTGGATCATGTCAGCTGCTCCACTGAGCATCTGCGCTGGAATGCAACTGCTCCTCCTTGTACCTGCGCTGAAAGTCAAATCTAATGAAGGCTACCTGCGCTGGGCGAGATTGGCCAAGTGGCACAGTCATTCTGCAAGGTGTCAATTGCCCAGGAAGCTTCCAAACTGACACTTGGTTCAAGAGATTCGCCCTGTGATGAGTAAGAGGTACTTGATCTCCATGTGTAAGCAAGGATCTCCAAGTGGACTCAAGAACTGAAGATTAACTGAAGAGGGAAAGGACACAAGGCAGCTTTATGTCAGTCTCAAGCTGACTCATCCTCTCTTCTTCTATCCTATATATAGAGCTCTTCTATGAGGTCTAAGGAGGCTGGAATTTTGTGCAAAGCAAGGAAGTGCTGTTGGTTTACAGTTAGAGTTATTGGGTGATTGCTTTTATAGAGGTGAAGAGGAGATTTCTTGCTGCTGGGGAGGTGCTGCTGGATTGGAGCCATTGATGGTTGTAACCTTCTCAGAACCCTTTTACTTCTATCAATAAAGCTTTGAATGTTCTCCTATATACTTGTATTGCATTGATGTATTGTATTTACTTGTATATCTGATTCACTCTAATCCATGCATCAGTTATGAGTACATGTTTCTTGTAGTTTTCCTTCTCTTGTTTGTGCAGGATCTTTGTGTAGCTGGGCCGGCAAAGGGAGCAAGGGGCTGGGAACAAGAGACAAAGAGAGAGGACAGGATCGACAAAAGCGAAAGACACCGGTTGGTCAATCTTTTCTTCCTTCTCTGTACTTTCATAAAGGAAAATATCAAAGCTTTACTTTCAGTTGTTGCTAAGGACTGTCACCCTTAGAGTAGGGATAGGGTCATTCCGAGTCGGATACTTTTCCCCACAACAAACTGGTGACTCCGCTGGGGAGCCTAGTATCTTGTTGGTGTTTGTAGTATCTTTGCTATTCATTTCCTGAACCAAAGAGTACCGAATCGAAAAGCTTTTGACTATATCAAAAGCGAAGTAGAGGGGCTGCTACTCTTGCTCATTTTTGAGCAGATTCATGATTTGAAGAGCTGATCTACAAAAGACTCTTGTACTCTTTGTGATAGCTTTTCATCCTCTTGATCATCCCTTAGCTTGTACTTGACCTATAGCTTTTTATTTCAGCAAAAACAATGCATTTTTGAGCTTTTCATGACCCGGAAATCCTTGTAAACGCAACTCTCGTGTCTCAGTGCAGGCTGTCCACAGGCAGTCTGCATTCCAGCACAGGTACTCCCTTCGGGAACTGCGCTGGGAGTCAATTTGACAGACCAGAGCCTGTGCTGATCCAGTTAGGCTATGTCTTCCTGAGGTTTCCCACTGTGTCTGAGCCCTGTTTTCACTGTCATTTTGCTGCTGATTGCTTGTCATTGTACTTGCTGTAAACCAACTTTCCTTGACATTATTCCGCCTCAATTGTGTGATGAAACTGTGATTGTTCTTTCAGTATTTCTTGCTTCAGTTACAGTTTCCCATTGTGAAAAGCAAACCAGTATAGCTGTGGCCTCTTAGATCCTGAACTGTAAAAGTGTCGTTGTGATCTTAAGAGCTAGTTTTGTTACTGTTCATGGCTGTTTGAGTTTGTTTGTTTTTCACTTTATGGTTTGAATCTATACATTTCCAGTGTCTAAACAAGTCGATCTTAAGGTGTCTTTTGATTTTGGACAAGCTTGTTTACTTCTGCTTGAAATTAGACTCAAAGTTATACAACAGTTTTCCTTTCTGTCTTACATCAACATTAAGGATAACGAAAAGAAATACATGCATTGTGCATTTTGCATTTTGACTGTGTGCTTGACGATTTAGGAAAATTTGCATTTTAGTGTGTGTTCTATGATCAGTGCGAAAAGTTGTGTCTTTCTTTTCCCTCAGTAGATTAAGGTTTTCAAAGTTGAAAGATTGAAAAGTTTTGCTTCTCATCTTAGATTGCATGTAGGAAGTTGTATATATACATCTCGTGGTGATCCTTAAAGGCAAACTGCTAAGCAAGATCAACATTAAAATAAATCCAATTTACATAACAACGCTTTGTAACATAACGCAAACATTTAGAGGTCTAGGTAGAGACGTGTTCCGGCGTCGTTAAACATAGTGACTGTCGATCTCTGCGAAGGTGGGTGATTCCTCCTGAGAGTCGGTGGCACTAATACGGACTTGTGCTCCCGCGTACCGTCGCGTATATTGGGAGACCCCTATAGGCATTTATCCTTTATCCTTAGGAAGCCGTGTCGGCCGCCCTACTGATCGCGATGCAGTGAACACAGCATTCACGAAGATCGACCACCCGTACCATAAAACGTATTCTGTGGTTTCGCGAAAGGTTTGGCACACCCTCTGCCTAGATCTCTAGAGCAGTTTCTTTTGGCCTTTTTCAAACTCTATAACTGAAAAAGTCCAACCGAGCATTTGTCACTTCGGGCTCGTTAATACATCGAAGGCGACTAGAGTCATCTTTAGCTTTTTCTCGACTCTTAAAACATGAAAAAGCAAGTTTGTGTCTAAAAGCGTCGTTAATAAAATTTATTTTAAGTGGAACAAAATCACCTGTTATTCCCACGTTGATCTTTCAGTTGAAAAGTATGGAGCCCACCAACCAAGGAAGCAACCTTGGCGGAAGTCCAAATCCCTTCTCCTCTTGGGGAGATGTTGGTGCGCCTCATATGGCGACATTGTCACTTCCAGGATTGACAATTGGCCTACCTGTATGGCTCTTTTCAACTAATGTAGTCCAGATCGCCACTAATCCTGAGCAGTCGAATCAACAGTCAGAACAGTCTAGAACTACCCACCAGTCTTCCACTTCTTACAATACTTCCTCTGATCCTTCATCTTCGCAAGGTAGAGCTGGCAAAAGTCAACCTCCCAAGGAGAAGAAGGAAAAGAAGAAGAAAGAAAAGAAGCAGAAGGAGCCTATGGCGAAGGCAGCTGGCGGCAAGCAAAAGACAACTGACAAAAACCCACAAACTGCACCGACCGGGCCTAAATCGCCATGTGTCATTTGCAAAGGGACCCACTTCCATCGTGATTGTCCTTGTATTCCCCGGATACTAAGGGACTGGTCCCCGAGGTTGCACAATCCGGTAGCATCAACCTCTGATAGTCATGTTGATTGCAGTCCGTCAACTAGCAAGAGTGAAGGACGAAGAGGGAGACCAAGATCACCCTGTGTATTGTGTGAAGGCGAGCATGCCATCCACAAATGTCCTTTCTTAGATGAGGCCAAGAGAGTTTTGGAAGATCGTCCGGTTTCACCATTACGACTTCCTCCTGGATACCAAAAACACGTGCCTAATCCCTTGATAGTTGAAAATCCAGTTGACCCGCCCAAATGGTCAGCTGAAGTGTCAGTCATTGAGAATGAACCTACTGAATCCAGACCAGACGAGAGTCTAAAGGTCGAAACGGCAGTTGACTCGGTTCTTCCTTCAGAGGTTTCATCGTCCAATGACTCTGTCATTGAAGACCCATCTTCAAATGACACCGTCGCCGAAGAGTCATCTTCATGCGACACCCTCACTGAAGAGAATAAGGATGACACCATCCAGGTTCTTTTCATTAGCACCGACTCTGATGAGCGTCAGGGCAATGCGCCCATTCCTTTATCGCAGGAAGGAACATCATCAGGGTCATACCCAGCCGTGTATTCGGTCCCACCACCGAGCAACCTGGTTGTATCCTTTGATTGGAATCAACTAGGCAGACCCTGGCTACCAGCCAGTATACCATTCAGAATCATTGTCCAGATCTATAGAATGATTATGGCTGGTACTATCATTGATGAAGGGGCGTCTGTGAGTATCCTTTCCTCTGTTGCTTGGAAAGCACTGGGTTCCCCAGCGCTTTTACCTGAGTTAAGAAATCTCTCAGGTTTTGATAAAGGAACCAGTCGACCATTAGGAATCCTCCCCAATGTGCCTGTTACATTGAAAGGGAAGACCGTCAATTTGAACGTGATGGTCGTCCAGGGACCCTTGGATTATAACCTACTCCTTGGACGTGACTATATTTATTGCATGGGAGCGATAGTCTCCTCACTCTTTAGAGTAATGTGTTTTCCACACGAAGGAAGGGTGGTCAAGCTCGTAGACCAACTTTCGTTTCCGGGATCTCGCATTGCAAATAGTCAAATACCATTCCTAAATGGTCTGTTCACTCAAGATTCGCCTCCACCCCCAGTCCTCCTTCCCGATGAGTGCGAGTGATTCGGAAAGAAAGACTAGGACCCAGGGGGCATGCACCCTGGTCTGCTTCGGGCAGAAGAAACCCTGGGTATAAGGTAGAATTTCCGCAGAAGAATATGACTAGTCCGTACCCCATCCGTGGATGGAAGAGGGGTTGTTCTGGAATAGTATTCTTTTGTTAAAGTTATGTGTTTGGCAAAAGAGTCATTCACCTTTGTCTAAATAGGTGGGCACTGCCCAAGTAGGAATTCCTTTTATTGTAACAAATAGTGACCATCTTTGGGGAAAAGCAAGCCTCACCCATTAAAACAAATGTTTTGAAGGATAAGTAGGGGCAGCCTCCAAAGAAGGAGACTATATTATTGTGACAAGGGGTAACCATCTTTGAGTAAACCCAATGATAGACATCGCCGAAGAAAGAGATTGATTTGAGGCAGCGAATAGAACCCTCTTCGGATAATAAGAAAGAAGCAAGCCTCCCTCAATAATACCAATGTTTTATCTTTGAGTAGTGTTCTTCTCTTGTCACAAATAGCTGTTCGTTAAAAGTTGGGCCGACGGGAAGACAAGTACCGCGTAAGACCCCTTAAAATAACGAGAAGACTAGTATCGTTAACATTAGATTGGCAAGATGACAAGTAGCTGTGAACACCCAAAGAAAAGCAGAGGTAGGGGAGAGGAGGGGCAGCCTCGAAATCCTATCCTATACCTGGGGGCATGCAAACTTTTGGAATGTGAGCGAGGGACGACTATTTATTTTTTTAAATTTTTAGGTCCTCCCTTTAAACCTGTAGGTCTAACCCTTTAAACTCGTAGGATTAGCCGATTCCGACCTTGCATGAAGAAAGCCTGTGGGGCAAAGGTAAAAATTTGCCAAAATTGGAGCATAGCTTCGTGAGATAAAGCTCCTTAAAAAATAGCTATCTCACAGGAGGCGTTCTTATTATGACTGGTATATCGAGCAGTTTTAGCACATAGTTCATGCTCGTTTAAAAATAAACGCAAGATCCGAGCAGTTTTAGCACATAGTTCATGCTCGTTAAAAAATAAACATAAGTTTATGAGCAAGCTTCCCTTCAGAGTTCAAGCTCATTCAGAAAAAATGAACCGGTAAATAACCTTTTGAGATCGTAAATTCATCAGCCATAAAAGCCTTGGTCGTGTTTGTGCACCGTCACCTCCACTGTTCATTTGGCCGATCATTCACCTCCATTTGTGTGTTTACCTCTTTTGAGAAACAGCTACGAAGAGTGATTTCACCTAGCCATCCTTGTGACACTGCCGTGATTGGAAAATTCCAACCTATACCTGGAATCTGCTGCTATCCCTGTTTATCACTCGTTCCTCAAAAGACGAGTCTTCTTTGAGCTCTTTTCACTGACTCGTAAAATATGAAAAGTTTGCCGAGTTTTGGCCTTCCAGCTCGTTAAACGACTGGAACGCTATCCCTCCTCTAGATTTTAATCTTTTTGGACCTGAGGGATTATTGCACAAAAAGATCGAGCGCTTGTTTTTCCGGCTCGTTAAAGCAATCGAAAATTCATCCCTTCTGTATTGTTTTATACTTTTTCGGACTTAAGGGATTAGATGACGAAAAAGGAATTCTGGAGTTGACTTTATGTACCTTTTCAGACTCTCTAAAAATGAAAAGGACCGAGTTTTCCTTGTCGTTAGGCTCGTTAAAATGATTAAATAGCGACAAACTTGTCTTTAGACGAGAACGAGTTTCCCTATCGCTAAGCTCGTTAAAACATAGCGATGGGCTTGCCCGAAGGGTAGGTTATAGAACAAGCATATGTTATCCTCCTCAAGCTTGACAAAAATAAAGAGGTACTGGTCAGAAATGACTGGGGAAAAATTGGGAGAACATCAAAGTTTAATGGTAGCAAATCGCTCTTGAACATGACACTTTTTCCTCCGTACCACATCGGGTTGGGTTGTTTCATTCACCGGTCTCATCACCATGGTCCTCGCCAAACCATCCACATTTGGGGTAATGCTACCAATCCATCGCATCAGTGTCGTTATATGTTCAAGAGAGGTCATTCTGAAAGTGTCAACCGTGTCCCATCCACTACCATACATTATCCTTCATCCATTCATGATTGCCACCCTGAATCATATGTCACAGTTTGTTTTCACCTCCACTAAAATCATTAGCTCCATTCCGTGTCATGGATGTGGGATTCATTAAGGCCCTCCTTTGACGGATCGCTTCTTGTCGACTTCAGCTCATTATCCAAGAAGTTGATCTAGGAACAACCCCATCAGTACTTTGAAGCTTGCATGCCTCAATGGAAAGTTTCTCACTTCCGGCGACAGGTATACATCAATGACCTTCGACCAGAAGATTTTGCGTGGCGTTCGACGCCAAGTCCTTTATTCACGCCACGTGAATTGTACTGCAGTACCTTGAGGGTCATTATCATTATCGGTGATTCTTCTCGCGCTTGTTAACGGTTTTCATTATTGGCCGGTAATCAAGCGATGTCTTTCCATGTTCGACTTCAGCGCAATTCTCACATGGATCGACTTGTACTTAGAGTGAAGATCGAACGAGTTTGAAGACCCCGGATCTAGTTTCATCCATCCGGGCTGCGATATATATTCAGGAAATATAAAAAGCATTTGTCATGTACATCATTGCAGCAGATGATCATCCTATTCAAAGGATGATAATTTCAGCAGAAAATTATCAGTCTACCATCAGACGATCGTCTGTTATATGTACCAAAATGTATTTATAAAGCTGAGCATGGGAATGCCCGCCTCAGCTAGATCATGAAAACAGAATGAAAAATAATGTATTGTATTGTATTGTATTACAGGGCGCCTCCTCAGCACTAGAATGAACTTCGGACCCTCTAGATAAAGCATTTCACCCGATAAACGGCCTCATACTTTAGGGGGCAACTGTTATAGACATTTTTGTGCCTCGCAGCACGGAGCATGAAATGTCGATAATTACAGGGATCCTCAGTCCCTAAACATGTTGTTCTTACCCCTAGAAGAACAAGGTCAGCAAACCACAGCACTTCCCATCAGTTCTCCACCTGAAAACACTCAAAAACAGGCTATTTTTGGATCATGTCAGCTGCTCCACTGAGCATCTGCGCTGGAATGCAACTGCTCCTCCTTGTACCTGTGCTGAAAGTCAAATCTAATGAAGGCTACCTGCGCTGGGCGAGATTGGCCAAGTGGCACAGTCATTCTGCAAGGTGTCAATTGCCCAGGAAGCTTCCAAACTGACACTTGGTTCAAGAGATTCGCCCTGTGATGAGTAAGAGGTACTTGATCTCCATGTGTAAGCAAGGATCTCCAAGTGGACTCAAGAACTGAAGATTAACTGAAGAGGGAAAGGACACAAGGCAGCTTTATGTCAGTCTCAAGCTGACTCATCCTCTCTTCTTCTATCCTATATATAGAGCTCTTCTATGAGGTCTAAGGAGGCTGGAATTTTGTGCAAAGCAAGGAAGTGCTGTTGGTTTACAGTTAGAGTTATTGGGTGATTGCTTTTATAGAGGTGAAGAGGAGATTTCTTGCTGCCGGGGAGGTGCTGCTGGATTGGAGCCATTGATGGTTGTAACCTTCTCAGAACCCTTTTACTTCTATCAATAAAGCTTTGAATGTTCTCCTATATACTTGTATTGCATTGATGTATTGTATTTACTTGTATATCTGATTCACTCTAATCCATGCATCAGTTATGAGTACATGTTTCTTGTAGTTTTCCTTCTCTTGTTTGTGCAGGATCTTTGTGTAGCTGGGCCGGCAAAGGGAGCAAGGGGCTGGGAACAAGAGACAAAGAGAGAGGACAGGATCGACAAAAGCGAAAGACACCAGTTGGTCAATCTTTTCTTCCTTCTCTGTACTTTCATAAAGGAAAATATCAAAGCTTTACTTTCAGTTGTTGCTAAGGACTGTCACCCTTAGAGTAGGGATAGGGTCATTCCGAGTCGGATACTTTTCCCCACAACATTATGGACTAAATATAAAAAGAGGTTTTATTTATTTACCATACGTCTAGTTTATTTATATTTTTATTTATTTACCATACCTCCACTTTATTTATATTTTTATTTGTTTACATCCTTGCATGTATATAAGTTGACTTATTAAGTAAATATAAAAAATGTTTTATTTATTTACCATACCTCTCATTTATATATATTTTTATTAATTTACCATACCTCTTTTATAAATATGATATTTTGCCCATTGGATTCACTTAAATAAAACCTATTCTTGAAAATTAGGGCGAATGGAAGGTTGTAACTCCTAATTTCAAGGGCTAAATTTACTTTTTTTGCGCTCTCCCTTAAAACTAGGTGGGCTATATTTGGCCCATTGGATTCACTTAAATAAAACCTATTCTTGAAAAATATGGAGAATGGAAGGTTGTAACTCCTAATTTCAAGGGCTAAATTTGCCTTTTTTACAGTCTCCCTTAAAACTAGGTGGGCTATTTGAGGAAATTTGTAAAAATGTACTATGATACAAAATATTGGCCGACTAACAATTTAAAACCCCTTAATTTTGCTCAAGGGTGAAAATTCGCCCCTAAAATTTTCCATGAAGAGCACCAAGAGGACAAAGAAAGTAAGCAAGCAAAGGAAGGACAAGGAAAGGAAAGGAAAGGAAAGGAAAAGAAACAAAGTACAAGGAAAAGCAAATAATGAAAAGGAAAGCAAAGGAAGGCAAGGATGAAGTAGCTTCAGTGGGAATACTTGTAGGTAACATATTGCATGGATTTTTCTAGGATTTGGTAATGGACTTTAGCATAGCATTGCCCTTTCTGGATAGCCATGGTGTGATGGGATTGTTCTCAGTTTGAGCTTTGGGTTGTCCAATGGTTTCAAAATTCAGGGTGAGGTCGTCTTAGGAAAATTCCCAAATCCTAGGATTCCCTTAACCAGTAATGGTGGGATACACAGTAAATCCTGAGGGTGGAGACGAGAAAATTCCTCAAGGATGGTGAAGGAATCTGGAGGAATCTAGGCTCACTTCATTTTTTTATTTGGACATTGGTTTAGGTGTGATCAGGGTATGGAGAGAGTGGAGGTGGTTTAACCTTTGAATTCCCCTTTGATTGGTTTTTCGCATGAGATCCCACATTCTTGCTTGGATTATGGTGCGAGGGTGATTGGACGAAAGAAATATTTGTTTTAGCTAATCTATGGTTAGGTACAACATGGAAGTCTCAAACCTTGTTGGTTGTTGCCTATGGTTAATAAAAACTAAGTTTCACTTGATTTTGGTAATGAAATGTACTGGTTGTTATGTGGTTTTAATGGTTGTTCTCTTATTTTTATCTATATGGTTATATGTTGGTTATAAGCATGGTTATATGACATATCTCATACATGGCTCTATTCATGTTTTTACTTGTAACTAAATAAATAATGAATGCAACACCTAATTGATCTCATGACAGCTAATGTGAGAAGGTAGAGACCCTTCTTGTTAAACCTCAGTTAAGTTTTCAACCCCTTATGTTCAGACTTGTATTCATGACCTACAGGAGGCATATCTACCAAGTGTTTGATAGAATGTCGGTCATGGTTGGGGATGGTCAGGTCAAGTCCCAGTTCCAGTTTTGGTTTACAAGTATTATCTTCATGTCTTTTATGAGTTTTAGAAGTTTCATAGCTTTCTTGGCAGAGGCTAAGCCCCAACCCTGGAAATTATCCTTAATTCTCGCACTTGTTGGCACAACACTAGAAGAAAAGGCCACATTGACACTAATGCAGGCCTATGGGAGAGATTATGAACCCATAGTCGCATGGAGGCCTTGGAAAGGGTGCGACTAGTGCTCTAGGTTAGGGAAAGGATGAGTTGTCTCAGGGGTTGGACACTTGTAGCAGTTGGGTTACTCCTGGAGTTCCCGTGGCACCTCAGGGAAGTTAGTAAGGTCTTGATGTGTTGACTCCATTTCCTTAAGGTCATATAGGTGTTTGAGTCATATCATAGTAACCCCTCATCTCATGTTTGCCCCGAGTAAGTGAATGAAAGTAGGTAGATGCGAGAGGAGGTGATGTTACACGACCATGCCTCCAAATAATCAAGGAAGAAGATTGAGCCAAAAAAAAAATTGGGGGTATTTGTGGGTTGCAGAGAAACTCCTCACAACTATTGTGTGTACTTACCTTCCCTTAAAATGACATTTGTGTAAAGGCATGTAAAGTTTGATGAGGAGAAAGTGATGTTATGTTGTCTTGAGAGGGAGCTCCAGATCGCACTAGAAGATAACATTTTAGCTCCAAAGGAGGAGCCTTAGGAAGTTGTGGAGAAGCCAAAACAAGACGAGCATAGAGTGGAGGCATCCACTCAAGAAGAAACATCCAGAGAAGACATAAAAAGAATCAGGGAAGCTGATATATTTGAGTAGGATGTGAGGGAGAATGTGGGAGCTCCTTCAAATTTTCGTACGAAAAGGAGGTCACCTAGTTGGTACGTTGGATACATGGCTCTAATGACTAAACTTGTAGAGACTGATTCATCCTCGTTTGAGGAAGAAGCAGAGTAAGCTATATCAACTTATGTAACGGTGGAGGAATATGAATCCATTGTAAAGAACAGTGTTTGGGAAGTGGTCCTAGACTACCAGATAAATCAATTGTGGATTCAAGATGGATATTCAATGTTAAGCATGCAGTAAATGGAAGCATAGAGAAGTATAAGGCCAATTTTCTGGAAAAGGGGTACTCTCAACTTGAGGGAATTGACTATGAGAATACCTTTTCTCCTATAGCAAGATACTCATCCATTAGATCAATTCTTGCATTAGTTGCATAGATGGGGTGGAAGATCCATCAAATGGATCTAAAAAAACATTTATCAGTGCAGTTATTGTGGAGGAGGTGTACATTGAGATCCAGAAGGTTTTGAGAAATTTTAATGGTAGTCTCATGTGTGAAAACTCAAGTGAGCATTGTACAATCTCAAACAAGCACATTGCGCTTGGTACACCAAGATCGAAAACTATC
This sequence comes from Pinus tabuliformis, assembly GCA_031772625.1. NCBI lineage: Eukaryota > Viridiplantae > Streptophyta > Pinopsida > Pinales > Pinaceae > Pinus > Pinus tabuliformis. The sequence goes on from CM062818.1 coordinate 1,431,594,737, forward strand.
TCACTAGTTTGGGCTTCACCAAATGTGAAGTAGATGAAAACCTCTATCATATCTTTGTAGAAGGTAAATTTCTTATTATTTTCTTATATGTTTATGATTTAATTTTAATTGGTGATGAGAATGTGATCAGATCTTGCAATGAGGACTTGCAAGGGAATTTGAAATGAAGGACATGGGTCTCATGCACTATTTCCTCTAGTTGGAAGTATGGCAAGGCAGTGGGGAATTATTTATGTCTCAAGGCAAGTATGAAAATGGGATACTATAGAGATTTCACGTGGATAGTTTTAAACCCATGGAGACACCTCTAGTGACCAACTAGAGGAAGGAGGATTCCACTTTAGGTGAGGAAGTTTATGCTACCATTTATCGGAAGATAGTGGATTCACTAATGTATCGTGTGAACACACGACCAAGTATGTGCTATGAAATCAACCAGCTAAGCCAAGTGATGGTTAGACCAACAAAATTATATTGAAAGGAAACTAGTTATATTTTACACTACCTCAGAGGCACTACACACTTTTGACTATGGTACAAATAGACAGAGGGAGTGAAGTTGTGTGGCTTCATAGATGCATATTGGGAAGTGATACCATCAGATCGAAAGAGTACATTAGGTGGATTTTTTAGTGTTTGGTCCACAGTTGTTTCCAGGTACAACAAGAAGCAAAGACCTGTGGTGCTCAGCTTGATAGAAGAAGAATACATGGCTATAAGTCAAGAAACATGTGAGGTAATATGGATGGGAAAGATACTTGTGGGATTGTTTGGTTAGATGATGGATCCAACATTGATACATTTTGATAATCATTGTTGCATTAAACTCTTTGATGATCTTTTATTTCATGATTGATCCAAACATATATATATCTTGTATCACCATTTATGGGATTGTGTGCAAAGGCAGATAATGTTGCTACAATACATTTCGAGAGAGGAACAAGATGTTGACATTTTGACAAAGGCTTTCTTAAGAGGGAATTTTGAGTTCCATGGGTATAGGATAGGGGTGGTCTATAATCCCTTTTCTTACTGAGAGGGAGTGTTGAAAAATGCAGCAAGAAAGTCTCAATTTGATTTTTTCTTGGTCAAATTGAGAAAATATAATTTTCCACATCAACAGATAACTTGGGTGTAGTTAACTTACGTGACATGGCTTGTCTCACTCATTTTACTAAGTAAATTCAATTTATATGGCTTGGAGTTCAGTTAAGCATGTGTTATTTCTAATTTATAGAAATCAAGTTTAGTTATTTCAAGTTGTTTTCAGTTAAACTAGTTCTAGATGTTAGAGGAACAAATGGAAGGTGAGTTGTGCAGTGAGACTTTAGTCTAAATCCATGATCATCCAATTAACTGATAAATCAACCCAAAATATCTAGTGCATGCAGATAATTTGAGTTCCCCAACTATGGTGGAGATTCCAAGGTAGTGTAGCATCAGCTATAGACTAGTCTTGAGTGTACAGGTGTTGCAGTCAGTTAGATGATCAACATTGGGAATTACGCAATCATTTTAGAGGAAATTCCTAAATAATAAGGGCCTAATTTACTTAGGAATTGTGCAAAGGAAATAGAGACTCAAAGAGAGGAAAAAATTGACTATTTTTGGTTCAGACATTCTCAGTGAGTAGAGAGATGGGTTATTCACTTGCAGGTTGAGCTCAGTTGATCAAAGAAATTGTAGTTCATCTCTATTCATCATATTAATGCAAGTGGGCTTCTTTCTTTTAGCTACACCATTTTTATATGGAGTATATGGAACAATATGTTGCAACTGATATCCATGCCTAGTGCAAAAGTTAAAGAATTTGTTGTTAACATATTCTCTGCCATTATTAGATAGTATCTTAAGAATTTGATGTCTATATTTTTTCTCAACAAAGGCCTTAAAGGCTAAGAACATGTTAAATACTTCACTCTTGAGTTTCAACAAGTATACCCAAGTGAGTATGGAGAAATCATCAATGAAATTTAAGAAATACTTGTAGCTAGAGAATGAAAAAATTGGAAGTGGACCATATAAATCACTATGCACAAGTTGTAAAGGGGATAAGGCGTAACAAGAGGCACGTTTTTAAAAATTATCTCAATGATATTTTTTTAGTACACATCTGGAACAAACACCATCTCCTCAAAGATACCATAGGAATACATGTCACCATATTTTCTTTACATAGGTTTTGAAGGGAGAGATAGTTTAATTGACCAAATTGCCCATGCCAAAGTTTGCTCACTTCATCATTATGAGCAACAAATACTGAGGGAAAAGTTGATGACCCAAAGTTGTTAAACTTATACAACCTTGTAGAATCATTAGCAATTCCAGTAGCTAAAATCTATTTAGGATCTCTTATGTCCTTAATTAAAACATCACGAGGTGAAAATTCAATGGTTTTACTATCACTTGAATGAGTTATCTAATATACAGATAGAAGGTTACAGGATAAGGTAGGAACACATAATACATCATTAAATTTACCATTGTCTAGATGAATAGTTCTAGTCGCTACAACACTAAGAGATCTATCATTACCAACATATATATTTTTTGTGTTACCATCATTTAAAGAAGAAAACATGGCTTTGTTTTTGGCCACATGATAAGAAGCTCTAGAATTAGTGAGTCACTCATGAGAATGAGAAGAAGAATATACATTTAGTGCATAACCAAGCCGAGATGCTTGACAACCACATGTAGAAAGTGTTATTCCTAAAGATGAAGTTGAGGATGAAGAGTGCTCCAAATGGATGTTATGTTTCTTCATTGTTTCTTCAAAGCCTTCCATCTTCTTAAAGCATTTGGATTCTAAGTGGTCATCATGGTTACAAAAGTTGCAATATTTATCAGTCTCCTTCGCTTTTTTTTAGTTGTCTTATCATTTTCTTGAGTTGATTTTTAATTTTGAGACTAAAATGGCTTAGGACCCTTGTTTCATTTAGGACCATTCTTTTTAAGATGATGCTTCTTAGCATTTTTGAACTTGGTTGGTGTTGGGTTTCTAAAGCTTTCTTAGAAGAGCTTTCAGTATTAAGAAGACCAAGATGTAAGATTTTTTCTTGCTCTCTTATTAAGGAATCACAAAAGGCATCAAAAGAGAGGGACTTGCAGTCTTGTCCTTGAGAAATAAAGGCTTCTCTAGTAGAATGGAAGGTGGAAAGAAACACAGAGTAGGTTGGTCCTAACTTAGTAAGAATGGAATAGATAAGGCTACCATCTTATTTCTTAACCTTCACACATTCCAAGAGAAGTCTAAGGGTCTTGAACTTGGACAAAAAATCTTCAATCGAAGAAAAATTATTGGGTTCCAACATAAGCAACTCATTTTTGAGTTGATAGGCTCTAATTTCACTTTTAATTCCAAAAATTTTACTGAGATTTTTCATTATTTCATTGGGGGTATCAATTTCTGTGATATGGAATCTAAAGTCTGGAGAAATATACATCCCTATCAAAGCACCTGCTTGATCTTATTTATTTTCCCATTTGGCTTGATTATCTTCACCTTAAGTTTTAGACTCTTAGCCTAAGGCTATTTTATAAATTTAATTCTAAGTAAATCCACCATGTAGGATAACCATTGGAAGTAGTTGGTGCTATCAAGAATAACTAGGCATAGAATTTCCATTTTAACATACTAAAGTTGTATATGCTAAATCAAAGTCTTCCAATGGAAATATCTCGAAAGATTAGGCCAATTAAAAAAAATGGCCTTAAAAATAGCTTTCGGATGAAGAAGTTATGACTTTTTGAAGAAAAATTGTTGAAGATGCCAACAAACCACGTGAATGCTGGAAATTTGATGATAATGTTATAAAAAAAATCCCCATGCCCCCTCCAAACTTAATCTAATATCTCACCTTTAGAAAACAATTACTTTATGTGACCCACTTTTATAAATAAGTTAAAGTCACTTTTACAATGGTACTTTATGAACTATCCACTAAATTGTAACTTAAATAAAAGAAAAAGTGACTTTAAAATTTTAAGTGACTCACCTTTTATAATGGGTGAGAACACTTTTACATAAAGTAACTTTAAAATATAAGTTACATGTGTTTTTTGAAAAATTAACTCAACGAAAAGAAAGTCTTAAACCTAAGACCTCTATTCTCATAAAGTAACTTTAGACCAAGTGAGCTAGTTTAAAACGTTAGTAACTTTTGGAAAGGAGGAAGGGTTTTTTTTTTCTTTCACTGAAGCTTTGGGGTGCGTCCTTACTTGAAAAACCTCTTTTTGCCTACAAAAAAAAAAAAAACACCGCACAAACCAAATGAACAAGATCACACAGAGTTGCAGGGCAAAGAGCATATGCATAAATGAAAGGTATATATCCTATAATAGAAAAAAATTATAGAGGACTATAAACCAAAATAAACAGAGAGATAAATAACTATGACTACAAATAAAGACTCTGTACCTTTGAATCTTAAAAATGAAATTGATAGGGATACAAAAAACCTTTTCGCATGAAATGAGAGGGGTTCCTCACTGAAACAGATGCTCCTAACACAATAGAGAAGTTCTCTTAGCCCGAAAGTAGCCAAAAACTGTAGATCTAGGAAACAAAAATTGGATGCAATTGTATCCGCTTTGGATTTGGATCACCAATGGATGTAGGCCTCGAATAGCTCTGATACCATGTAGGAATTTACAGGGTAAGTTCCTTAGATAGAACACCAAAGGAAACCGCTCACAAACAGATCACAAATCAATACACCAGTATTCTTGACATGGTTAAAACTCTCAAAGAGGGAAATATTCCATGGCTTGAGCCAATGCGGCCACTTCATGGAATTTATTAATGTAAAAGAAATAAAATTTACATAATCTTCTCTCATGAACGGTCACCTAAAAAATGACCTTCCATGCTCTTTAAATAGAGATCATGGCCCAATTAGGTGTTAAGTCACGGATCAAGTGTCGGTAATACTGAGGAGAGAATGAACCGTTAGATAACTTAATGTCTAGAACATATCGTGACCATTGGATTGTAAGTTACAAAAGGTACATAGTAAAGAAACACACTTTACCTATTATACACTAGACCAAGTTACACTTAGTTATTTCCTATGTGTTGGAATATCCTAACACTAGGGCTTCCTGAACTAGTCACTCAACCCACCAAGGGCTCCAGAGAGTTTTTCCAACCAAGGCATCCAAGACTAGTAACTCAACACAAGATTTTATAGGGTTCTAGAGTGTTTATCCAACCAAGGCTCCAGGAACTACTAACTCAACCCACATCCATAAGGAACATGCGAACCAATGTGAGAAAACAAAAGGAAGACACCCATAACACCATGGCTATCCAGGAAGTGGCAAGGCTAGGAAACAATCACCATCAATCTAGGCAATCCTCCATGCCAATGATAGATCATATCCAATAAATCATATGAATTTTCCATGCATGCAAATACTAAAGAGGAAATCATACATGAAACTTGGTACCTACAAGAAAAATTTGCTGTAGTTGTTGATCCTAATGTCCCCTTACACTTTCTTTCTCTTCATTTTCATTCTTGTTCCAAATCCAAAATATATCGCACTCCTCCAAGAGTTCTCCAAGAAAACTCTAAGTGTCCAAGAGCATGAGAGAGAGTAGAAAATGAGAGCTCCAAAACTAAATTGACAAAAATCTAGAAATTAATCCTCAGGAGCCTTTTTATTAGTGAAACCTTTATTTTCTTCAATTTTCCATTGTTTTCCTTCATTTTCCTCCTCACATGTAACATGTGGCCTTTCACCTCCCTTTTCTCCTAACTTCCATTGTTTTCATAAATAGAATGTCAATTAATGCCTCATGTTGTTCCAAATCCTGTGACATTTCCTTTGCCAATTTCCATAGGCATTAATTAAGCATAAGTGATCCCCATCACTATGTTTTTTACCAAAATTCAGCTTGGAATGTGTCCCATGACCTTGGTTATTATTTTTCCTTTATTAACTTTATTACATGGGGTTTTAGCCAAGGTTGTTATATCTGTGTACTTTGTGACATTCATAGATGATTTTTCCAAGAATAATTGGATCTACTTCCTGAAGACGAACGGTGAGGTCTTCGGTCATTTCAAGAGTTCAATGCTCTTGTGGAGAACCAAACCTGGAAGAAGACTAAGGTGTTGAGATTAGATAATGGAGGTGAGTATACCTCCAGGATTTTTTTAGGGAAGTAAGGATCAAGAAGGAGCTCACAATACCTTAAAACCCTCAGCATAATGGGGTTTCCGAGAGGAAAAGATCATAATGGAGGTAGTAAGGACGTTTATTTATGACAAAGAATTGCCTATTTTTTTGTGGGTGAAGGCTTGCAATAAATTTGTTTATGTGCAGAATAGAGTCCTCATAAGATATTGGAGGATGTAACCCTTGACGAGATGTTTACAGAAGTGAAACTATATGTGATTAATTTGCACATCTTTGGTAGTCCAATGTATTTCCATGTTCCCACAAAAAGAGGACTAATATTGATCCCTTATTAGAGAAGTCGATATTTTTTGTTACAGTGAGGTCTCAAAGGCCTATTGAGCCTACATTATAGGATAAAGGAAATTTGTATTTAGTCAAGATGTTATATTTGATGAGTGTAGTAAATTTAGGAGGTCTCATGAGAGAGAGACAATAGGGACAAAGGATCGGGAGCAAGAGGCACCCAGGGTTGAGTAGGGAACAACAACACCAGTAGAAGGGAAACAACTTGTAGATATGAAGGATGAGTGTGATGTTCCTCCAAGCTCTACAAGGAAGAGGCATTAGAGAAATTTTTAGGTCTAAAATGGGCCTCCTAAATAATATTATAAAATAATAGTGGAAACAATAAAATAATATTAGATTACCACATCAAGTTTTGGAGGGAAAAATGAAAAAACTAATTTTTCAACTCACAAGATGAAAATACAAGTTGAAAAAGTAGTTTTTTTTTTTTTTTTACCTTTGTACTCGAAAAATGGTGAATCACCCCCATGGTTGAAATCATCATATTAAATCCTATTGGTTCTTGTAAAGTTGATTTTTGTTGTACATTATTCTTTTGAGGCCCATTTTTTACCTCAAATTTTATCTAATGTTGAGATCCACTAATGAGACCTTGAGAGATGTGTTTGAGTATGTGGAGTCTCATAGCAACAATTAAAGTAGAGTATACTACCAATGAGATTTTCCAATTATTTAGCATTTTCAAGTAACATCAGTGAGTCTTAACCTTCTACTTTTGAGGAGGCTACAAATGTGCAAGCCTGGATGAATGTCATCATGGAGGAGCATTGCTCCATCATGAGGAACAATGGGAGGAACATAGTTTCGAGGATGGAGGGAAAGTCTATGGTGGCTTCTTGATGGATCCATAAGATCAAACCTGTAGCTAATGGAAAAGTCGAGAAGTGTAAATACAAGTTTCTGGTGAGAGGGACCTCATAGCAAGAGGAACTAGATTACAGGTAGACATTTGCACCTATTTCCATATATGTTTACATTAGAGTAGTTATATCCATTGCTTCAGATATGGGGTGGAGTATAAATCATATGGATGTGAATATTACATTCCTCAATGGTGTGATTGAGGAGGTATATACTGAGAAACCTCGGGACTTTTAGGTGCATGCAACAGAGCCTCGTATATGTAGGTTATAGAAATCCCTTTATGGGCTAAAGCGAGCTTTTCATGCATGTAATTCTAGGATCGATGGATATCTTCTTTGTTTTGGCTTCACCAAGAGTGAGGTAGACCCATACTATGTAATTGTTGAGAGTGAACCACTCATCTTGGTAGTTTATGTGGACGATCTCATTTTTAACATCAGCTTGATGCGCTATTTTTTTGGATTAGACATGTGGTAGCAGCCATGAGATATTTTCTTTAGGCGGGGAAAGTATGCAATTGAGATCTTAACGAGGTTTAGGATGGAGAATCGCATGCCTATGTCTACACCGATTATCACTAACATAAATAAGTTGAATGTGTCTGAAGCTGAGTTGGTATAACCAACACTATAAAGGTAGTTGATAGGTTCCTTGATGTATCTCGTCAATACTAGGCTAGATATTTGTTTTACTGTGAACACACCTAGCCAATTAATGGTGGAGTTGAGGTAGGTTCATTGGGTGGAAACAAGGCATGTGTTGAGGTACAATGGACTTTAGGCTTAGACATGTTGGAGTTGGTGAAGTGAAGTTGTAGTGATACATAGATTCTAATAGGGTTGGGAGTGATGTCGATAGAAAATATATGTCTTGATGTTGCTTCAGCTCAATATCAACCATGACCTTGTCGTATAGTAGAAAGAAACAGTCAATGACACTTAGTTTAGCAGAGGCAGAGTATATGGAAATGAGTAGGGTGAGTTGTGAAGTAGTATGGATTCACAAGATGCTTGCAAGACTATTTGATTTGGAGATGGAGCCAAGAAATGAACCACTATGATAATGAGAGTCGCATTAAGATCTCTAGGAATCTAGTGTTTCATGATTAGTCCAAGCACCATGAGATCATATGTCACTTCATCAGATACAGAGTTAAGTGTGGTGTTGTGAGACTATAATAAATTTTCATGGAAGAGGAGGTAGCGAATATTATCACTAAGCCTCTAGTGAAAGGGAAGTTTGTGAAGTATCAAGATAAGTTTGGGATAGTGCAGAAACATTTCCTCACTAGGAGGGAGTGTTGAAGCTTATGGTAGCTTTGGAAGGTCTTCTGCATAGGTGATCTAGATTTATGAAGGAATGAAATGAAATACAAATATAAGAAAAAACACTAAGTTACAATGAAAATATAACTTCAATTCATTAATAACAAAGTACTGAGAATTGGTTACATTCGTAATGGAAATAAAATATGTCGGGTGATGGTAACTTGTCTCTGAGAAGAGATGTAGTGGCTACATGCCTCTGAGCTGTGTTATAATGAGGATCAAATTCCTTTTTATTATATAGAAATAATGGAAAACCCTAAACATCCAAAAATCTAACCCTAAGATAGACATGCCTTGGGTTGATAATTAATGTAGGAAATAAGATTGCCTGTAAAAAAGACATCTTAGTGCACCAACATTTTTGCATCGTTGTTGGGGAGAGTGCTTCAAAGTGATTTCCTTTTTATCTTGCTGCAAAAGAATTGGGTTTTGAAAATGGGAGGTAAGAACTTGTGTACCTAGCAAGTAAAGTGCTTGCTTACCAACCCACTTTTCAGCAAAAGCTTAGAGGTTAAATAGGAATAGGTTTTTATGAATGAATAGGAATAGAAAGATAGAAAAGGATCAGAACCCCCCATTTAAATCCACAAAACCCAACGGATCGGTGAACCTTGGGAGAATGACCTTTATAGATGAAATTGTAAGAAAAGAAGATTCTCAAGCATCAGTAGGTTTCTGGGCTGTATCTGGAAAAGGTCTTACTGTAATCCCTTGGGTAGCAAGCGCACCATCTGCAGGTTATGCTAAGATTCAAAGCCAAATTGGAGGATCCGAGTAGATTATTCAGGTTACAAAAAATTTACATTTTGATCCTCTACAAGAGGGAAAATAGTGTAACTTAAGAGAAGGAGAGGGAGAAATTAGTGGAACTGATAAGGCAGGACCTCAGCTATTGGAACAAGGGTCTCGTGTGATCCTAAATCTAGGCAGTGCTACAAAGCCAACTGGGATTGCTAATCCTCAGCTTACTCAAAAATCACCCCCTGAATTCCCTGAATGATATTGGCACATCCTTGACCAAATGGAAAGTCCACTACCTCAAGGTCAAACCTCAACATTGGAATACCCCATAGTAGACCAAGTAGCTAATGCCCCCATGGAGGCTATTCCTCTACAGAGCATCCCAACGTTTCATGGGATGATCACAGAGGATCCAGATGCCTTCCCCTTTGAATTTGATGTCCTCTGTAGAGGGTATGACTACATCATTGACCCTCAAAAGCTAAAATTGTTCCCTTCTACTTTGAAAGGAGTAGCTTTAAGATGGTTCATGGGTCTGGGTGGACGTACTATTAATTCTTGGGATGATATGAAGACTTCTTTCCTCACAAGGTACCAGGTCTTTTGCAAGACTAGGGAGCTAAATATGAAATCTTTAATATGGATACAAAGGATAATGAAACTCTAGAAGAATACGTCGAATGGTTTCATTATAACTTGTATAAATCTCCACACACCACCTTACCAAAATAAGTCCTAAGATCTATCTTAATTAAAGGAATGAAATAAGAGTGGATAGAATCTCTAAACTTAATTGGGAAACAAGATTTTTCTCAAGAAGATTATGATGAAATTGTTCGCTTGTGTATAAGGTGTTCATGAGGAAGCACACACATAGGAGTAGGAAGTTGAGATTCCATGAGCATGGGAAACAAACCCCATGGTGGAGGTGTAACATGAATGTAAATTGGTAACCTCCTGGAGGATTTTAAGACGGACATCCTCGAAACCCTCACGATGCAGTTGGACGTCCTACAGGCTAAATATAAACAAGCCTTATCAAAACAAAACTTGGTCGATTTTTGCTCACGCTGTCGAAAGAAGCACAACCAATGGGAGTGTCCGTTAGACATGGTTCAAACATGCGCCATATATACAAAGGATCATGCCACCGAAAAATGCCCATCACTCCCAGGGCTAAAAGCAGTATTCAAAGAAGCAGAAGAAGATAAAGAGCCAATGTATCTAATGAAAAAGCGTCCACAGTGGCAGGCCAAACCTATAGGTATGTCACAAGATGCATCCAATTTCTTTCCTTCTTCATAGCTTAATCAACAACCGAACCGTGGGGCAGCATGGCAAGGCTAATTTCCTTACTCGATTTGGAAACCTCAGCCATTACATATGACACCGTGGTCAATTCAATCATTTCTAAGTAATGGCTGGCCAAATTCTGTTTTTAGTCCTATTTGGCAAGGTAATCCCTATCAATCCTAGTGGCCTGCCTCCACTTCTCAAAATCCAAACTGGTCTACAAATTGGCAGTGACCTTTGGGAATATTCAATACTCCTATGGGGACAAGCCCTTAACCTCAACCTGGATTGTCAGCTCCTTATCCATTACGACAAAATCCTTAGCCTCTTTTGCACCCTCAACTGCGAGCCCAACTGAATCTGAATCCCAATAACAAATTGTTTAGCTAGTACAGATTGTTGAAAGCTGAGACTATGAGATCAATGAACAAAAAGAATGTAATGAGCTAAGATTGAGGTGAGGGCATCTCATCACCCTGGAGGAAAACAGGGATTAACCATCAATTTTGATCGAAACACCACCTGTACATATACCACCACCTATAATTGATATTGAAATAAAACAAGGAGAAGAGGTAGATTAGCATAAAGATCCTGAGGAACTCATAGTCACTTCTTCCCCGTTCCCTGAAAGGTTAACAATAACTAAGCCAATTGTTTACCCAAATTTTGATCTTGTAGGGGAACTAAAAAATCTTTGTATAAAAAATTCTACTCCTCCAGGCTATTTAGGACATTCCCATCTATGCCAAAACAATTAAAGAGCTATGTGTAAAGAAGCCTATGAGGAAAGCAAAAACTTCACCCACCATTCTTGTTGTAGGAACATTATCTTATTTACCCTTGTGAGGGGAAACTCCGGTAAAGTATGAATATCCTGGGAATCCCATAGTGACAGTTAAAATATATGGCCGCTCTTTTCCCAATACGCTAGTTGATCTGGGTGTAGTCATTAACATTTTAACAACATAAATCTGTTAAGCATTTGGTAATATAGCCTTGGAACCAACCACCACCTTACTAGAACTTGTTGATCATTCAGTGGTAAGGCCAGAAGGAACTTTACATCATATTACAATATATGTTGATTCATGGGAATATCGAGTAGGTTTTCTTGTTATAAACCCAACGATTCAATTGGGTGGGCACCCTCTGATACTCGGCCGACCTTGGTTGGTGACAACTGATGCATATATAAGCTTCCAGGAGGGCAGCATTACTATTGCAAAGGGGGATGCTGTAAAAAAACTTGTTTTATATCCCCCTGCCAAGCCAAGTCTACCCATTGTAAAAATATGTAAAAAAACATCAGCATCGCTGGAAGAAAGCATCTGTTCACCACTCACAGTAGCAGAGGCACTTTAATTCGAATATCAGACTAAATATGATGTTATCAACAACTTTATCAATCAACCAGCTAATGTGAGTAATGTAAAGTGTCAAATGCCAAAAGCAATTATGGATAATGAAGCTTTGGAAGATCCCTTGAAGGATATCGATGATCAACACATCCAGATGACTGTTGTTCATAACAACAAGCCTGTGGAAATTGAAATAGGCAAAGTTTTAAACAGTAATGATAGCCTGGACAGTGATCAACAGCAAAAGCTCATTCAGGTCTTGCAAAAATATAAAGGGGATTTTTCCTAGGATTATCCTGACATGAAGGGTATAGACCCACAATTGTGTACACATCACATCTATACCGAAAAGGATGCTTGTCCTATCCGGCAACCTCAGCGGAGATTGAATCTGCATCTCAAATACTTTGTGAAAGAAGAGTTACAAAAGATATTGGATGTGAATTTCATTTAACCTATTTCGGATAGCAGATGGGTTTCTCCATTGGTGTTCATCCCTATGAAAAATGGGAAGTGGCGTATCTGTGTAGATTATAGAGAATTGAATAAGGCAACACAGAAAGGTCACTTCCCTCTTCCCTTTATTGATCAAGTCCTTGATACTTTGGTAGGGAAGCAGCTCTTTTCCTTTCTAGATGGCTTCAATGGCTATAATTAGATTTAAATCACCCCTGAAGATCAAGACAAAACAACCTTCACTTGTTCTTGGGGTACGTTCACTTACAAATTGTTACCATTTGTCTTATGCAATGCCCCAACCACATTTCAAAGAGTTATACTCAACATTTTTGTCGACCTGATAAATGAAGGACTTGAGGTATATATGGATGAATTTACTCCATATGGGGATGATTTTGATCAAGCACTGCAAACATTAGAAAAAGTTTAAGAAAAATGCATTTCTACTAGGTTATGTTTAAAAAATGTCAAGTGTCAAATGATGATGAATGAATGTGTAATCTTGGGACATTATAGTTCTGCAACATGGATACAGGTAGATCCAGCAAAAATATAGGTAATTCTTTTACTACCTAACCCTGTACTCAGACGGAGGTACGTCACTCGCTGGGATATGCAGGCTATTATTGCAAGTTTATTTAAAAGAATCACAAATTGCTACACCTTTATATGCTTTAACTGGAAATGTTGATTTCAAGAGGTCTGACAAATGTGACACAACTTTTACAGGTTTAAAGAAACTAGTCTCGACGACACCAGTGTTACGAGGACCAAATTGGTAGCTACCTTTTCACATATCCACGAACACATCATATACAATGAGACGCATTTTCCTCTGCCAAGAGGAGGATAGAAAACCATATGCTACATATTATATTAGAAAAAATCTTATTGTTGCAGAGCTCAATTATATAGTAACAGAAAAAGAATTCTTAGTTGTCATTTATGCCATAAACAAATTTAGACAATATATAACTGGCTACCATGTTTTTCTATATACTAATCACTCTGCCATTCGGTATTTAGCTAAAAAAACTATCACAAATGTTTGAGTGACTCGTTCTCTATTTCTCTTGTAGGAATTTGACATCACTATCAAAGATCGTCCAGGTAAGGAAAACACAGTTGCTGATTTTCTATCATGAGTTCTGAAGATAAATGATCCACTCACAGTGGACGACCAATTTCTAGATGAGCATTTGTTTGTCATAGCAATCAAGACAGCATGGTATGCAGATGTGGCAAATTATCTGGCAGTGGGGAAGTTGACCAAGTAATCGGTAGCAAGGGAAAGAAAACAGATTGTTTAATGCAGTTCCTGATTCTCTTGGATTGACGGATATCTTTTTCACATAAGGTTCGATATGTGTATATGAATATGAATTTGTGACGATGAGATTTATGACATCCTAAAGGCTTTCCATGACAAGACCTGTGGGGAACACTTCGCAGATCAAAGGACAAGGCATATGGTACTGCAGATGGGCTATTATTGGCCCACTATTTTTAAAGATGCTAGGGAATATGCCCAGGCTTGTGATAGCTACCAAAGGATGGTCCAACCCTGCCAATCTAATGAAATGTTGCTGCAACCCCAACTAGTCATGGAACCCTTTGAATTGTGGGCGTTGAACTTCGTTGGCCCATTCCATCTGCCATCGAATAAAAAATCCTACATAATAGTTGCCACAGATTATGTGATGAAATGGGTGGAAACAATAGATTTACCAAGAGCTACAGAGGAAGCCATGATTAACTTCCTGTGTGGGCTATTCATGTGGTATGGTTTACTATGAGAAGTGATAATAGATGGGGGAGGGAAATTTGTAGGACACAAGATTACAGTCACTCTTGGAAATCATTACATTACACACAGGATCACTTCCCTGTATCACTCACAGGCGAACAGGCAGGTCGAAAGAACCAATAAGGTCATTGAAGCAATTCTGACCAAGATGGTCTCAGCACATTGGTGAGACTGGGCTGCTAGATTGCCAGAGGCCTTGTGGGCCTATCGCATGACTTAGAGGAATACTACTGGATACTCTCCATACCAACTCTTGTTCAGAAACCAACCTATTTTTCAACTTGAATTCGAAATAAAGACTCTAAGAACGGCTTAGGAAGTGGGATTGGATTTAATAGAAGCCCAAACTAAGCGCCTTCAACAAATCAATGAACTAGATGAGGCTCGACTTCTTGCTCTACAACGGATTAGAATTATTCAGCACCAAAGGGAAAAGTGGCACGAAAGCCTTATCCAAAAGAAGACGTTTCAAAAAGGGGATTGGGCACTCCTCTATGACTCCAGATTCCAGGATTTTCCGGGCATGTCACAAACAAGATGGCTTGACCCTTATGAAATTCAAGAAGTACATAGAAATGGTACTCTCACTCTGACTACCATCTATGGGGTTGGCCATTCTTTCAAGGTGAATGGGTATCAGGTTCGTCTCTACCAAAAAATACTCACCAAGGAGTCAATCTATGAGTAGGTATGTGAGGACCCCTCCATACAAACTTTAGCTGCAGGGAGTGATGACTCGGCAACTTTTCTTTCATAAAATTATGATTTTATTTAAATTGTAAATAACGTATATGTTCCTTTGGTTGATTGCAATTTAGTAGCCATCGCCATGTAAATATGAGATCTTTTTGTTTTTGGTAAGTGTTATTCAATCGATTAAACGATTGTTATTCAATCAATTGAATAGCAACTTTTTGTATTCTTATTGTTCAAATGATTGAACAAGTTTTATTCAATTGATTGAACAACACTTTTGTGTTTTTATTTTCTATTTAAACAATTAAACGATTGTTGCTTAGTCGATTGAAAAACACTTTCACATTTTTCCTTTTTTCATTTTTGATGTTCAAATGATCGAACAATTGTTGTTCAATAGATTGAACAACACTTCCGTGTTTTGATTTTGATGTTCAAACAATTGAATGATTTTTGTTCAATTGATTGAACAACACTTATGCTTTTTTGATTTGTTGTTCAAACAATTGAACAATTGTTGTTCAATCAATTGAACAACACTATCGTGTTTTCTTTTTTTCAATTTTGTTCTTCAAACAATTGAATGATTGTTGTTCAATTGATTGAACAACACTTTTGGGTTTTTTTTTTCGATTTTCGTTGTTCAAACAATTAAATGATTGTTGTTCAATCTATTGAACAACACTTTCGTGTTGTTTTATTTTTCAATATTTGTTGTTCAAATGATTGAACGATTGTTGTTCAATCGATTGACCAACACTTTTACATTCTTTTTCGATTTTTTTTGTTCAATCGATAGAACGATTACTGTTCAATTGATTGAAAAACATGTTCATGTTATTTTCTTTTTCGATTTTTGTTTTTCAAACAATTGAAAAATTGTTGTTCAAACGATTGAATGATTGTTGTTAAATCAATTGAACGATTGTTGTTCAATCAATTGAACGACACTTTCGCATTATTTTCTTTTTTGATTTTTGTTGTTCAAATGATTGACTGATTGTTGTTCAATCAATTGAACAACACTTTCACATTATTTTCTTTTTCAATATTTGTTGTTCAAATGATTGAACGATTTTTGTTCAATCAATTGAACAACACTATTGTGTTTTTGTTGTATTTTTGTTGTTCCAATGATTGAATAATTGATGTTCAATAAATTAAACAACACTTTTGTGTTCTTTTCAATTTTGTTGTTCAATAAATTGAACGATTGTTGTTCAATCAATCGAATAGTAGTTTTTTTCCTTTTCAATTTTGTTGTTCAATCGATTGAACGACGGCTGTTCAATCAATTGAACAACGACTGTTCAATTAATTGAATAATACTTTTTGTACTTTTTATAGGAAGAACCGTGATTTCTTTTATTGGTTCATTGCCACTCATTATGCCATCTTTCTTTTTTCTTTTATGTTTTGAATAAACAACATCTGAGTGGATTTGTGCCTAACATAAAGAAAAAATAGTAATGTCAATACCATTATGACCTATGAAGCCTTTTGATGGTTATCTTTATTCAAAAGCTTATATGGTGCATCTCTATAATGACTTGCTGAACATATTTTCTTTTGGACACATCATAAAATGATTCATTATTTTAAAACCATGTTGTCTTATTTTTCACACTTTCAAATGGATAAATCCCTTTGATATAAAGAGATGGGGCTAAAAGTATAAAAATTTATTGCCATTTTTCTTACTTCTTACACCATCCCTGACTCTTAAGGAGTAAATGAGCCTCCCTCTTTTTGTAATAAAATCATCAAAATATGAAAATACAACAAAAATAGGATAGGGGGTCTCATCATGAGCCAACCTACAATGATCATAAGGATGTGACAGGTGACATTTCATGTTGGCCACCAAACTAATGTAATGACCTTCTTGATAATTAAAATTTTCAGAAGGACAAGGGGTCTCATCACGAGCCAACCTGATCATTTTGATATATCCTGGTGAATGGAACTATGATTATTTTGTCACTATTCCAGCATAGTGGTCTCTTTATGACAAGAAAAGAAAGAATCATCTACATGCTAAAAGGAGGACTCTGGCTCATTTGTGGGGTTAAAAACCAACCTTGTCGAGGCTATGAACACCAGATAGCAGTAGTGGCTCTGATTGTGGTATCAGAGCATTATTTTACATTGCCAAATGCTCTCTATCCTATTACCACCTATGGATTCGTTTCTAAGAAAATTTCCCATTTGAACAACACTCTTACAAGTCAACATGCATGGTAACTTATGATATATATTCATTATATTATATTTGTCTAATCAATTTATGACAGTCATTAATAGTTACTGCCTATTATGCATTTGTTACTAATATTGCTTAAGGTGAAAATCTTTGACATAATAATTTAAATAGCAGTTTTTTATTTTCGGCCATTTTACCTCTGATATGTGTATTGCTTTAATTGTTTTGTCATAAATCACGCCACTTTTATGGATTGGTTGCCTGCATTTATGAATTACCAATTCATTATGTTGTTTTTCACATGCTTGGAAAACGTGGACACCCTTTTCTCATTAGTGGGGGGATGGTTTGCGTGTGAATAGCATGTGTGACAATTATGGATAATTGAGTGATAATTATTAAATTTATTTCCAGGTAAAGGACTGCATGATGATTGTGTATGTGTAATGATTATCAAAGTATTTCTGATTGGAGAAAAGACAGTGACCATTATGGATGGTATGCAGATTGATTATGAGCCTATGTCAAATATGGCTAACGAGACAAATGAATTGACTGCATATGTTGTTAATTCCCAAAATGATGTCATTTTCTTGCTAATTGCTTTAACGTTTTTTGTTGTTGTTCTAAACTGAAAAAGTGTAAGAGAAGTCCATACGAGTGACTTAGTCACAGTAAAACAACAACCATGGGAAGTAGAGATATCCAAAATGAACCCATAGTGCTCATGGTATCGAACCAGGCTTGTGCAATTCTCGAGCGCGCTGGAAGGCTGCAATATTTGAATAAATTGCATGGATTTCATAAAGAACTGATACTTGAATTCCTGCAGAGTTTGTAGAATAGAAGCACCATAGTAAGACGCGGGAACATAACAGTCTGTGAAGAAGTCTAGCTGAAGTCACTAGACTACGGGTTGAGGGAACAAAGTGGAAAGACAAGCACATCCTTCTGCACAATGTGGTCACAGTGTTCCAGGACCCAGGCAAGCAATTGGTGTGAACGGGGAAAGGGATTCACCCTTTAGTATTAATTAAGCCATGGCAGGAGTTGGTAGTCATTGTACAACGATACATCTCATGTGACAGTCATCAAGATGTGGTAAAGCCCCACCAACTCAAATTGTTAGCCATCCTAAAACATAAAATTTCAGTTAATTTTTCGTTTTATTTGAATTCCCTATTGCATGATGTCGCTCGTCAAGTTAGGAAAGCTAAGGACCCACACACAGTCATCAGTCATCACGGACTGATCAAATTGATTATCATGCATGGATTGGCCCAACAACAGCTAACCTGGGACAATATTGTAAATCCTACTCTCACCCCAACTCTAAAAATCCCAGCAACAAAACAACAAGGGCCAAGAACCTCAGGTTTGAGAAGGACACTGAAACGAAATAATTCCTCTATGCCCACGAGCCCATCCAACCATAGGTGCTCTATGCGGGTGAGCTCCCATCGTCATACCCCAATTCAAAAAAGTGAGGCCAAACCATCTCACACACCACCTCCAAGTACGCAAAATTCCCCTTTGCAAGACTATGAGGAAGAGGTGGCCACATTCTTGGAAAACATGGGGATATTTGGTGAGCGTAGAGAACAATTGGAGAATGTTGAAGGACGGAATTATACCCCCAACTAGTCTGCCTCTGCTAATAGACCTGGTTATGATCAAACCCTGCCATTTACTAGTTTCTTGGAAGAACAGAGGGAACCAGTCCCTTCTATGGAAAAACCCCTTGAAGTAGGAGTGCATGAAGAGAAAGCCACTAGAGAAGAAAATAAGACAGTAGATATCGGTCCAGTGGACCCCCTAGCTGACGAAAATCCTGCAGACAAAACCCTGGAAGATGGAAAACAAGCAGGAAATACTATATTTTTTAAGTCCCCTAAGGAAGAGGCATACCCAGAAGAAAACCTGGAAAATGATAACTGCTCAAGAGACACCATTTTATTGGGGTCTTCTGAGAGGAAAACTCATGATGAAGAAGAGCCAGAAGGTGAAGCTCCATCATGATATACAGTTCCAATTGAAATCCTCCCTGATGCTAACACAATACCACCTGAGCGTGAACTTGAGGAAAATGCAATTGAACCGCTACTTGGAAATCCCAGAATAAAGAAGTCCTACAAGGAAAAACTCAAAAAATGCTTTAAAAATATAGAAAACATAAGAGAATAATTGGCAAGCTTAAACATTTATTAAAAGAAGCAATCAGAGCCAGAAAATTGAAAGTGGAAATGGAGACCACAGGAACATAGACAGAACATTGTTCTGGAAAAGATGTTGAAAACCAAACTGAGATTCTTTTGGTCTGTTCAAAGGAAACTCAGACAGAGCCATGTCTTGTAGAGGAAAATGAAATTCACACTGAAGACCCCTGTTTCTACTAATAGGAGACCCAAAAGGACTACCCTATTGTGAACATTGTCGTTCAGATTGATGTTGGGGAAAGCATCCCAAATGGCTTTTGCATAATTCGAGAAGCAGTCGAGGTTGCTGTCCACATATAGCCTATGGAGACACAAGATAATGAAGCCCAGACAAAGTAAACACCTGCTTACATTCCCTTAGTAATGGAGGCATTTATTAGGAGGCTACAGAATGAACTACTAAAGGTTCAACAGGAATTAACTCAACACAAAGAAGAAGTAGCACCCCTACATATACATCAAGAATTAAGGAAAAAGTTTGAGGCACTCATAGCTATTGAGGATGAGACCTTTTCTTAGTACAAGGTTGAAGAGAAAATGGTTGAGAAAGCATAGGACAAATTACAAAAGGCTAAAGAGTAGTTGGAAACTGCTCCCTTTATTCGGACACCCTGTCATGCAGAGCTCCTGCTACAAACAATGCATTATTCCTCCTAGAAAAGTACATCCTACTGAAAATCAAAGTTTTTAATGTTAGAAAGTCTATGGAAGTCAAAACTACCCCGGACATTGTCAAGTGTTTCAGAGAGTAGAAAGAGTAGGTACAACACCTCCTATGTGAACTTTACATGCACAATTTCTTTTTGGAAAATGACAGAGACTACAACCCGGCCCCTTTATAGGGGATGTCCAATTCCAAACATTTCTTTCTTTCGCTACTAAACAACTCAAGTGGGTGAAGGCTCGCAATAATTTTAGAAAGCTTGAATATGGAATCAACCTATGGGTTAGGGGGGAACCTACAAAGCCCCTACATCTCTCTGTCAAGAACAGGTAATTTATGAAGTGAGCTGGTGTTGTAGGCCAATTAGGTCCATTCCACAAGATGTTATACAAGTTGGAAAGGAGTAATTCCAAGAGATCAAGGATGAAGCCTTGTCTGTAGCCAAAGAAAGGTGAAAGGTATCCAACAATACTGTTAAAAACCGAGAACCATTTGGATACCAGAACTTTAAAGCTACCTCCTCTCATTTCCATAAATACAGTGACATGGTCGTAACCATGGGGCCTGAATGGATAGGATGTCGGTACAGAAGCCCAATCATATGGTATCCTCTAGATAAGTATCACAGTGACTACAAATTGAAGGATCAATAAGTAAACTAGCCATTCACTATACTTAAGAAGAAAAATGGCTTTAGAGTTTATAAGGAGGAGGTATACCCTACCTATTCCCTAACCCAGTTGCACCTAAACCATTTAATTGCATGAGGACATGCAACAAGGTAATCTGGGGAGTATGTTGGGTCAAGAAAAAGGTGTGTTTTCACCTTGGTAGTAGCTTTATTTAGCACTCATCCTCACATGATTATATTTGTTTATGGATAAAATTAGAGGAAATAATAGTTAAACTTGGGTAAAATTAATCAGTAACGAATTAGACGAATCTAAGCACGAAAAACTGATTTTTACTACCTTTATGTCTAGAAGACGCAAATGGGATGATAGTTGTTCAATTGATAGAACAACACCATCTCATAAAGGGAAAAGACAACATCAGAGGCAAAGGAGGATAGCCGAAGACTGAGCAGACTGATGTTATTTTATGAGGAAATCATATCAAGTATTGCACAATCCTCAGGATCTCCTGATCCTGAGGATTTTCTTTTATCTATTTACTTCTCTAATTGTTATATATAAGGCCAAAAGGAAAACTTCACGACTAGTTTAGAAATTCACAGTTCATAATTATTATTTTGGACATATAATATTGTTACTTTAGTGATGTTGTAAGTCTGTTATCTGTATTAATGAAGAAGGCTACGTTTAAATCATAATTATATTCTGAGTATTTCATAGTGAAGACTTCTAGCGACTCTAGGCCCAGTCAAGAGAAGATATTTTGCTTCATCTATGCTATAATCTTTTCTATTTTATTCTTTACTGTTTGTTAATGTTAAGTTAATATCATTTTGATTATCGTGAGGATTGTCGATTCGATTTTATTTTGTTGTTCATTTGAGATTGAGATTTAGCCGTGTGTTATACATGAGTAATGCTATTGGTTATATTGGTTATGTAATTCCAGCATTAGATCACTAATTCATTCCAAGTAATGTTATCATAAATTTCAGAGATAGAATTGATCACTTTCCGCAACATAGTTATTTTATGTTCAGATATCGTTTGTTGTTCAATTATCAGTTATTGTTCAATTGGAATTTGCTGTTCAATTATCATTTGTTGTTCGATTGTCGTATTCTCTTTAATATTTAATTTAGAGTTAGTTTCAATTCCATTTAAGGGTGCCACGTGTGATTCATTATAGTTGTATTCATATTCATTTGCTTTCATGATACATTAAGTAGAATTGCATAGTATGTTATGAGTTTCTTTCAGAGTTACTTCTTTCAGAATTATTTGGATTGAATTTAAAAGATAGTCATTAGAAATTGCAACAATTTTTTATTAGTTAACCTCTGAATTCACTGCATATATAGTGTTGACACTCTTGAAATAAAAAGAATTTCCTTGGGTTGACAATTAATGTACGAATTAAGATTTCTATAGAAAAGACATCTTAGTGCACCTACAGTACTGTCAGCAAAATTTTAGATCATGGTTACATCAAATAGTGATCAAACCACTAAAAAATATTTATTAGTGATGATTCAACATCTATTCATGTATATGGATAAAACATAAACAAAATATCATGACATGCTTTCTTTAATAATACTTCATATGCATTCATTAAAAACACTTAGCTATCAAAACATGTCTATTTGTTTTTACAAGTGTATGGTTATGATACATGTCTATCCATCCATAACTCGCATATGTAAGTAAATACAAAAATATAACCAAGGCATGCTCACTTGTCCATGTTCCACATCTATTAGGAGAAGGGAAACAACTACTTCTACCCACAAAACACAATAATATTAAAGAACCTCCATGGTTATTAGCCTCTCTTCACATAAGAGGAGGGAAAATATCTGAAGATAAATACCACATTTACTATTATTCCCCTCACATAAGTCCACATCCTTTTCAAAAGAAAACCACTACAACTGCCATTATGTTTTTGAAAGAAACTAGCATAGTAGCTATGCATTTTCATGAAAATCCATACAATTTACGCAATTGCATGAAGATACACAATATTTTTGCAAAAGAAATCTAATATAATCTTGCACATAAATTCATAATCTTTCCAAAAGAAATTTAACACAATTTTATATGCAAATGCATAATCCTTTAGAGAGAAAGAGAACATAATCTTGCACCCATATTCCTAATCTTTCTAAGGAAAGCTAGAATAATCTTGCATGGAAATTCATAATCTTTTAAAAGGAAAGTTAACATAAAATATACTATTTTTATGCATGCATCTCCATGTTCCTTTCAACAACATATTTTGCAAACAAGATTTATTCAAAATAGCTATTGTACATAACAATGCATGCTCTATTCCTAAATCAATATAACATAATATATATATTATTTCTTGCATGCAACACCTTGTTCTTCCCAAAATAAATTACCATGATAGTTCTTCTTCTTGCTTACAAAACTCATCTTTATTTTCAACAAATTTAACTAAATATTTCATGCAAAAACACTTGTTTTTTTAAGGGATCAAGTGCATAACACCCACTATTTCATACATGCAAACACATTTTCCTCTTTCAAAGATGGCAGAAAAATAAACACATTATTTTTAAGAGACATTAATCATGATGACTATTTTTTTTTTTTGTGTATCTCACACATATTCCTTTCCAAGAACTTAACAATATAACTGTTAGTTACTTGTGTATAAGTACATGTTGTTCTTTTCAAAAAACTAATAAAAATAATCATATATTATTTTAAATAAATTTAGCTCAATACTTATTATATTCATGCATGAAAATACACATTTCTTTTCAAGAAATCCAATTCAATGGTTATTGTTTTCATGCATGCAAATACATGTTCTTAGTTCTCAAAAGGAAAACTAAACATAATAGCCATTAACACACATGTACTTTCCGGAAAATATGTTTTCTTTTATCTTCTTATGTGCAAGGTTTCCATGTATTCCATTTCAAGAACTCTTTAAAAAGGACTAGTAAAATAAATAAAGATACGTATCTGTCTTCCATTTCAATTTTCAACACTCACTCCACTTGATGTAATAGTGCTATCTACTTTCATGAGAGTTTGGAAGGTCTTTCAAAAGCCTATATACACAAACCCTTCCTTTTCCAAACCCTCACGCAGAACTGCAGAGACATGAACCTCAGATCCCCAGTCACCTATATTGTAGAATTCATTGTCGTATTATTGTTGGCTACCATCCATGTTGATTCACTAGCAAAACTAGAAAATCTGCAGTCAATCTGCGATTACTTCTCTTCTTATTTCGAGCTTTCCATGAGGGACAGTTGTACACAGAGATTTTTCATTCAACCCAAGGGTAGTATGATTTCATCTGTCGAGGTTTCTAGAGACTTTGAAATGATGCTATAACCACACACCTCTCGTAGAATACTATTCGCCTTCATCACCATCTCAGTCATCATCACATTCTCACTTGTTGGATATAAAGTGCATGAAACACTACGTGGAAATATGATCACCACAAGGGAAACAATATTCTTCATTGCCTCATCGTAATCAATAGTTCTTTGAAAGAATGCAGCAACATTGGTTGTAAAAAAAGAAACTCGACAACCGTAACTAAGAGAGTAGACTAAGATGCTTATATGATTTCTTTACAAACACTCCTTTTCCTTTTTAGTTCCTGAGACAATTCAACTTTAACTATGTTAAAAATAGTTTCATAACTACTTTTAATAAAAAAAAATTCGTAAGTAATTCTTAATGAAACTGTAAAACATATATTAAATTAAATATATTTTAAAGAAATGACAGAGGGATATTATTATTGGGTGGAATGTGAACAACCACTGAAGTCCAAGAGACGTTGGAAGATGAATCCAACAGTCATGTACAATGTATTATAAATGAACATCTTGTGAATATTAAAGGCAACCTAATGTTTATCATTCATATTCTGTGTCTTCCATGTATGTGTCTAACATGGTATCAGAGTGACCGATCTATTTCCTTGCTCATATTGGAGCCACTCTTTTTGTGGCATTTCTCTGCCTATCAGTTTTGTTGCCATCCAACACACCTGCCCACTCATCTTTGCCCATGAATTATAAGAATTATTAATGTTAATGTGGTGTCATCATATCACCCATCAAACCAACGAACACTCCTATCTCTTAGTGAAATCACAGTAAACGCTCCCTTGTCAGTCATGAAATCCCAGTAACCGTTCTCCTCCTTATGGGTTCTGACAGAGGTAACATCCCTCAGTTCTTCCATTCCTCTATCTCAAGCAGACCTATTCTTGTGACTGTAGAGAGGAATATTTCTTTCTCTGTCCTCTACGAATAATGGAGCGTGATTTACGTGCATTAAATGATGCATTCATATCTATGTGAATCCTTATCATTTCTATGATAGATTTCCAAAATCTATTATCCATTTCACTATGCACATGTCTATTTCACTGGTAAATGTGCTTCTTCCTTGTCTCCTACAAGATTAACATATTGATTATAGCTCGATTGTTCATTTGGCATAGGCTCTAAGTGTAGAATCCTAAGAAGTTACGTATTCCCAAGGTCATGATCATCGGTGTTGTGAAACATTTGACTATTTGAACAATATCTCTTCCCAAGTATTGAATAATCTCCTGGTATGTGTATTGAAGTTGAATTATCTGAAATACATTGAATAATCTCCTATTATGTGTTTAATTTAGTTATGGCCCATCTTCTGCATGTACGTTGGTCCAATAATATAAGTGTGTACACTATTGAAGAATGAGTACACTAAAATAGTCACGGTAAAGCAAGATGGGGGGAATTAAAACCATGTGTTCAACGTGAACTTTGAATTGTCGATCTGTGCATCCAATGCTTGTTATTTGATAGTTAATCTCCTTGTGTGGTGTGAATCTCCTGTGCAATGAGGGAATTCACTCAAGACATTGGGCCTTGGTCTCCTTCTATTTTTAGACAGTGAAGATGTCACCCAAATTCAATCGAAAGTTATATTGATACCTCCGCTCTCCTGTATAATACTGCGTACTGTTCACTGCTCTCCTATAACAGCGAGGCATAACAATGAGGGGTGGGGTCGAGTAGAGCTAGTACTGCCTCCACCTGCGTAGCGGTAATTTCCTTGGTTCATCGTTGAGAACAATCCATCGTTGGTAAAAAAAAAACCGTTGAATCACAGCTCAATTCAAAGATTCTCCCAAGCCTCGTCAATGAAGGCTTCAGCTGCATGCAACATCTCACCAGCTAGCACAGTCACAGATGTTGTGCCATCACCTATTTCCTCATCATGAGTGCAGCTTAATTCAATCATCAACTTTCTAGCTGGATGTGCCAAATCCAAGTCTCACAAGATAACATTACCATCATTTGTAACCACGATGCCTCCTCCTGCATAAGGTAGCATATTTATCATAGGACAAGGACCTAATGTGGTTCGAATAATATCTGCAACAAGCTGTGATTCTTGAATATTTTCATGGTGCACCCTATTTCCAGTTGGTTGTTTCTCCTCTGGACCGTGAACCAGATCCCAAGCTAGAAGTAGAACCATTTTAGCTAAAGAATGCTCTCCGAACTTAATTTCCCTTTTTGGTTCTGAAAGTGATTTCGATGGTCCCCATGAGTATTACACTGGAGGAGAAAAGAGTGGCATTATAGTCGCAGATCCATCCAAATAAAACAAAAATATTGATGCTATTTTCAATTGGGCAAGATAGCTTAGAGCTTTGTAAGGGCCTACTAACCAACCTCAGCCATCATCTACCTCAAGATCCTTCTCTGGAACTAGGACGTTGCTTTCAAGAGAGAGTGTATTGACTGCACCTCAACTTCCAAAGCCTGTTTTCCACAACATTACCTTTGAACTGGAATGTAAAATCTCTCCTTAACTATGTGTTAATTCTCTATTGAAGCGTTGAAGTGTATACAGTCATCGTTGGATAGAATGGTAGATTGTGAATTTATATTTTCAAGTTGATTGAAGGTTGGTGTTGTATCTACTTTGGAGTTGTGATCTATTTATGAGATGGGTTGGAGATTAAATGTGTTTATATACAGTGCGAGTGTTTAGCAATATATGTGCATCTTTTTGCATTATGTAGGTGCCACTATCTATGTTGTGTAGCTCGAGACCCTAGTATGTGCAATAAACACTAATTTTGGAGTCTTATTTATTGTTATTGAGCATTGGTGTACTACTATTGTGGGTCAAATATGCCTCTCCTATGTATGTTGTAAGTGGGTGTTGCTCCTTCTTCATTGATCCACAGGTGTCATCAGTTTTTTAAAGTGTAAGTTTGACATTTGAGAATATTACTAAAATTACTGATGTATTAGAGGTGCTAAATAATTTCATACACTCCATTGTTCATCATAAAATCGAAATTGGCAAAGGAGCCGTATTTGACGTTCGAGGATTCTTACAAAATGCACAAGACAAGATTGAATTTTTGCAGCTTGAATCTTAGCTACAGCAAGAAGAATTACAACACTAGAGTCATCATTCTGAACATGTTTGTGTTCAGAATATTGAAATAGACTCCCATAAACAACAATTCAACAATGTTATAGAGTCATATACAGTTCCCAATGAAGCAGTAAAGTTAAACATAGCCGTAGAAGTTCAGTTTTCACTTCCCACGCCCATCATCAGACCTTGGGAAGATCTTGTCCGTAACAAGCACAGAACTGGTCTAAGATATGACAAGGATGTGCCCTTTCATATTATATATTACTCAACGTCCATCAAATTTCAGAGTGTTAGGTTTCTTCATGGCAATTCACCTTTAGTTGTTCCAGATTCTACTCCTCTTCCACAACACCAACAATAGGATGTTAAATGCCAACATTGTGACCAAGTTGGCCATATGAAAGATCATTGTTTTGATATTCATCCATGTGAGCACTATCATAAAACCACTCATTCTTCAAATATATGCTTCAAAAACAAGCCTCCTGTAAGAACAAATTTTTATCTTGGATGGATCGCTTCTTGGCAATGGCCTTCAACAACCACGACTATATTTCAGTCATATGTCAGAACTTGTTCTAGAGTATTGAACAATATTGCAATTGTCTTTTCTCCATCATCTCATCTTGTATCTGATAGGGGGTAAGTGATGGTCATCTACAAACTTCAAAGATACATCAAGCGAGCCTAAGGCACAACCTGCCATACCAGATTTAGAGTTGTACCGAGAGACAAAGATACCCCTAAGCATGCCTTTGAATGGTGATCAGGCTTAAACCATCATAGGTTGAGACACCCCTTTTCAGGTTGAGGTTCTCCCTTTTTATGCGGGGTGAGACCTCCCTTTCAAGGTTGAAGCTTTCCTTATTCAAAACATTAGGAGTACTTCCTCTAACAGAATACCTTAGCTTCATGCCAGACTTGGAAGAGTTCCAAGAACTGCATTAACCATTCCAGTGTTGGTGGTCACCCTTAATTCATCACTTTATACCAACATTTCATAGAGCACATTCTTTTGTCTTGCATTTTTTCACATTTTATATTACAACTCTCTTCTTGGATTCATACATACCGCTTATGATTAAGGCGGGAATGTTGAACACCTAATCTTATATGGGTTGGTGTGGAATGTGAACAGCCACCAAAGTCCAAGAGACATTGGAAAATGATTCCAACAGTCTTATACAATGTATTATAAATAAACATAGTCGTATACAATGTATTATAAATAAACATATTGTGAATAATAAAGGCAATCTAATATTTATCATCCATATCCTATGTCTACCATGTATATGTCTATATATCCGATGAAAATAATTTGTACTAAATTACCAATAGATTAAAGCATTCCAACTTCTATGTTAATATCCTCTCTTCATTCCATTGTCACGTTAAAAATTGTCCGATGAAAAGGATTTGTAATGAATTAGAATTAGATAAAAAAGTACAAAAATATCCAATGAAAAATATTTGTAACCAATTAGCATAACACATTCCGTTGTCATTAAAATTTGTCCAATGAAAAGGATTTGTAATGAAATAGCATTAGATAAAAAAGTATAAAACTATCCCACGAAAAGTATTTGTAACCAATTACCGTAACATAGAAAAGTATAAAGGATTATAAGTGTTATTTATTTTCAATTTTAGGATTCGTAACGAATTAGCATATATAGAAAATTATAAATTATTATAAAAAATAAAAGAATAATAATTTTATGTTAACTAGTCAATTAAAATTGAAAATTATATTACGAGAAAAATTGCACAAAAAGGTATAATTTATATTGATGAATGATAAGCTAATGGTGGAAAGAGGAAAATATATTCTAACAGTTTTGTTTTGAAAGGAGCTAATAAATTGAGACATGAATTTTTTATAAATTCTGTAGTGAACATTAGTAAATCTATACATTTACAGTTTTACTCTTTTTTATTGGAAGTAACTCTTGTAAGTATATTTATTTACATCTAATTCCTTTTCATTTTTATGTAAATAATCCGTCAAAATTATTCACAAAGCATTATACTTGGGAAAGACTACAATAAGACCTTCTATTTTGATGTAATCAAATATTTTAAAAATAGTTTTTTAATAATATTGAAAAATAAATATTTATTTTCCAAAATTACACATTTTAAGATGTAACTTTCAATGCTAAAATAATAATGGTCAACACACAAATCAATTTCCATTAGGTTTTGAAAAAAAAAATAATAACTTAGTGATACAATATAAAACAATTAGACACTTACTTTAGAATGTAATAAAATTAATTTCATTTGTCACAGTAGGAGGTAACTCCACAATGCGAATTGTGTTTTGGCATTAATATTGCTCATAGATATATACACGGAGGGAGAGACTCTTGGGTTTCACATCCCAGTATCTCTTCACCTTATTTTCTATTTACATTATTTACATGAATTTCATAATCCCAAATATTAGGTGTCAACGTTCCGCCTTTAATATGGAGGGGTGTTGTGAGTCCAAGCATCATTTCGAATCTTTCAAACTTTTCTCTTCCAAGAACTTTGGTGAAGATGTTTGAAATCTACTCATTTGTGGAACAATGGCGTAGATAGATTGTCTTGGCCTCAACATGATGTCAAATGAGATGGTATTTTTTATTTATGTGTTTTGTTCGATCATGGAACTCTATTTTCTTGGACAACTTTATTGCAGAAGTGTTGTCAATCGTGAGAGGAATTGAATGAATTTGTTTTTCCTACAAATCTTCCAAAATTTTCTTAAGCCACACAATTTCCTTTGTGGCTTCAGTTGTTGCCACATATTTTGCCTCAGTTATGGAATCTACTAGAACTAATTGTTTGTGTCATATCAAAGAGAAAGCTCCTAATCCAAGACTCATAGCATAACATAAAGTATATACCTCAGTTTCTTTGTCTCGATCGAAGATTGAGTTAGAGTATCCAATCAAGTTGAAGTCTCCCACTTGTGTATACTTGAGTCCAAAGTCTTGAGTTCCCTTCAATTAATTTAGACTCTTTCTGCAACATACCAATTTCCCTCACAAGGCTTTTTCATAAACCTAGAGAGCATTCCAACAACAAATTAAATGTTTGGTCTGGTGTAGTATTCAGGTCGTCGATACTTCCTATGAGCTATATATACTTTGTTGCATCTTAAAATTCTTTTCCTTCAATGAATGTGTGCTTCAAATCTTTTTCATTAGAGAAGTTAAAGGATTTCACTTAGCTATGTCAAACCTGTTCAATAGATGTCCAATGTACTTCTTCTAAGAGAGGACTATAAACTTTAGATGTTGAGTTACTTCAATATCAAGATAGTAGTGAACATAGCCCAAGTCAATCATTTCAAAACATTTCCTCAATTCCTTCTTTATAGATTCAATGTAGCTCTCATTGTTCCATGTCATCAAAATATCATCTCCATACACCAAAGGTATACATTTGTTTTGGAGGCTTACGGTGTTTGATTGAGGGCCATACAGGATTTCACAATAGTGCATACTTTGTGTTTTTGGCCCTACACAACAAATCATTCTGGCTAGGATAAAAAACATTCTATTTCAGATCTCCATTAAATAAAGAAGTTTTACATCATTTGATGGACTTTCCAACCATTCTGAGCTGTCAAG